>QVRM01006047.1:0-29780 GCA_003439945.1 Dermanyssus gallinae
AAGAAGATTCCAGGAGCAACTCAACTCGATAACTTCTAAAGCGTCAACGCAGATTTATGATGTCAGTGGCCGGGTCTATCGTGCTTTTTGGGTCTCCGGTCTAGGTAGAGAAAAGCAAAAGGGATTTTCTTGCTTCCTTTCTTTTCAAAGAGGTTTGAGCTACATTAATGGTTTCAAAAAGGTCTTCAGATATCATCAGAGCACCCAGAAATTGGAGGCCGTCAGAATTATCCAAACGTATTTAGCACAAAAGCTGCTCTAGTGCTCTTAGGAGCCATTCTTTGGGACCTGAGGCAAAAACTGTGGGATACCAACCCGAGCTGCAGTATATTTAAGTATATATAGTGAACTTTAAGACTGATCGACGAATTGTCGTTGTTTATTGATTCTCCTCCCGACGATAGGGCTAATCAAAGCAATTGAACAACCACCCTACAAGAAAAGCGACTAGCAACCTAATGAATAGCACCTTCTGTTGCTGATAAAGCGAGGCTTCGAGCTGTTAGTAGTCAAGGGATTTTTTTTTTTTGTAAAGGTGGAAATGCTTTACGCACACCCTCCGATGTTAATGAAGGGTAGTGTGGACTAAACGCCGGGAAGAGATAATACTCGATCCAATCCGCTCGTTCTACCCACTAAAAACTACCTCTCCCACCCTCTCTGGCTCGGAATTGTGAACAATACATCGAGACCAAAGAGGGGAGTCCCGTGGCTGCGACCCTCTCCTTAGTCTACGAGTATGTCCCGAGCAGAGAGTGGGTCCTGCTCGGAGTGAACACTAGAGGCCTAGTGTTGAATCGCGATCTGCGGCGATCTTCCTGGCGACATTTTCGCGCATAAGCCCGTCTAAGTATTGGATCCCGGCGTGCCAGTCCGTTGTCGACTTGAGCATGTTGGCCACGATGGTCGTAGTCGGGCTACCTTTGTGGCATAGGAGGAGCCCGTGCGGTAGGCCGCAAGGGCCTCGCAGTCCTCTACGGTGTGCGCCGCGTCGTCGGGTGCGCCTGTGGTGCAGAGAACGCAGATAAATGTATTCGCCTTGCCTATCCGGAGAAGGTACGACTGGAATGTCCATGCCCTGTGAGCACTTGCACGGTATATGTAAGTGTTCCCTTGAGCTTATACCAGGTTATGAGGTCTGTGATTAGGCTTCTTGTCCAGTCCCCTCTGGTATCCCCTGGTGGGTTGGACCACGTGCCCGCCCATGTGACCAGGGAGTGCGCCCGTGCTTGGGTCCATGAAGTGTCGCCGTCCTTCTTGCGCTTGCTTCTTTCTTCAGCAAGTATGTCCCAAGGGATCTGACAGGCGAGCGCCAACAGACTCCGTCGAGACAGTCCGGTAGGGCCCGCGTGACCCTGATGGCCATCGCTCTTTGGGAGCTTCGTATCATGCGCCGTGCCTTTGCGGTCCGCAGCGCCATACCAGCCCATATGGGCGCGGCATACAGAGCAATGGCCTTTGCCACGGCCGCTAGGAGCCAGCCGCTTGGCGTGCGGTGCGCCCCCCTCGCGAGGAAGGATGCGTGCAAGGTTGGTGGCAACCTTCGCGACCTTCTGGATGATGCTCTGGATGTGTGGCAGGCCGGTGAGACCTGTGTCCAGCGTTACGTCTAAGTACTTTGCCTCCCGTTTGATAGTCAGGCGGTGTCCTGCAAGTTCTAACGATGCTTGCCTAGTACGACGGCGGCCGGTTATGTAGATAACCTCGGTCTTCTGGGGGGCCAGCTCCAGGTAATTGTCGACCATCCACTTCTCTATTCTGAAATGAGCCGTGTTCGCTCGCACCTCAAGCACCGCCTCCGTTTTCGCGGTGACCACCAGCGCCAGATCGTCGGCGTAGGCGATTATGTCCACCCCCGTCAGGCAGGTCGTCTAACCGCAGGACTCCGTCGTATGCTATACTCCAGAGGATCGGCCCGAGCACTGAGCCCTGCGGGACGCCCGCCGTGACAGGGTGGACCTCACCGTTGGCCGAAAGTGAACGCGCGTCAAGATACGAGGAAATAATCCGTCGCATGTAGGGGAATATACCTTTCTGTTCAAAGGTGTCCATTATTACTTGCCAATTCGCTGTATTAAACGCGTTTCGCACGTCAAGCAGGATAAGTAAAACGCAATTGCGTGTCCTAAGTGTCCGTTGTTGTTCTGTGTAGGCTACCTGGAGCACTCGTTCGACGGCATCGAGGGTCGATCGGCTTTTTCGAAAGCCGTATTGGTTGTCCGACAGAGCGGCTCTCTCCTCGATCTCTTTGTTCAGGCGTCTGACCAGCACATTCTCGAAGAGTTTGCTGATTGTGTTGAGTAGGCATATGGAGCGGTGGGTCGAAGGTGATCCCGCTGCTGCGTTCGGTTACGGTATAAGAGTCAAGTGAGCGCGCTTCCACTGGGATGGAAAACGACCGTCCTGAAGTAAGCGTGTAAAAAGCCGAGCGAGAGTTTCTGGATGGTTCTGCGCCAAGATTTGTATGACCCCTGGGGGAACCCCGTCCGGCCCAGGTGCCTTTCCAGTTGCGAGGCGTTCCGCGGCATGTGCCACTTCCTCGGAGTTCACTTCAGGGATCTGGTCAGGGTCTACCTCGATGTTGACGGGGGGGCAGGCTGGCTGCCAGAGGAAGAGGGCGGTGACTAGGTTTCGTACTTGCTCTGTGAGGAGCGGGGGGGGGCGGCCTACGAAGCTTTCCCATCACCGTGCGGTACGGAATGCCCCAGACGTCTGACTCCACTGACCTCAACCAGCACTTTGCAGGACTCGGCCTTCTCTCTCTGCCTATTAGCCGTCGCAGACGCAACCCGCTTGGTGCGGTACAGCTGTTGTAGTTGATCAGCGCGGTTGACCGAGTTAGTCAAGGGACTAGGGCTTGGTTACACGCCTACCCTGTCCGCAAATTGGGACTCATTTGGACGACGAGACGACGTGCATAATCGCAGGGCTGCGGCTTGGTGTTGACCTAGCCGTGCCCCACCGATGTCGTTGTGGTGATTTTGTGGACGCATTGGCCCTGATGGCCTGTCATGCGCGTTGAGTGCAGGCCGCTTTAAATGATACCTTAAGTCGCGCACTTCGATCTGCCGGCTTCCCGTGAATTTAGAGCCCCCGGGTTTATTGAGTGATGACGGAAAAGGCCTGACGGCCTTACTTTGACCGCCGTTTGAGCGTAGCCGCATGCTTGTTTAAGACGCAGCTGCAAACCGACTAATTTTTCCGACCAATTGTAATCTGTAAAGACAGCGTGCCCAGAGCCCCTTCAAACGGTGATCCCTTCTTACAGACTTTAAGGCATACTTGATATCTAGCCTCATTAAAGCCCGAAGAAGCGCGCCGCAAATTGATGAAAGCTCGGGTGCATGTGCAGTAGCATCAACCCCGACTGGTGAGGCAAAAGCCAAGCTGGTGTAGACCAATCGCTTTGCGAATCCTATCCTTAGCTCAGTTACAGGCGATTTTTGCAGCTAGTTTGTGTAAGGTAGAGAAGCAAGCATTTGGCCTCATTAATCGGCCTTCTTTCTGCAAAAGCAAAAAGCCTCGCCCTAAACAATATAGGCCTCAGCTGGGATGGAGAAACGCCCCACAGAAGTAAGTAAACGACTTTGTCCAGTGTGTCCATCAGCCAACTGGCTCTGTTCCCCAGGTTCGCAATGAATGGGTCCATTAGCAGTCGGGGTCGAATGACGTCAAGATCCCGGCGGAACTCCGGGCAAAACTCGTATAAAAATGATCATACTTCAGTACGGTACAATTCAATCAAGAGCAAGGGTTCCCCGTGCATAAATACCTAGCGACTGTTTTCTGCAGGGAGTCTGAATTGCTATTGTGCATCATTGACAAAGAGGATGGTGTTGAACAGGATACATGGTAGGCATGCAGGACAAAGTGTGAAGGTCCATAACCCATCTAAGAAAATCTAGCTTGGTCCAATATAGTTCAACTGATCTACGCTAAGATACCATCTTACGCTATTATTGGTGCTAATTGGGGGCAATGATATGACTTAAAAAAAACATTAACAATCTGTGTAGATCCTTCTTTAGATTTATTCTGGCTGTCAAGGCTTTTCTAGCTTTTTGGGTGACATGGTCTCTGCAAAGTTACCGACATGCTCGAGCATAGTAGAGCACAACCTGAGGTCGTCATGCTTGAAGCCACCCGCTTTTTGGAAATGTATTACCTTATTCTTCTATATGCATTGATTTCAAGTCTTCTTTGTACTTCAGCAGCGCTTCGATCGGGCGAACTTCTGCCGGACCTCAAAGGCGCTCAGTGCGCACACCGCAAAATCACCCACGTATAACAAGATTTCAACGCAAACTGAATATATTTGTCCTAAATATATATATTTTTAAACAAGATAAAGTCAAGTCAAGTCAAAAGCACCTTTATTCAAGGGTCATATATGTCTAAGTATACATTGTTTTTAACAAAATATTTAACCTCTGAATATAATTAGAACATACATCAGGTCTGTCGACTTCGCAGACTTGGTGGAACTCTCCACGAGAATGTGTTGTTTATCTTCACTGAGCGCGCAACTTCTAGTGATCTAACATTCACACCACTTCGCAGTCCATTATTTATATGTTTAAACATGGTCTGGTCAGTCCCGAGACAACACAATTTTTATACAGCGATAGATCACCCTCGTGCGTGTAATGTACGTATTGGCACAAGAGATACGCTTTCACGAGGAATATTACATCTTTTCGATATCCGTCTGATAAATTTGGCCTGTACCCTCTCAATGGCATTTGTATCTTTTGCCAAATAAGAAGCCCAAACCTGGCTGCAGTAGAGGAATTTGGGTAATACTAGACTTCTGTACAAAGTTACATAGAAATCAGGATTTTTTAAAATGAAGCATCTAAATATGGTATTACATAGTTGTGAAGCAGAAGCAACGGTGGCAGTAATATGTTGAGAGAAGTCTAATTTAGGGGTTACAATCACACCAAGATCACAAAAAGATTTAACTACTGGTGTTGCATCGTTAGCGAGTGTATACAGTTGCGAACTGCCATCTGACGACACCACGCCACATTTAGGCACAGATATTTGCATCCTATTCTCACAACACCAGTTTTCAATATTATTAATTGCTAGTTGAATAATACTTGTGGAATTGTCGGCTGCTGAGTATATTTTTAATCGTCCGCAAATAAGAGATAAGTGACCCCTTCTGGAATCACTGTTGGGAGATCGAGGGCGTATATTCTGAAGAGCAGGGGGCCCAATGCACGATCCTTGCGGCACCCCTGAGGCGCAGGGGAGGGGGTCACTTTCTACGTTACCAACTTTGACGGTAAAATTTCGCCCAGTAAGGTATGCTGACACCCATCGACAAGTTGTGGAGTCAAGGTTAATACTTTCATAAGTTTGTGATTCACTTTATCAAATGCCTTTGAAAAATCAAAATATATGCAATGAAATATTCTACGATTATTTATGTGTAGACTCCAATCGTGGACCATGGATATAAGTTGTGTCCTTGTAGAACGGCCCCTGGCAAAGTCATGCTGATTGGCGTCAACCAATTTGTTACGCACTAAAAAACTTTCAATATAATCAACGATTAACTTCTCCATTAAAATACACGCAATGGACAGTTGAGCCACCGGCCGGTAGTTATCCACTAAATCCTTAGCACATTTTTGAATATAGGCGTTACAATTGACCTTTGAAATAATAAAGGAACTTGCCCATCACAATACGATCTCTTAAAAATGTACAGTAATGGTTCGGCGATAAAATCACAAGTGTTTTATAAAACACCCGGTGGAATACCATCTGGTGTAAAACTGCACTCGTTCTTGAGTGTTTTGATCTTTTTAATTATGTCATCGATTAAGATCAAAAACTGCTTATGAATTGTTTGATTTTGGCGTCTTTCTATACGCACGCGATTTGTCAGTGAAGACGGCTGATCATCCGGAGGTGTATATACAGAGGAAAACACTTTCGAGAATGCCGCCGCTTTACTTCGGTTATTGTCAATGAGTACATTATCGACTTTTAGTAAAGGAAGTTCCTCACGACCTCGAAGTCGCTTATTTCGCGTAGCCGTAAAACGATTTAGCATCCTTAAAAGATAGTTTTGACTCTTCAATAATTCTCAACCGTGTCGAGGCCTTTCTAAGCTTCACTGAGATGCTTTCAGTCGCTAATTCATTCATGAGCTCCTCTAACCGTCGAACATGGTTTCGAAGACTCGTCATGTTGGGATTAGTATTATTGTTTCTCTGGGGTGTGAATACCTCGATAAGAAAGTGTACATAATTGATAAATGCATTATACATCTGCTCAATGTCAACGCACCGTGCAAAGAATGTCGTCCAGTTTACGCTCGTAAGATTTGTACAGATCGAGTCATAATCAGCCTTCCAGAAGTTGAACCCACCACCCGACTCTAAGAAATGGGAGGAAGGGACCAGAATCCGAAAGCTGAGAGCCCGATGATCTGTAGCAATAGGGGGATCCACGACTGCTGGCTCAGTGACGAGCTCCCTCTCAGATGTAATAAGCAAGTCTAGAATATTGTTTTCCCTTGTGGGTTGCATAACAAGCTGATCTAAACCATTTATGATGCAGAAGTTAGCAAAAGCCTTCTCTGGACTGGTAGCATCACTTAAGCGCAGATTTGACCAGTCAGTGTCAGGCATGTTAAAATCACCAACTACGCATATAGGATAACCGACATCAAAACAGAATTCTAGAACTTCTATAACATTTTCGATACGGGCCTTTTTTTGGACGCCGGAGTCCGCATTGGTGACATAACAGCATATGATTCGAATGATAATGTGATCATAATGCAAGTCTACCGCTACGGTTCCCCCCCCCCCCCCTTACCCACAGCCTGTGGGTATCTCAATTCGACGACAGTTTAGTCCCGTGAGTGTTAAAATACACACTCCACCACCCCTGGAACCTCGGTCCATTCGATGCACCGAGTACCGGTCACCGAGTGAGACCGCTCTATCACTAATTGCGCTAGTAAGCCAGGTCTCTGAAATAAAAATCACATCGATGCTATTTACTAAACAATAATTCGCAAGGGCATCTATAGCGCCTGGAGTGGCCAACGAGCGGGCATTCAGATAAAAACAATTTAGACTAGTTTGACCGCCACCGGCTACTCGTGAATCGTTTCTTCCGTCCGAGGTTGGTTGTACACTATAGTATTTCTGAGCGCTTCGACCGCAAGATTCAGCTGCTCCAAGTGCGACAGGAATATGATGGGTGAGTTTGGTATCACCGGGTTCAGCTGGTTTCTCTGTTGCCTTTCGTGACCTGCCGGCATCGACAGTGGAGGATATTTGTTGCGGAAAAGTGCCTGGTGCAGCCCATTGAGGTTTGCAGGCTGTTTGTCTTCTTGGTCTCGATCCTGACGACGTCCATTGTAGTTTTTCTCTCTCGCAGTTTGGCTGGCTTGCTGGGGGCCTGGGAACTCCGACGGGATGCGGTGAGGTGGACACTGAAAGCACGTTTTTATTCGCAATGTGGGAAGTGATGCCAACTTTTGGGCGGAGTCACTGGGGCGGCAATTTAGTCCGGATTGATTTAAATCAACAGGTAATCTGGGAAGAGGCCGGGATATGGAGGTACTGGCAGAGGTGGAGGCGGTATGTGGAGTCGGGGGGGGGGGGGGGGCAAATGGCGTATAAAGTATTGATTATATACACATCTAAAACGGTATGTTATTTCACATATTTACGATATTGCGAGGAGTCGGTAGAAGGTAGTTCCTCCTTGTTTTCCTCAACGTGAGAGTCAACTTAAGCGGCGGACCAGTAAACCCATCATTAACGGGATAATTTCGAGTGACTTTAAATTCGCCTTGAACTTTTGCAAGGATTTCAATCAGCGCAAGCTGACCGGAAGAGTGTTCCACTCCTTGACAGCTCGAACGCAAAACGCCTGCCTGACCTTGCTGCCTCGGTGCATGCGGATCTTCCGTGTAACTGTCTTAGTAGCCCCTCCAAGGCAATCGAGTTATAGTATCTTCGGCTCAATCCCATGGATGGTCTTAAAAATCACTATCGCGGTTAAGTAGCGCGTCATATTCTCTATATTTACTTTATTGTGTTGTTTTCTCTCTTGACTGGCCGATCCCCGAAAATATGAAGACAGCGACCCTGTGCCACACCCAGTCGTTCCGCTTAACCGTTACCGCAGGCCGTCCAAAGTTCTGATCCATTCGTAAGGCGACTCAGCAAAAATGCGTTGTAGAGCATCTTGCACAAGGATGCTCGAATTTCGTTTTTGATGATTTTGTAATCATAGCAAGCCAACGGGTGAGGGACTCTATATGCGTGTTACCAGAAATTCTTGCATCTACTGTTATACCAGGATCTTGACACAGTCGCTTGGTCGTATCAGGTGGTTATTATGATTACAGGTGGCATTTGAAGGATCGTGTTGCTTTTTCCGAACGCCATCGCTGAAGAACTTGAGTTTCTTTGCATTGATAGCACACTAAGCGTTAAGGACATTGACTTTTTTGCATCGCCACGCGATGTACCTCCTCAAGAGACTAAAGGTGACATAACAGACAGAAAATATATTTAAAAGTGCCATCATCAGCACAAATGATAGTCGCTCTTATTATATCTCCATATCTTGACAAAATTATGGAAAGGAAGACTGGTGAGCCAATGCACGAGCGCTGTGGTATACCGAGCAGTTCCGACCGGGTTCCCCTTATGTCTACAGACTGGTGACGCCCGAGGAAGTAAGTCGATAGCAATTTAATGGCGTGCTCGTCAAAGCCCAGGTGCTTGAATTTGAGTAAAAGAATATCTGAACGAACGCTGTCACAGGCACGTCTGAGATCTAAAACTAGTGCTGCACAAAACATTCTCCTATCTAACCCGACACGTGCGCCCTCCACTAGCTGCATAACGGCATGACCTGGACCCCGGATTATGGCAAAATCCAAATTGGTTGCTCGAAAGCATGTTGTTGTTTTCTAGATACCTTGTCATTATGCTAGCAAGTGTTTTTTCAACAACCTTTTTACAACACTCATTGGGCGGTAGTTTGACAGGTCGCTCATACTACCACCTTTGTGTCTTTCGGCACCACTATGGCGACCTTTAAGCAGTTAGGGTATGATGGGCCTCCTCTATCATGGCATTGATGATGTGTGTCAGGGAGTCGTCTATGTGAGACCTGACGTAGTGGACACTGTGAGCTTGGAGACCCGTAGTGGTAGCCGGTAGACGAATTCCCAATACCACCAAGTATAGACAAGACTTGAAGTTTTGGCTTGTTTATAAAACTAAATGTCGTCGTGAAGTGCTTTGGTAGATCTTGTCTAATAA
Source organism: Dermanyssus gallinae (assembly GCA_003439945.1). Classification (NCBI taxonomy): domain Eukaryota; kingdom Metazoa; phylum Arthropoda; class Arachnida; order Mesostigmata; family Dermanyssidae; genus Dermanyssus; species Dermanyssus gallinae. The sequence goes on from QVRM01006047.1 coordinate 9,315, forward strand.
TACGCCGATCTCTGGAATCATTTAGCGAGAATAAAGCAACGCCGCTAGGAAAAAAATATTGAAGGTTTTTGAGACCTTCGCGGGCTCCGTGGTCTCTTTTAGCAAATTCTTGACGGGCAAATCATATTCGAGATTAGAACGGTTGGAGATCTAGCGTTCGCGAGCTTATGTTACCTACGCGAGAGATTATTATTATTATTATTATTATTATTATTATTATTATTATTATTATCTGCAACCTTTCGATGAGATCTTCCATTGTGACAAACCCCGATTTCTATATCAAAATGTGTAAAACGCTAATAGAGCTAGAGCTTTCGTGTTGCTCTGATGTGTGGCCACAGCGTCTGCCTACACTGCTTATGTAGTCAAGAAAATTGTAGTTTTGTTTAGCCTATTGACAGCAGTTGCAGCATTGCCTGCGATGCCAATGTAAGGCCAAGCATACTGGGTGTACATAGAGTTGCTGACGCTTGAGTGTCCAACTGTATATTTTGTACGGGCAAAGCTATTCGGTATATTTTGTCGGTAAGATGTGAACAATTGAGTAGCGTTGCATTTGAAGAAGTACATTGCTCGTGAAACGAATGCCTTTAACAACCTATCTTACCAGCGATGTGTACGTCAAAAAATATTATATATGTTTAATTCAAAGATACATTATTTTAGGTGAGCCCTGACTTGAAATGGACGGGACGAAAAGCGGGAAAAAATCCGCATTTGTTTATATGCATGTGTGTGTGCGTACTAAAATGAATATTAGGTATGTGCTGCGACAAGTTTATAGACACGCCTAAAATGTCCTACAGGGAGAAGGGGATAGATACAGTTTGCTGTCAATCTATGTGTCTCCAGTCAGCGGCTAGTATAAAAATGATTTGTTGATCGACACAGTTGATAACCCTCTGTGTACAATCAGGGAGCGGGAAATATCCCTGGGCGACCCGACAACATGCACATTGCGGCTCACGTATATTCCTACCTTGCACAAGGTAGTGCCAGGCTTCTTCCGATAGTAATATATATATATATCTATATATATATATATATATATATATATATACATATATGCAGGTGACGGAGACCACGTATGTATTAGATCTGATGTCATTATATATCACTTACTAGAGCCAGCCATTTAGGAGTAAAGACACGCCTTGTCCATATATATATATATATATATATATATATATATGGACCGAGTAATCTGATCACTCGATGCATCATGACAGGGTGCTATTCATAGCCCCAAATGTAGGCTGTCATTATTCAGGAATGAAGAAAGACCCACTCGGCCATAATGCGCATAATGACAGCATTCTTGCTCTTTGCAAGAACAACAACTATATAAACGACAATTTAGCGTGTTTACCTTAATATACGTGTGACTTCGACTATTCGTTATGCAAATCAGTATGCCATATGCTCTGTGTGTTCTTTAGATATGCAACAAACATTATGTCGCCGTTTCGCCGACTGTGAGAATACGATATTGCTGCTGACAGTACCTACTGCGTGTGTGAGTAGAGACTGAATTCGCCTCCAAACTCCCTCTTACCACAAACACAAACTGTCTGTTGTAAGAATCATTTTTGCGCTTCCGATGCCCTCGAACTGCACTTGCTGCTGTGATTGTTGTTGTTTTTGCTCTGTTGCTTTGTTTTTGCTTTGTTGTTGTTGTTGCCGTTGCTGAATGCCGAGCACAGCAGCGGTAGTCTAGTCGAGTGCTTGTAACGATGCTGAGCGTGAGGAATGATGACGTGACGTGGGACGGAACGGAACAGGGCTCTCATAATGAAAACCATAACGGTTGCCATACTGCTACTGGTAGCCACCGAGTGGAGATGCTAACTCTCCGACCGTGGTCGTGACGAGGACGAAATTGGCGGTGGTCACCTACAGCCTTTAATTTACGATAACCAAGGTGAACCAAAATGAGGTCGACAACAGCCACCCGACAACGCCAAGATCGCCCGTCTATGTAACGTTGCAACGTCTGGCTATTCTTGCCGATCACGTCATTCCGCGTTCTAGCATTGTCCAGAGCTCGTGTTTGACCTACGCCAAGTCTAGCAGTCATAAACAGTCTTAGTAATATAGACATTAGTGCTCTTAGTGGTAACAGTAGCCGAACCCCATGCTGCGGGGTGTTCGCATGCAGCTTGCGACCGGACGAGACCCAAGGGTGCACGGCCTCGATTCCCACCGTTGCACATTTGCATTTATTAGGCTTCGTCTTATAAAGTAATGCAAGAGCGGTTCCGTGGACGTTAAATGTTGGCTGAGAGAAGAATGTACTTTCTTGTAGGAAAAGCAGCGGTCGTGGAGCAGTGGATCACGCCCGCGTCTGCTCCAACGCGTGTCTGCCCTTCGGACGCTACAAATGATGGTAGTCGTTTGGCGTGTCTGGAAGTCGTCACCCCCACGACGACCCTCACGCTCTAATGGCCCTCCTTCAATGGGCCTTCTACCGGGCCGTAGTTACCCGACGGGGCCCTAAGCGACTCTTTCCTGACAAAGCCCTAAAATGCTCTTTCCCGACGGGACCCTAAGCGGCTCTTTCCCGACGGGCCCTCAGCAGATCCTTTCCGATGCGCTCCTCATTGACTCTTCCCTGACAGGGCCGTCAGCTGTTCTTCCCCGACGGGGCTCTCTACCGCCCTTCAGCGATCAACCTTCTACCAACTAGTGCTTCACCGATAGCCAGCCCTCACCGATCTGGTTGTGCCATCGGTCCTCTCCATGCGACGCACAATGTTGACAACAACAACAACAACAACTACAGCGACGATAGCACAAGCAATGAGGTCGACGCCGAGACAGCACCGAATGAAGAGAAAGGGGCAAGAAACCCTCTGACGCGCCAACGTGGTGGTGAGTCCGCATGCATCGGGGGTAACGCCTATGCTAAACTATCAAACCAAGAGCGGAGAGGGGGTGCGGCTGCTACTGCTCATGAGGCTACTGCAGAGTGCCGTTCTGGAACCTCAAGGGTAGATCTGAGTGAATCGGGAAAGGGCCGCAAGCACGGGGGCGCCGCCGACAGAAAACCGCATGACGACGCTGACGGAGAACCGCATGGAGAACCGTTGCTGTTGCAGCTGCTGCTGCTGCTGCCGCTGTTGTTGTCGTTGCTGATGCTACCCCCGCCGCTGCCGCGGCTGAAACTACGGCCTCGAACCGACGACAACAAATGGGGAGCAAACCGCACACCCAAGCGGGGGGGAGCGGGGCTGACCATGATGACGATCACGACAAAGAAAACTTGTTACAGTAGACTTGGCAGTGGTGTACTTGTAGCAGTTGATGTTGTTGTTGTTCTTGCTGTTGTTGTTGTTGCTGTTGTGGTAGCTGCGGCAGCAACAGCCGCCTCCGCCGCCACCGGGGCCAAGGCGTGGTACCGCAGAACCGACCGTGCCACTTGCAGCAGTGCCCCTAACGGACATCACCCCCAACAGCAGCAGCAGCAGCAGTGCCCCACCCCCAGGAGGTTTGTACTAGTAGCTTGCAGAACCATAGTTAGCAGCAGCAGCATCAACAACCGCCGTAATGGTTACCAGTGCAGTAACGGTCGACAGAAGCCTAGTATCGTAGCTACTGAGTAAATGTACTCAAGAACTACTTATCCCACAACTGAGTATAATAATGTGAATGAATAAATGAATTAGGTAGTAAGTTATGAGCTAACACTCTAACGAATTACTCGAGAGTCAACTGGCGACAGTGACATACAAGGCCAGCCCAAAAAAAAAGAAAAACAAGCCACAGAACGCGAGTTCGAATCGCATTCGTTTCTCCTCTTTGCTGCCTAACCTTCTGACTAGCTCGCTTTATCATCAGTGTTTCTCTCTCTCGCCCTCTCTCTCTCTCTCTCGCTATGCTCTCGTTCTATAAATATATATCTCTATTTCTTTCTTCCCCCTCTCTCTCCCTATGTGTGGAACCCTAAAACACTGTTTTTTCTTTTATCCTCTTACCGCTCTTTCCCTCTACATGCCTCTAACAAGAGGTCTCTCTTTCCCCTATTTGGCGTCTCTCTACCCCTCGCTCTCTCCCTCTCTCCCTGGCTCTCCCCCTTGGTACTCTTCTGTTTGTCGCATTCTCTGTGCGATTTCCACTGGCTGTGAGTAGCGACGCAAGCAGCGCCAGTTATAGGTAGGGTGCAGTTGTCGAAGCCAGTTGTTGAAGGTTGTGTGGTGACAACGTGCGCGTGTTGACGTCCGTATCAGCGTGTCAGTGTAAACCAATTAGCACCAGCTAAGTGCCCGGGATCGTGTCGCCCCGCCTGTTGTTGCTGTTGCTGTTGTTAGTGTTGTGGTCATTGTTGTCATTGCTATTGCTGTGTTTGTTGTTGTTGCTACGATAGTTTTTTGTGTTAATCAGCTTTCCGCCCTCCTATTTTGCATTGTTGTTGTTGTTGTTGTTGCTTTTGTTGTTGTCGATGTTGTTGAAGCTGCTTTCGTTGAAGATGTTGCTGTTGTTGTTTTGTTGATGTTGTTCCTATTTGTGTGGCCCCTATCGTTCTGACCTCTCCGTTCTGTCCAAGTAGACTAAACCGGTTTTGCAACGATGAACTCGACTTGCAGACAGTCGAACGATATCGAATACGAAGACGGCCACACTTCATGGTTGTCTCTTGCCTTTTCCACCACTTTCGACAAATCACAGCTGTTGACAGGGTGATAACTGCTGCTGCTGCTGCATAGCAACAATAACAACAACAACCAAGAATACAAACGACTACAACAGGAACTACTTTCTACTACTACTACTACTACTACTGTTGCAGCTGGTGCTACGACTAAGAACAATGTAAACTTACAAGTGAATTGATTGCCCGCTCTCAACGGGCCGTGTCTGCACGAGCCCGCCACCTGATGGGCTCCGCCGACCGGCGAACGAATGGACGCACGGCCGCCCATGGTGGTGACAGCAGCGCCCACAACGGATTCTGTAAGTGTTCGGTGTATGATGTCTGAAGTGATCAACTGCGCGGTTCTGCGCCACTGGCCAGTCACTGACGACCCCAACCAACCCCACGATCAGTGATGAGTGCGATTGATGGGCGGGCAATGAATGGGGTGCGAACGCGACGAGCTAAAACTTGTGACAAATGTTGATCTGACTGCACTTTGATCATTTCATCCCGCACCTCATTCAAAAAAAATTAAGAAGAGCCGAATGGGTGAGGTGTGGCCGTTATATGTCTAGTGTTGTTGTTGTTGTTGTTGTTGTTATTGTTGTTTCGTTGTTTTATGATTGTTTTTGCCACATTGTTGTCATTGTTATTGTTCTCTGCATCATTGTTGTTGCCTACCTCATTCTCATCCACTTGCTCCTCCCGAGGGTGGTATGGCGCCGGCATACTTGAGATGCCTGGGGTACCTGGGGTACGATGGTCGTGCTGCAACAATAGCAGCAGCAACAACAACAACAACCACAGCAACAGCAACGACAACAAAACAACAAGCGAGCAAGAGATTGCGAGAGTGCGAGAGGCACTGACAACGATATCGAGCGTCCTGCAATGATTGACAATCGTTGTCAGTGCCCATTATTGCTCTTGTTGTTATGATGAATATTGATGTTGTCCTTGTTATGTTGTTGCTGTTGTCCCTGTTATTGTCGTGTTTGTTGCTGTTGTTGTAGCTGATGATGGTGCTGATGATGATGATGATGATGATGAAGTCGACAATGATGATGATGATGATTTTGGGTGGTCTCTGCGCAGTGTCATCATTCAGCGTCATGTTGCTACTGCTGTTGCTATTCAGTGATCGAAGCGCGATCGAAGTGGTGGTTGCAGTATTGGTACTATTGTTTCAAATTGCAGCGGCAAGGGGCCAAACTAACACAACGTGAACGGTCTTCACTTCATTCGGCCTCGGGACTCGGGCCGGGCCAGCCGGCTAAGAGAGGGTTAAACGCGATGATGATGGTGGTGATGGTGATGATGGTGGTGTTGATAATGACGATGATGATGACGCTGAGGACGCGAGAACTAGACGAAATCGGTAGGCCACACCATAAGCTCTCATAGAGAGATGTGACTGCCTGGTCCGACTGCCGCATTGCGGACCTGTTCCTCGCCGGCCGTTCTCGGCTGCTGACGGCTGAGCGTGTTGACGGCCAGCGGACGAGTTCCACTGCCGAATGAAGATAGATAATTGATTAATAGGCGTTCGAATAACCGAACCAATAGCCAAGACACCAGTAACAGCAACAAAAACCACCACAACAACAATAACAACAACAAGCAACAACAATAACAAGATAAGATGATTGAGGAAAAAAAGAAAATATATATATACATATAGATGACACTACGAAAGCCCACGAAAAGCCGAGAGATACTTCCGTTAGATTAGAGCTTATCTGCATGGAGATCAACTTTTGCTTGCATTCAAGACATAGCGCTACCCTAGCGAAACGTGCGTTAAGTTAGTTTATATTCAGCCTATTTTATTACTTCCTCTGTGTACGCGGACAACAGTCAATAAGCTCAGTCGTGGGTTTTTGTGGGATTTTATGTTTAAATTCAAACACGGCTTATGCACAGAACTGCGTCATATCTATCGACAGACCTAATGTTTGTTATAATTATAATCTGATAATTTTTTTGTAAAAAGCTATGTATACTTAGGCATATATAACCATTGAATAAAAGCGTTTTTGACTTGACTTGATCTACGCTTACCGCTGGACACGGAGATGAACTTGACGTGGTAGCAGCCGAAAACGTTTATCTGCTATGTGTGTCTGCGCCGTTAACTTGTATTCCCAAACAATTAGGTCTGAATACATTCAATTAGACGAAATAGTCACATTGCTAAGTGATTAAGACTTTCTTTATTCCACCCGAACAGAAACGCACGGTTTCTTTATATTTACGAGGTCATGTTGGCTGAGTCAGGTGCTCTAATGGCACATACGCACAGCGCCAGACAACGCAGCGGGTTGGGCCATAGGAGGAAAAGAACAGCTAATGCACATCCGATATAGTTTTGCTCTCACACGGTATTCACGGATACATTAAGAGCCCCAGTAATAGGCTTTCAAATTGCGCACTAGTAAATATATTTCGCAAAGACAATTAACGACTCGGCGGAAATTCAGCCCGTCGTTGAAAACTCGGCCAGGCGTTCGTTGTCGGACCTTGACATGTTTAAAGTGAGTCGGTGACTTCGCATAGAGATCCTCATAAAAAACGCCTACCACCAGCATTTCGTAGCTGACAAGGTGGCGCGCAAATTCACAGCGAAGGTCTTGTTAAGGCATTCTTGAAACTGTTTAGGAGCAGTGGGAAGTCGAACGAAAAAGTGAACGGAAATCAAAATTCTCAATAAGCTGTGTAACAGGCCCTTGCTACAGCATCTTGATTTGTCTAATATAAAACGCACGAACTAGCACACTTCTAGCAGCAGCGTGGGCTTTTCCTTAACTTATCTGTACGGGGCAAAAGCACAAGGTGTTGTAGTGACACCCTTCTTTAATTACTATATATATATATATACTATGCGTCCGGTTCTCTATATATATACCAATTGTATACTCCAAAATGCTAACATATCAGAATTATACAGATGAAATAAATGGGTATATATATAAATTCAATTCGTTCGGTTCTCACCGCCTGAAAAGATCGCGTCCGACGATCGACTAACTGGAGCGCTGTTACGATACTAGCACAGTCATCAGCAGAGTTAGGAACTAGAAGAAACCGATACGAATTGAACTCCATCCCTGCGCACGTTTTTTAGCTACCTAACAGGTTGACCAACCCAGTAGTCGAGCGCACTTTTGCTGTTGTATATGCGTTTTGCTCCTTAGATAGAAACAACTGTGAGCCCGTTTTTGCGTTACGTCTGAGATTTTGCGTCAAAGTCTTCGATGTTGTTGTTGTTTTGAACGAATAAAACACATAGCTTTATTCATGAGTTCTTACAAATCCACTCGAAAGCATACAGCCTCTGTACTGCAAAGGTTGTCCAGGGGCTAGGACGAAGATCATGTGCTCGTTGCGTCGAACGGAAAAGAAGAAGAATTTAATCAAAGTAATCATATAGAACATGCGTATTGTAATTTCTTTATTTACTTACCAAGTAAACGACAATTCATTAGCAAAAATACAAATACAGTGCGGACATTAAACGATAGTGCAGTAATTTTGACTAGAGTATGCCAATTAAATTTTAAACTGATATCGTTAACAAAAGAGGACGCCAGCGAAACAAAAAGGAAACTTTGAGGAAGAAACAAGTTTTCTAAGGCTTCTCTTGAAGGCCGAAGGATTGGGAATGGCGGCAATAGCGGGAGGAATTCTGTTGTTGTTGTTGTTGTTGTTGTTGTTGTTGTTATCATTGTTGTTGTTGTTGTTGTCTTTTTGTTGTCGCCGTGCACCTGCCATATGGGCGATTACTTTGCGATTACTTAAGCCAAAAAGACTCCAATAAACGTAGGCTGCTTCTACTGTTTTCTCTCTCACCGCTTGTATTAGAGGTGCCTGCTCCCCCCCCCCTTCCTCCGTCCTTGGTTCAAATTACTCATCGTTTGCATCTGACTTGTGCCTACTGTCAAAGACATCCCCTGTCTGTCTAAAAGCTTAACAGCCTTAACCTAGGTTGAGCATGGTGGTGGGTTGCGTGCGCTCGTTAATTCCATGCATATAGGTCCATGATATATTGTGTAGTACGAAGGGTAGAAGAACACGTTCTCCTCGCCAGGGTAGCAACAGTCGTAGTAGTAGTAGTAGTAGTAGAAGCCTTCATCGGCGTCGTTCCAGTAGTCGTAGTAGTATTAATATTCTCTCCTCTTCTTGCCTCTTCCTCATGCCAACGCTGCATAGAAACACTGCATGCATACCCATGTACTCATACAGTATGCAACATAGATACACATACACACAGACACATAGCCAGCTTTGTCCGTGGTCACATCGACAGGTCGAAGCTCGCCACTGTACTACGCCCCGGCCACTATGTCCGCGGCGGGCTTCGCCACTGTCCCGATGCCCCCCCCGCCCCCCCCCCCCCCGGCGGTCACGGCGTGCCCCTCATGTTATGCGTGCCGAGGCCTTCAGCGGCTGGACACGGCTGGCGCGTACTGGTAACCTGTTCGACGGGCGCCGCCACAGCCCTCAGTCTAGGCCATGATTCTTAGCATCATCACAATCATTATCATCCTAACTATATTGGTCTGTCGTCGATTTGTCAATTCACTACCACACCCAGAGACAGGCAACAAGACGGAACTTCTACGATCAATCAATATATCAAGCAAACAGACAAGCATTCAATTCAGTCATTCATTTTTTGCGTACTGTTTAGTGCAAGGTACAAGTTCGAGTTCCAATCACGCCCCAGCCATGAAAGAGCGCTAGGAGAGCAACCAGCCAACCAATCGAGCTGGTGTCGAAGAAATGCCACTGGGGAAGAAAAAACATAATATAAGGAGAGAAATGCTACTCCGAGGGCTGGATGGAGAGTGGGAGGAACCCGGGAGAGTTTGGTGGGTTTGTGAGGTTCTCCGCTAGTTCCTGCCAGCTGCCAGAGACGCATGTGCGCATTATGCATTCTCGAAACTTCCCATAATAAGAAAACAACAATAAAACAACAAGAAACGCCACCTGAGCTGCATCTGTAGTCAGGGATGGAGAAGTGCGTGACATTGGAGAAAACCTTAATTCCGTCCACGCAGGACATCGCCTGTCCAGCAGTAGCGGCATCAACTGCTGCTGCTGCTGCTGCTGCAGAAAAACTAAGTGAACATCGCAGGGCGGCGGGTCTTCAACACAAATCGATTTACTGCTTTTTTTATTGCCTGCGCTGTACGCGTTGAACTGTTGAACCACCGATGCCTTCGAGTCACGTGTAATTGTTGCCGTAAGGGATGGGGTCCACAACAAAATCAGAAGTTGGTCGAATTTTAGTCCTATGTGGTCTTCGCCGTGACGCCATCTTTTGTATTTAGTTTTCAGCTACGTACATCTAAATACAGGGTTTCCAAGACGTCGTTCAACAGACTCTGGGATCTAGTACAACTCGGCGAATAAATCATTTTTTCCAATTCCGAACAAGGGTGCCTCAGCAATCGGGCGCCAATAGGCGCTCCTCTCCCTCCCACAGAACACATTCAAGAGAGTTCAATAATTGAATCTGTAGTTCTGGTTTAGGAATGCTTACATCTCTGGATCCTTAGTGCAGTCCCAACTGATGCTTTTGACAGTTTGCAGATTGTTCAACAGAGAACGTTCTCTCATCAGGGAATAGAACGCTTGAAAGGTCGCCACGAGCGGAGACGGGTGAGAAGGGCGTTAACTTTGTCGCAACGAATTTATTTTTTCCGGAAGATTATTGTTTGTGCTTTTTGAGAATTTATCATCTAGATCCAGTGGATTTTGGTCCGCCGCTGTGGTGGACAGCCATCAAGCGCGTGTCGTTTAATAATGCGTATCACAAACTGCTTGTGGACTCTTAAGATGATACAGGTTGTTCTCAATGTTTTTAGCATGCTTGATCGCCTGCAGGAACGCTACCACATTATGCTGCTTCAGTTGCGTGGTATCTAGCATAACTAAACCAGCGTAGCTGCCACGAGACGATCAGACTGAGTAAAGAAAAGGGTCGTTTGGCGTGCTTATACATATATATATATATATATTGATTGATTTATTGTTCGCTTGGCATGTATACCTAAATGCAGATGTCACCCTCTTATATCAGGGGCGCTTAGAGCGGTAGCATATATATATATATATATATATATATATATATATATATATATATATATATATTTGTGTTTTCGTTCTATTAGAAAAGCATTTTCGCCTAAAACGAAAACACGAATTCGCAAGAACGTGCGGGCCTATTTCCATATCAATATAATCTCCATCCCTTTCAATTACCTATTGCGTACACCTCGATCGCCACTTGTAAAGGTCTTGTTTCCCGGATACGTTATTCATACACAATTCGTCCGTGGTTCAGCGATCATCACAGATGCAACGAGGTCTGTTTTCAGAAGAAACAACTGCACGCGCAACTATGCTCAAGCCTGATGCGATGCAACGTCGCTACTCCTCGAGACAGCAGACGGCCACGCCGACACGTGGCTCTCGTGCAAAATAGGCAGTGTAATTGGGCAATAGGTGTGCTTGCCTTTCCGCTCCACTAAGTGAATTGCCAGTGGGCAACTGCAACAACAGCCCTAATACCACCAGCAGCAGCAATAATAGCAACAATACGAGCAGCAGCAGCAGCAGCAACAACAACAACAACAAAATCTAATATATGTATATAGTTTGAAATGTCTAAGGGCGTTGCCCCGCGCTCTGTCACGGGAAAGGCTGGGGGAACAGGGACCATGTAGACCAACGCTGGAGGTCAAAGGTAACGGCCGCCGTAACGGCAGGAGCAGTAGTGGCCGAAACCACCCACTGGCCTTGACGAAACAGAATCTCGTCCAGCGAAGGTCACGTGCATTGTGATAGGTAGGTTTGCTAATGGCCGATCCCCCTAAAGCGAAGTATATCTATACACACACACACACAGTGAGCTACCAGCTTTCATCAGACGAAGCTTGTTTTACAAAGAAAACGTTCAATTTAAAAATGAAAGGCCACCGTTTTTACATAGATATCTGATTGGTCTATATATATATATATATATATATATATATATATATATATTCAACTCAGAATGGGGTGTATACAATTGTCCCCCAGTGAACGTGACGATACTCAAATCAACCCTACGTTCAGACTTAGTGTCGACCACCTGGACAAGGTGCCAGACACCGCGCTACCGCGTTGTATATCCATTTGTCGGAAAAAAATATCACCAGCGCGTGAGTTCTCCGAAACAGCTTGGGCAGCGTCGTAGCTGACTATAACCAGTCTAGGCAGCGCCGTGACTGACTATAAAGTGGTTTATTACTGGCTTGACGTGTACACCTAAATGCACATTTCACCCTTTGAGATCAGGAGCACTCACAGCGGCACAAGCTGACATTATTAAGACACGTAGATTTTTCGGAATAGACCTTGAATAGACAGCATAGTCTGCGGAATCTTCAGGTTTATCACCTATTCTCAATGAACATCGCTCAAGGCAAATTAGGTCAACAACCGGAATCGAACCAGCAGCGTCCTGGTAGATGACAACCATGACTAGCACACTAGTTCCTTAGCCCACGCAGTCAGTCTTTCTTAGAGTGGGGTCGACCGGCCTTTCTGCGAAAACGAGTCAGCGGGTAGGATATCGCAAAGTGAGATTATAGATTTTTTTCACCTGTGCTGTCTAGTAACCGTGTGACTTTTCTTAATGCCAGAGAAGACTATGGCAAGACAAGCCTTGACACAACAACCGTGACAACGTGACTGCGTCAGGCATACACAGTCCACCTATGAATACGGAAAGCAGATCCTGCGTCGGGTGAGAGGCGAGCGTGACATTGACCCGGCATTTCCCCAAGGGTTAGGAATAGGCCACTCATCTTTGCGAAATCCCGGACTCTGCGAACATCACCGATCACCGTTACTAAGTCCTTTACGCATAAACAATACAGGAGCTGATTTAAAGTATCTCCTTGTTGAAGGCCGGACTGCGAAGATGTAGTGCCTTGGGCAAAAGCAAGTGCAAATATTGTGGTGCTCTTTTCCGACACTGCTACTGATATTCTTATAATTTAGCTACGTACATTTTTATCTTACTTACTATTAATACCTAATAATTAATACTTAAAATTTTAAATCGAACTGTCGGCCTACTGCGGGAGTTGATGAAGGCGCGAGACTTGTGAATTCTAATCTCAGAACCACCAGTAGTTACAAAACCCAACTGATGAGAACCAAGTGCCGACAATATTGCAGATTTTCAGCTCAGATCAGCGCACCCTACTTTTGAATATGCATATAGCCTACCACCTGCGCTCTTCGAGTGCGGGTCGCTTGCATCCGACCTTGTCGCTGCAAGTTGGTGCATCCGAACATGTCGATGCGAACTCCGTCGACTTGTCGAGCCTGGTGGCGTAGTGCCTTCGCGTGCGATTCCCTTGCGACCAGAGAAGACACGTAAGTGCGCGAGTTCGATCCCCGCGGTTGCACAGCTATACTAATGAGACCCGTCTTGCGACCCGTAATACGAAAGCAATTCTGTCGACGCTAAATGTTGGCCAGGCGTCAGTCCAAAAAAAAAGACGAACTCCGTCGACTTACTGTGACTTTGTGGTTGCGGATGCAACGTTTTATTCAGGCGTGTGTGATGCCTATGAATGAGGCCTAGTCTTCGTGCTTCGTGTCCTGCGTGCGGTGGATTGTACTCAAACGTGACTGTGGTGTCCAGGGTTTCCAGCTTCCAGAGAAAAGCTGTTGTCATCTCGACCAGCGCCATTCATCAGAATTTGAGAATAGTCCATCCTGTACACAGCTGACTCCGTGTACACCTGTCTCTGGGTCTCCCATTGCATGTCTGTTATTAGCCGTCTCCATCGTGCCGGTTGCCAGCCTTGTTATCCTTGCCCCTGTCTCTCTGTGTGTCTGTCTGTCTGTTCGTCTGCTGGCTGAGGAATAAGGTTGGACGTCGTCTTCACGGTCGAGCCCGGTGGTGTGGTGGGTGCATTCGCCTGCGCCTCGCGACCGAAAGAGACACATAGGTAGGTGCTCGGGTTCGAGCCCCACCGTTGCACCGATTTGTATTTACGGGGTCCTTCTATGAAGCAATGCGAAAAGCAGCAGTCCCGTGGACGTTACATCTTGGCTGAGCCCGGTCAACCCGAAAAGTTTACGCCGTCTTCAAGGCAACGCATGCAATGCGCTTGCGTCCACCTTGCTTCGTATGTGCTGTGTGCCGAGTGCGTGGTCGCCACTGCTGAGGCGGCGCGGTGACTGCGTAGCCGCTTTACCTGGCTTTTCTCCCCTGTCGTCACCATCTTCCATCGTATTGTCCTTACTTATCACTATCTCTGCCGTTATCGTCATTAGTACTGTCATAATCATTTTTAGAATTTGAACACACATATATATATATATATATATATATATATATATATATATTTTCGAATAGTTTCAAACTCTAAAAATTATGATGACAGTACTAATTACGACAACGGCGATGATGGTGATCAAGACAAGACGGTGGATTTATATATATATATATATATATATATATATATATATATATACGTATATATATATATATATGTGTGTATGAGCGTTGCGCAAGAGTTGAACAATATGCCGGTGCTGCGTACGCGGGCAGGCAAAACAGCTGGAAGTAGAGCTGATCGGTTCGCCTGCTGACTGCGCTAAGCCACCCAGTAGTGTGGCCGATCTGGGCTGCCAACCAAAGACCGTTGGAGAAAAACGAGCCTCATCGAGACTTTCTGAGGTCTAATCGCAGTAAAGGCATGCGGGTGGTGCAGGCTGGAGCCTAAGTGGCGCCGATGGCGAAGAATGCTGAAGAAACACCACCACCATCAACAACAACAGTCGCCACTGAAAATTAAAAATGAAGATCAAACCGACGATGATAGTTTCCAAATGGTGACGCGCCACACCAAACGATCGCATGAGTCAAAAGTGGCACACTAGCCTCGTTATTGCAGTGCGAGATGAGGTTGATAGAGGTATATGGCTATTGCTGCAAGGGTCAGCGAGAGTTAAGGTATCTGCGAGGATGAGCGGTGCTCGCTCGTCAGCAAAAGACAAAAGCAACCATATTAGTTTTTCCCACTCCCTACGATCCCCTTCCAAACCAAGAAGCGTTCTGAAAATAAGCCTGAGCTTGGAGACACGCTTCGGCACTCAATTCAAGAGTCGTCGTAACGAGAAGTGCTTTGTGTCAATACGAATTCAGGCAATTCTAGACACCGTCGAAAAAAGCAAGAGTCAAAAGCACTCATGTCCGAACCGCTCGCGTGCATGTCGTGTCGTGGCGTAACACGAACTATTGTCGAAAAAGAGCCAGTCAGGACCCAGCCAGAGACGACAAAGTCAACTCACCGAGAAAATGGAATCAACTTTGGCCTCCCTTCCTCTGATGTTGCCTGCCTACACAATACGATGTACTGGCGCTCACTGAGGCATAGGCTACAGTACTAACTCTGGTTTCCAGTTGGTATCTGATAGAAGATTTTGAGCAACAGACTGGAGGCTCTGAAAGAGCAGGCGCTGCCGTTGTGGTACTATAAAACAATAAGCTTAGTAGCATAGAACTTAAAGTGAACTGAGAAGTGCGCACAGCGAACAACTGCGTTGTACTTGCAAAAAGCTCCATAAATATAATTGCAATATATACCTGTAGTCCCTCGGCATAGTTACTATCAGCACTTATCAACACGTTTGCATCCCGTAGTATGTGTGCGGTCTCCACGGCCGAAAACCCACGTAGCTCCGCAAGAAAGACATTCGATAGATATATTTGCCACGAACGCGTGAAGGCATGATAGTATCAAATACAGAGGAAATCCGAAAACATACATACTTTGGCGTTAGCTATCAGACGACACTTTTCAGTTGCAATGCGGCACACCGTGCATTGTCAGACCGCAGGGTACATCGTCAAGCAGCAGGCCGAAGGCGGTAACGGTTAAATACTGCGAAGGTTCTCCCTGTCCCCAACCTTCTTAATGTCGAAGTCTATGCAACACAAATACGAAATGTTATATTATACAGCGTGCGCCTTCAACCGAGCAAACCCCGAAAAACTCGTTGGTATACTTAGGAATGCCGGTCCCTGCTGCTCCGAGTGTTTGTCAGAGCAGCAACACGGTCTCAGGCGAAGGAGATTGATGACGGCGTGCGGTCTTTTCAACGGCCCTCTGGCTGTCTTCGTAGACTTTTGCTAAGTGTGTTTGCGGAAGTTAGTTGGCGATTTTATGAGACTAGAGCGATGACCATTAACTGCTGAGAGGGTCCATGTTGTAGAAATAAATACTTCATTACCGGGTAACTCATGCGAAGTTATTTGCATGGATTTTTCGAGGTAACGAAATATTGCAAATGCAAACTACGCGAATAATTGAGTGATCTGCATCACATATTCGTTCAAACCTTCGTAATCCAAAGTGATACAGAAAAAAATGTATGTATATATATATGCTTGAGTAGCGCTGCGAGCGACCAGAAAGAGAGCCGGTTACGATATTTACCTTTCTCCGATGGAGGGAGGGTTCATATCGCGAGTTAGCTCGACTAAAACAGAAGACCGAACGGTCTTCTCTGATAGTTTTCACACAGACCTAGAGCTTCAAGGATGCAGGGGAATCCGGCCGACCTGAGTGCACGATCCAGGGTATCGTTAGGAGCAGCATGCCTAATTCGGCGTCCAGCCTTCTGTATGCACGAAAGACCGCGGTGATTCAGTGAGCCACACATCAAACACACAGATGTCAAATGTATTTATGTAGGCGATCTAGGGGCGCTCCAGGTCGCAGCCCGGCTGCAAGGCAGATATCAAAATGGAAGAGCAAGGTGCCAAGCAGGGCACTTGGTGGGGCGTTCCGCCAAGCGCCAACCCTTTTGCTGGATACCGCTCTGAGCCCGGCGCCCGTGGCCCTTTCGATATGTTTGTGCACGGGGTAGGCCCATTCTCTCTGTGGGATTAGGTTGTTGAGAGTATTGCCGCTCTGAGAAGTCTGCTGTATAGTGAGAGCTCTGAGTTTTGAGTCAAATTTGCCCTAGACAACAACTGTACCTAACAGACGATGCACGCAGTCTGCAATAAGGTTTATAGAGAGCAGCGTGTTCCGCTATCAGGGTCGAAAAATGAATGATCTTACTGAGAACAGACCTCGCCACGCTCCTTCGTAGGGCCGCCCGTATTAGCCACTCTTCAATCCGCGGTGGTGTATGTGCATCCGGGTAGAGGGGGACGCCGGGCCAGGGCCATAACCCGTCTGCCTTGCGTGACGCAACCTGGCAGAAGAGAAAAAATACCTTGCATAACGGTAGCGTCGGCTGTAGCCAAATCTAGCAAGAAAACCTCTTAAGGTAATGGGATAGCCCGCTCGTGCCATCGAAGTCCTTTACTTCGGACGGTCGGGTACCAATTGATCAATTGCTTCAAGTTCCACACGCGCGTCTTTCGGGACATCTTCATCCAGCGCCAAGTTCTCAACGCTGATCCCTGCTCGTTGTACTTGCTGTACTACTCTTGTGGTCTCGCCGACTTTCTCACTGTTATTCCATATACACACATGTTGACATGAGCCACCTGCCATTACCCTGTCGACTGGGTATACATGTTTAGCGGTCTACTCAGCGGGCTGCCTAGAGGGTCGGCCAATCGTTTGATGCACAGACACAATAGAGGGTAGCCCTGCGGGTCACATTGCTGGAACTCCGATAAGCTGAGACAAAATTGCGTTGCTTTGTGACAGCAAGTGGGAGGGGGACCTCTAGGCAAGCTCGACATGATGACGACAGAAATCCGGGAGTTTGTCTACAACGGATCTAAGTAGATAAGGTCTCTTCTCATCTCTCGTTGTTGAAGGCGTGTTTACAATCAAGCTTAACGACATCGTCGCTTCAGTAACCTTACAGCCGATACGATTACCAAGCTGCTCAACGTCCAACTGGACACAGCAAGACGACAGATTTGTGTGCCAGTATCAGTAGGTGCTTGGCTCACCAGACCCGGTAATATTAGCAGTTCCTGCGATAGTGCCGCCACACATCAGATTTTCGGCAGGGTTTGCGATCTCCTTGACCAACCCGGTCAGATCAAATTCGCCTCCATGCGAGGTCAAGTCACGAGCAGCTTGATGGAGATTCTTAGAACTTTACCAAACGATCGTCAGAGTGAATGGTCGTCCCTGCACCCCGATCAACCAACATTTAACGTCAACGGAACCGCTTTCGCATTGCTTCATAAAACGGACCTCAATAAATACATATATGCAACGGTGGGGATTGAACCCGTGCATCCCTGTGTCTCCACCGATCGCAAGGCGCACTCGAATACACTATATATATATATATATATATATATATATATATATATATATATAATCCTTTAAACAATAACTTCAATCTCAAACCTACTATCCTATAAAGCTAGCTGTCCATTTATGTTACGTAGGTAGCCTTTTCTATGGCGGACGATGCCTCGACCAATTTGTAGTTAGTCATCCGACTTTTACTCAGGTCAGGACAAGGATACCTACTTCAATGTTTACGTGGACGCACGCTTGAATAACTTGCACATATTCAGGCGGGTTACGGCCCGGTAGGAGAGCAAACGCCAGACCTCTTAGGCTAGCAGCCCCACGGCGTCCACCTGAGCTTCGCTTGCCCGTCTCCGCCGAAGACCATGGAATGCACTAGCAAGCTTTCGTTATCAGTGATCTCCGAAGGGATTCCGGCTCGACAAGAATCTAGGCAAAATCACGGTCCACGTTCCTAGGGCCGTGATTACATTTTTGCACTCTCGATAAATAAATATATATATATATATATATATATATATATATTATATATATATATATATATATATATATATATATATATATATATATATAACGGTGTAATGTACTCGTAAGGGGACAATGTAGACTACCCGGCGAATAAGCAAACTTCTTCCGCAAAACTCTCTTGCAGTGTTTCTCGGCAATATACAGCCTATTTAGGCATACCGTTTTGTTTGTCGCTCTATGATATCGCATTGTTATCAAAATACGCCTGGTGTGTAGCAGGCGCTGTCTTTGATTTGTGATCGTGTATCTGCTGCTGCTACTGCCTACAGCAGTAGCGGCTACAGATACAGGATTTTTTTAATAATAATTTTAAATATTAAGTACTCAAATGTTGAAGTCATAGCGCGAAACAAAAAATAAAGTTCTCCTGAATCGGTTCAAGCCGGGAAGAAGCACCCTTCTAGCACAGTCAGCAATAGTAGCCGGCTTGTGGGTCTACCTCTACGGCAACTACACTAGAAAATACTTACTAATGGGTAAAAATTTAGAAACGCCCCTTATAGTCGACGCCTAAGGTTCTCACTTCGTCCCGTTACGTAGAGACAAGAACAGTTTCGGCTTCCCAGTGACAAAAAAACACCTTGCAGATTCTGCAACTCAGTGCGTGTTCTATTCCCCTCCTCCTTGTGGTTATTGGGTACTATATTTTGATATAGCAAATACCTTTAGACTCGACACTACTTAGGACTATATATATATATATATATTATCACTGTAATTTGCGTCGCTTGGAGTCGAATGCCTTGAGAACCTACGGGCGCTCCTCTTGCAAGAGCATGCTTGAATATATATATATATATATATACAAACATACTTTATAACATTTCCGAACACTCTCATATTGAGAAAATTACAACCTTTTAGAATTTCTTGATATAGTTTTTAATACTAGCAAAGTGTTTGACGTTTTCTTCTCTCAGATCATTTAATTGTGAGCGGAGCAGATGAAAATCTGTAAACGCAAAGTCGGTACTATAAGACGAATAGGATAAATATGAAAAGTTTTGCATTTTGCGGACAGTCACCGCTGCAGTTTATTTAGACAGTTTATTTACATACTAGAATAAGCAAAATCAACTGCACCTCTCTCCTAAGAGACACCCAGAACGGAACACTCTCACTGAAGGAAATATAGTATGTCCTTTATTTATTTCTCTCAACAAATGTTCGTACCCCAGGACAATCGATTATGACGCGGAGCAAGTTGGAGAACCAATTTTTCGGCTCGTCCGTATTCCAAGCACGTGTGTTTCATACTGCCAATTCACGTTCTGCGTCGACGATGGATGAGAATTTAGTCAGCAAATGTGTTCAACCTATGCCAACTGTGTTTGCCGTGGAAACAGCCGAATAGAAGCAAAGTAAATGCGACATCTCTGCAAATATGTCAAGTGACTATTTCATACTAGACCAAACTCGCAACGCCATAACCAATTCGTCATAACAAGTGTTGTGCACTTGCAAGTTAGTGTAAGAGTATTTGCCATGTTTGTTCTCTCTCGCGCAGTAGATTATATATATTATATATATATATATATATATATAGATATATATATATATATATATATAAGCTACTGCGCATCCAGAATATATATATATATATATATATATATATATATATATTTATATATATATATATATATGTATCTATATCTATATTATATATATATATATATATGTATATATATATATATTTATATATATATAGCGTCGTCAGCAGTACTGGACGCGCAGTTGCTTCTCAATGAGCACTCTCGGCCATCTCTATCAGCACCATCGTAGTAATCGCATCGTCCTCGCCGCCATTAGCAGCGGCAACAAGACCTTCAAAATATCAACAACAACAACAACTGCCACTATTGCACAACAAAAACAAACTCTATATGTGCGGCATCGACAGCGCATCAAAAACAGCCATAATAACAACAACGACCTCATGATAATGACGGACACAGTCAGATATTGTAGATAGACAACCTGCCAATACGATAGTAA
>QVRM01006048.1:0-308051 GCA_003439945.1 Dermanyssus gallinae
TGAGCCTTACCTGCTCCGACTAGCTGAACTCGATTAACGTCGCGGCAATCGATATATATATATATATATTTTTTTTTTATATGTATATATATGTCTCTTAAATTTGCTACACGCACTATATGCGGACGTGAGACGTGTCCATGCAAGCTACATCTACTGATGACGTCATCGAAATCATTCAGGGGAAGTTCGAAACTTAGACGATACTCACCTAGTTTAGCTACAAATTTTGACTTAAAGAAACAGAGCGATGTCTCCAGTTGCATTGTCCGCCCTGTGTCAGAGGAGCATATTGTAATATAGCTTGATTTTAAGGATAATTACCATATATAGTCAAATAGTCACTTGACTCAGGTAATAAATAATTGATAAAAACAATTATATATATATATATATATATATATATATATATATATCAACTCATTCTCTATGTCAGCTCTCTTTCGAATATGTTAGTTCTGTAGGCATGTTAAATGATGACTAGATAATGGCGTTGAAACGGTATGTATGCGCTAACTCTATTCGACGGAGAAGACAGTTTAGGACTGGAGGAGCAGATAGTTGAAGCGGATGTGCCTATCTAGTCATTCAAGTATGGCATGGGATAGCACTGATTGTGTAGAGACGCGTGATGTTTCTATTTTACTTAGTTTAACCAAAAGGGCAACTACAAATGGCGACGATCAGAGAACGCCGCAGAAACCAATTCCCCAGTTTGGCCAACCCCAACATGCAGTCTAAATTTGGCTAAATAAGGCGGTGAGCTGGTTAAACGACTTTATCTGCTCTGCGATCCCACTAGGGGTTTGCAACGCTCAGTGATACAGTACCGTAGTAATTATAGTAACTGGAATAGTATTTATGATAGTATAACTAGGAATATAAATTAGAGTTATACTAATGGTATCAGTAATATTGGTAATAGCATCTCCTAAACTTTGCGGAGGGAAACGGCCTGCTTTTTCGACTTTCAATAGAAGTTTTGGAAAGGGCCATTCAGCGAGTTCAAGCAAAGGCCGAGCCCCTCCGAACGACCTCTAATTTGCCGTTTTTCGACCTCATACTCGGGATCTTTCAGAGGAAAGGAGTCCCGTCTATTGCCCCACTAGAGCTATATTCGGCTACCTAGACATGGCAGGGTGATCCAGTCGATTCCAAGGACCGGGTAACGGAGAAGACCTCAAAATTGACAGTGACTTTGCACGTCTCATGCCCAACACTCCAAGCGACGCATCATCATGCCCGTGGTCAAGTCAGTTATCCTGTATGAGGCTCTGGCCAGGCTCTTTGAGCTCGAGCTCAGCAGATCGGAGCCTCTAAGTTTTAGAGCGCCGCCGTTTTTGAAAAGACCCTACAGGCAAGATGGAAAACGGAAAGCGGAAGCGTAACGTCACCCTATGACTGGATAAACGGGATAGCCTGAAAGAGGGTGATCCAGGCGCCAGTCTATGTAAACTTATAACAAACATTCATTAGACTGGCTACATTGGCACTGGGAAAAAATAGCCACCTAGGCAATAATGGGTCACGGGAACTTCCCCTTATAAAAGTGTGTTTTCCCCGTGCGTTTTCTGTGACAATGGAACAGAGGACCCATCAGAACATGGTTGTGAGATGCCCAGCGTGGGCGGATCGGCGCGCCTCCGCGACGTGTTTAACTGTAATAGCGCCGAACTTGCCCATAAGTGTGCATGTCAACGCAGGAGTTTAGTGGTAAGAAGCGACGAGGTTTCCTTATGGCATACTTACGGCCAAGCAATGACAAATGACCGCCGCACCATGCACTCCCTCCAGGCACTCAAACCAAGAATAGATTGCCGGCCCACACTTGCAGACGAGCTTTCTGCAGTGGTTTCGGTGTCTGCAAACTATAACCTAGTTAGTAGTTAGTCGTTGCCGTAGTAATGCTAGATACACTTGGGTCAGAGTAATTCAACGCAGAAAATCGTAAGGAAATCTCCGGCCCTAGAAAATAATGCCAGCTTCGCCGCCTTTGCGCAAACAGTGGTAGATTTAAGTAGGTAATATGCCAACAACATGGCCATATCGACTATTTGAAAGGCACTAAAACAAACGGCGGCAAAAATATGTTTGTCTGGCAAAAAATATTTACGCTATAAATTAAATGTTGCAGTAGTTAGCAGTTTGCGCTGACTTTGTTTGCAATTTTTCCCTTAATTATTTGGCTCTATAGGGTAGGTGGAACAAAGTGTCTAGCCGCAACAGTATAAGAATCAGAAATTATAATATAATATATAAAGTAGGCAACCCTTTATTCGTAGCGGAATAAAGGAAATGGCTACAATTTAAGCAGGGTGTTGACATGCGTTCAGAACTGCGTGGTAGAACTACATAGTCGGTGAGCTGACATTTTGTTAACCGCCAAATTGCATGGTCCCAGTTGGGGTAGCCAAGGCGAGAGAGAAGGAAAGTTATTGCGTCTAAACAAGAGATCCCAGCGCATAATTGATAATTGTTCTACATTTTAACAGGTTCAGATTATAACAAGGATATACCAGTGGCTCTTCTATGATTAACGTCTGTCGTGCCACTGAATAAGCAAGTATTCACAAACAACGCAAATATTAATTAGCCTCATGCTTTGGCGCCAGCGTAAAACTTGCTGTTATGGCTGTTGCGTTGTTGTTGTCATCACATACAACGGGAGGAAGTCTTTTAGAAACGCTCACTGGTGAGTCAATTCTGCCAAAGCAGGCTAGCCTAGGTACTTCTTCAGCCACAACACTGGAGTAGTGAGTTCAGGCAGGCGGGGAAATGGGGTGGTCCCGTTCAGGGTGATACTGCTCGGTCGCGAGTGCTACAAGCCTCACCTCTAGCACTTGCGGGGTGAAAGCAAAAGAACTCGCGACACAGCGAAAGAGAGTAGTGCTCGATAGCGAGAGATCCAAAGAGATCCAAAGAGGCCCCCTTAACCGTGGTGAGATGGAGAATCGTCCCTACGGTAGCATATGGCGGGTGGTAGACGGAGAAGCCTTGCTTCGCTGTTACCCCAGACCGTAGCCCACACACGGGTGCACTCGGCCCACGCTCGGTCACGAACTTATCGAGCCGTGATTTTTCCTCGATTCTCTCGCGCTGTTTGGTAGCTAGCATCGGGCGGCGGTTTCAGCCAGATTCCGACTCATTGCGGAGCGCAGGAAGAACTTGACAGGGTGCCGTTGTATTTGCGTTTTCTCGTTCGTCCATTTTGCTTCGGCTATTTCTCCTTTGAACGCTAGCCGCCTGTTAGTTCATTAATTCATTCAGTGGAGTTCGGTGGAGAGCAAGTCATGCATCCATTGAGTGATGCCAGCGTACAGTCTGGAGGGAAACGGGAGTCATTACCGAGATGCACACAACGCGCACGCATCTACGGCCGCATTGAGATTTACCATTATATATATATATTTTTTTTTTCTTTGGTAGAACTGAAAGTAACTGAAATATTCAAAGCATATTCGGACACTCAATCCTTCTGGATGAACCCCGTTCTAGAGGTCTATTGCGCTCGACAAGGACCGCTTGCGCAAAAATGTGGTGCAAAATCCTTGAACGACTACGCGTGAATTGGTCACGGGGTTTATCACACAACAATCGTAAATCGAATTCGCGCCGTTGGGTTCCTGTCAAAGTTAAACTAAGGGGTACCTCATGATTTGAGAACTCGTAGTTAGATTAAGTGTTTAGCAAAACGCTCTTCTGGGCATTGCCAAACTCAACAAGTGTCCGATTTTAGGTTGAATTGCTTCTTTTAATGGAAAAGTGGGTCGTTTACGATGATGTGAAACGTGGAAGATCTTAAAGCGCCCCAGGCCAACGTCTCAGAAGACGCCAAATAGACTAATCTATTTGCTCAAGATTTTGTTTTGCGTAAGGTTGGATATACGTGGCATCGTCTACCACAAGTCTCTTCCCAGTGGCCAAACATGATACAGGAGTATCTACTGTGATCATCTCGATCGAGTTTTTGCCGTCATCCAAAGGAAAATACACACCTCCCGAGAATAGAAAGGACGCAAACTTCTTCTAAGACAACGCAAGACCTCGTTTAAGTTAAACCACCATTCGCAAAATAACAAGCTTTAATCGAAAAATGTTGCACCATCCACCGTACTCAATCGACATCGCGCCGCCGGGCCATTAGCTATTCAAATGTCTGCTAAACCACTAGGCAAGAAATTCACCTCGTCTGAAGCAGTAATTCTCAGGCATTTCTTGATATGCCGAAACCCGAATTATTTGTCATGGGAATCGATTGTCTAATCCAGAGATGAGGGAGGGCTATGGCCGGTTCCTCCAAAGCCTACGTGGCTGCATCCCGTCGACTTCACTCAACCTACTTCCTCAGCCTGGACAAAAATGGCAACTTCACTTGACGACTGGCACACGATTACAAACGTCACTAAGCGTACCCAGAAAGAGCGAGTTATGCACATGTGCTGCAAGCGTCCTCTCTGGCTACGGGGCCAGGCGCGACCAGTAAATCGGGCCTTCGGGCCAAAACCCCTGTGGATGCTGTTGTCGTCGCATTTATTTACACCCAAGAAGCGTTCCTACGAATATCCGCCATGCATGGATTCATTATACGCTTGACATGCTTACCCAGACCACACATGTCAGCCATATCTTTTGCTGACACCCCTGAGTTAATGTCCGAATGGTGATCATTACAAGTGGGGTGTACCGATTGCATTTAAATTATAAAGCATTCCCAAGAAACGTACAGATTTTTCGTTCCCAAAGGAAAGAGTGCAGGGCAATTTGCCATCCCACTTGACAATCGAAAAAAAACAAATTGTTCTACCCTAACAGTTTTAAATTTTACGCACGGCAACACCTCATTCTTTAAAAACCGAGCGTAAGTTGCCCGACTTCTCCGATACTGGTGATCAAATTATATATACATATATATACTGTTCCGGAGTGTGTGGCATCAATAGAGCCAGAAAGTAGTTGTTTGGTTAAGGAAATTGGTTAAATCCGTTTTTTTCTATTTGAGCTCGTATTCACGAGTGTGCGCGTGTGTAGTTGTCATATGTGTGGCGTGTATGCGTTAGTGAGTAAGAAGAAGCAAGCAAGAATTTGTTCAGATTCTGTTTGTTTGTCTGTCTGGGCCGCAGCGGCAGTAGAGTCAGTAGGAGAGGTAGCTTGAATTGCTGTGGTAGTAATGGTTGTAGCCTTAGTACAAGTTGCTGTGTGTTGTCGTTGTTATTATAACCGTTGTTGTTGTTATTATAACTGTTGTTGTTGTTGCTGTTGTTGTTTGTGTTGATGTTGTTGTACCAGCAGCAGCATGATGGCGTCTCTCACTGCGCCCGCGATCGCCGCACATATGCCTGTATCTCCTCCGCTTCGCCTCGCGATTCGGGATTGAAGCCGTTCGTCGTTCATCACCCTTTTTTTGTTGTTGTTGTTGTAGTTGTAGGCAGGGCGACAACGAATGAAGGCGGCTTGTGAGATTCGGAAGCTCTCAGATTGGCTACTATAATGTCGTGACATCGCTAGCGGAACCGCTAGGCCGGTCGCCCAGGCCAACGGGCTGCTAGGAGGGAGAGTCTCAAGCGCCAAGGGTAAGCATAGCTATGGCAACCCCAAAACCCTACTACGTGTACGGGTGTTTCGATCCGTACTCCTACTGCAAGTGTTACTACAACGACGACGACGACTACTATTACTACTTCTAATAAAGCAACTGCTGTTTCTGGTACGCCGGCTGTAGGCTAGACACACACAAAAACACAACAATTCACACCCTAACAAGCACCTGGAAAGAAGCCCGGGGAATTGCGAATCGCATACAGAGAGACAGACAGATAAACCGACAGCTTGCTGCTTGCTGCCTGCAGTCGTCAGATCTAACAGCAGTCCGATATACGACGACAATCCTCTTAGGAGACAGCCTGCGTAGAGCAGCGAACGCATCGCCTGTGTCGGTTGATTTCATCGCTTTACATATGCACGCTAAATGCACACACATGCACACCGGCACATAGAGATGTATGCACAAATATACATTTGCAAGCATGCGGAGGCGCGTTTGGCGGTATGTAGCGTGCATAGGCTAAGCTAAAATCAACTCACATATAACTATGTATGCACAACTAAACGTATGCTTGCAGCATATATGTATATATATAATCAATATTGCTAGTTGAAACATTGTTACCTCACAACTTGCGCCTACACGTAAGCATTAACGCCTACGAAATTTCGCAGATGTTTTTGTATACGAAACCTTGGCAATTTTAAGCAGGGCTTCTGTTTGCATCATATGTTTATATATATTTATATATATATATATATATATATATATATATATATATATATATATATATATATATAAGGCTTACAAAGGTCCTGATTAAATTACCACGGCTTGGTATTCGAACAAATCGTCGTAATTTTTTAGGTGTACGTGTTTACGTGCAGGTGCTGGCCATGGGGTTACTATGTTTAGGTCAACAGTATTGATTCTACGCGGCTATATATATTATGTATATGTTATATGTGTTATATTATATATATATATATATATATTATATATATACACCGACTGACTACGTACTATATATATCCGGAACAAACAAATTCGGTTTTAAAAAGGCGTTTTACTCTAATGTTGGCCAAAGTTACTTCTCCAATTGATTCTATTTTAATGCTATTTATCCGATCATGACTGTTTGTTCTGGGCCCGAAGACATGCACGTTACTACGAGATACGAAATTGACGAGCCAACGTGTCTGAAATCGCGGCTTATTTTGCGTTCATAAACACAGCCTGACCAAGTCGTTCTAGCATTCCATATACAACTAATATAATCGAGTATATACTAACGGCGTAAACAGGCAGACGTTCGTTTAACGTGCTAAGTTTATTACAGACCCACTGCGTGTTAATTATGTTTTTAGTTGCTCGAGCTCGTAGACACATACTCATTGCACCGTAATTCGACAAGCCCCCCCCGTGCAGCCGCAGCCAGGCTCTGTGAAGTACAAACACAGTGATTGCATGCATATATCGAGGAATGGATGAAGCTTCATAACGTGCAGATGTTTGGTGTGCAGAATTCGAAATGGTCGTCAATCACTCGTCCACCAAAATAGGAAAAAAGTGCTGTCGAAATTTTGACGCACTATATCTTGAGAACGATGAGCCGCACTAGGGCGATGCTCTGCTACACATCTGAAATCGTATCTAAATGCTATATAGATATGTATATATATATATATATGCACAAACAATGTTTGATCATATATGACTATAAATACTGTAAATTAATATATACGTTTACGTTATACTATTTGTCCGTAATACATGGTAGGCTAGCGTAACGAAATTGTCATGGTGGGACAGCCATTAGAAAAGGTTAACTTTAACTAAAGAAAATAAGGCTGCAAAACGGTTTAAGTCAAATAAGCAGCCAATGCACGTCATCACATAACGACCTTGTTACAAAGCTTACGACAATAAAGCAGTGGCTTTGTACTTAAATTATTTGCACATAAGATTCAATTCCATTGTCATTCTAACTGTGTATCATTGCAAATGTTGCGTTATATGTTGCTCGTGTTCATAATTCTGCATTGGTTGTACCGTGAGTCGGCGGGGTTTTCCCATGTTGCCATAGGCGATATATATATATTCGAAACCACAACAAAGCTCTCTAAAGTGCCAAGGATGACCGCATCCATGCACAAAGGAAGAGAGCTGCATAAGGTGCAGATGCTTGATGTGCAGAATTCGAAATGGCCGTCAATCATTCCTCTACAAAAAAGCTGTCGGAGTTTTTACGCGATATGCCTTGAAGAAGACGAACCGGAGAAACTATGACAATGTAATACGCCTCCGAATTTATATATGTATGTTGTTGCACTTATGGTGATAAGAACCTACATGAGTTTACTGAGAAGAAAGTGTGTTCCAAACGTATCACTGTTTGGTTGGGATGATTTTGGAAGCCTCAATGTTTCTTGGGAGACGCTGTCTGAAACGCACTGGCAGTCAATGGTGAACGGCGCATAATTTCCAATCTTTTGTCTATTCCGATTGATGGCACCATTATGTTTCAACAGTCTGTACTGAATGACTTCTTGGTGGTCAGGGTGTTCTGTGTTGCGCAAATTTCGTGCAGGCCAGACTTGCAAGCGCCCACGTTCTGCCTGGCGATCTAGAACTGCGAGATTAGTTGGACACATCAGTAGATTGTGAGACACACGAACATGTGATTTTTGCTTTAAACACGCACGCCCGTCCGTTTCCGATTGATGTGTCGATTGGCCAAGCAGCACAGCTTCGAAGCACAGCTGACCCAGCTCATTGCTTCATTGCTGCGAGCACAAACACACACACATAGTCATCTGGTCGTCGTAAGCTCGCCTCGTCGTCTAGGAAATGACATCGTCGTCGCCGCCATCGTCATCATCATCACCAGCAGAAGCAACAAAAACAGCTGAAACGTCGTGGGGTATCATTGGTCGCTCCCGATATATCGAGTGGTGACAGCGAATCAATCACCCCTCGATCGCTCAAACAGGACCCTCCAAACGGACCGCGAGTACACCAACTTCGCCAACCGAGCAACGGACAGACACGTCCTCTCACCTAACACAAGTTAAACCTATAGGGCGTAACCGTTTCCCCCATCCCCCATGTCTTCTTTTCCTACCAGCCCAGCCAGGAAGGCAGACATCAGGACCGAAGTTGGTTGGGTTCCAATCCTGGATGAAAATGTCCTCCCCGTTCTAGCAACAGCAAAGGTAGTCTTAGTAACAGTAGTAGTAGTAGCGGTAGTGCCTGGGGTTGAAGACTGCGGTGGTGTAATAAAGGGAGGGGGTTGTTGTTTGTCGCTTTGGGGTCGGCAGTTGCCTTTTTTGCGTTTTGCCGAATATTTGAGGAAAACACGAGACAGTTCGTCGTCGTCATCGTCGACGTTGTTGTTGTTGTCGCTGTTATGTTGGTCATCGTCACAGTTTATATTGTTGCTGTTTTTGCATGAGGCTCTCCTGCAGCGAATGACCCTCGAATAAAATGAAGGAAGCGATCCTAATGCTGGCGAGGAACGGTGGAACGAGGAGAACGTTGCGTAGCCTACGCTTATGACAGTTCGACTCAGGTCGACTTGGCGATCGTCACCGCATTCGAACGGTGTGTGTCAAGCAAAAGCTCGGTGATCGTAGGTGTGACGGTGGCGGCCTGGAGTAACCTATCACGCTACCTCCTCCCGCGGCATTGCCGGAAGCATGGCCGCACGACAAAACGGCCACTCAAAGCAATGAAGTGTCAATAGCCTCTCACGCTGTGTTGTAGCACAATGTTGACGGGGCGCGGCATATAATTGCAAGTTGACCGGCGGACGAAGGCACAGGGCCCAGGAGGGCAAAGGCTAGCCCCTGTGACGTTCGTCGACGTCGACACAGTCCAACATAACATCGACAGCAAAAAAGCCGTACGAAATTCTGGAATTTTATGTCGGCTGATCGTGATACACAACACAAGTGGAATTATAATCATCTCAATGGGGTAGTGCACCAATCCAGCAAACAAATATTAGGTGTTTTTGCGGTTGTAGGGAGTGGCCACGCTCGGATCGAGGCACAGATAAATTGCGCGATTGGTATTAAAAATGCTGTGCTGTGATCTATGTTGAGTGCCTATTGGGCTCTTCGAGATTCAGTGATCGCAACTAGGCGTGTTAATTGATGAAAAAGTCTTGTAGATTCACTCTTTGTCTGCTCCCTAGTAGGCAGCTGTCACTCGGAATCACCCAATGCCTCCAGAGCAACGTATCCAGCTATCCGACATTGCAGATCGGATATCTCCCCGTGATCATCTCGACCCTCGTTGGAACAAGTTCTAAATCACTATATCTAGTTAGAACACGCTTTGAACGCCTATGCTAGCTCTGCCCAAAAATAGTACTCTAGAAGTGATTCTAAGCAAAATAATCAAGGACAACGTCGCCTTAGGGAAATGTCTACATACAACTTCATCCATCCTTGTGGAAAACCCCAACAAAGCAAACGATATCCCAA
Source organism: Dermanyssus gallinae (assembly GCA_003439945.1). Lineage (NCBI taxonomy): Eukaryota > Metazoa > Arthropoda > Arachnida > Mesostigmata > Dermanyssidae > Dermanyssus > Dermanyssus gallinae. The sequence continues at coordinate 10,033 of QVRM01006048.1, forward strand.
TTATTCGAAGGTGACCTTCGTTCTGCCGAGGCCGTTCTGCACGGGCCCTGTTGTCATCAAACGCATTGTCACCACCGGGGAAATTAAAAGATCTATCACTTCCATTTGTTAAAAACGATCGTAGGCTATATGCGTTGGTCGTACTCTGATGACAGTAATAAAAATTATATATATATATATATATCGCCAAATACCCTGAGACCTTACTCATAATATAAACAATGATATTTCAATACAACTTGTTCCAAAGTGCTAACTTAACAAAGTTAAAAAATGTATAAGTAGGACTATTAAACTGTGTACCGGAGTGTATATATATAATTGTTCGATTTTATTATATAACTTTTTTTAATGTTAGCACTGTCTCCGCGTTAACGTGTAGTTACGGGTTCTCTAACCCAGGATTAGCCCAGTTTGACAATGTGCCCCGAACAGATGCTGCGTTCCCTCGTTGAATGTCGAGCGACAGCCTCTGGCGCAAAAAACTATGGAACTTATTTTTGCAAGCTGTATCGCGCTGTAGCCGGGTAACTTCATCCTCAAAAGCCCAATTGTTTCGCCAGCTCTATGGCTTGTGACGCCACCTTGTCAAAACCGATCTTGTCTATTACCGTGGAGAGCTTGAATTACTCCGACTGAGGAGCGCCAAAAATTCTGTTGTTGGGCACGCCGCGGCAGCGATTTTTCCGGACACTAATTTTGGCTCAACAAACGGTCCGTGGTCTTCCAGGGCTCAGCACAATACGTTCTGAACTTGTCCCACAAAAATTTGTACAGTTGCACGAATTATGTTCTTGCAACGTTGGTTATATCGACCGTAAATTGCATGAAGAGCATAATACCACAGATTTTGTACCAAGATGATCGTGTTAGTTTTAAGCGCTATAAATGGTCGTAGAGGTAAAATTTCAGATATCGGATGTGAAAGCTGATAAAATAATTTTTTTTTTGCAAATTTTCTTTTTAACGACCATGTCTCATTTTATGATCGGCGTTTTACTTTCTCAGCAGAATTTTACCACGAACACGACAATGTGCGTACTTTCAGTATAAGAGAACTGGTTGTCTCGTAATTGTACGTTCTGTGTTTCTAGGTTATGCTAGGGAAATAACACCAGTGTCACAGATTTTAGTAATATAAATTTCACTCGAAACAAAATTTCTCAGTTACAATGTTATATGAAAAATTACTTTAACGAGCTCTACAAGTCTCTAGATCGAGCTTATAAATAAATATTTCTTAGAGAAGATCACCTATGCATGCACTCTATCTCGACAAGCCCGCCGAAAAATCTCAATTACTTCACAATCACGGCACATTGCCATATATTTGGGACCAAAATAATCGTCCTGAAGTGCCAGAAATGTGTTAGTTTTGAGCGCTGTGAATAGTCGTAGGGCTATGATTTTGAGGTATTAGACCTGAAGACTAATAAAATAATTATATTTTGTGAATTCTCTTCTGAATGAGCATGTCGCATCTTTTATGTCGGCGTTATATGCTCTTCAGAGAAAGCAGGAATTTTCCCATGAACACGACGATGTACTTAGTTTCTGTATAGAAGGTCTGGTTGTCTCGCAATTGCACTATATGTGCTCTTATGTAGGGCAATACCATCACTGCTACGGATTTTAGTAATATCACTCTTAGTCCAAAACAAGATTTTTTAGAGACCATGTTCTATTGGAAAACATATTTGCTTTAGCGAGCTCAACAATTTTCTATTTTGCTTTTTAAATATTTTGGGAGACTCTCTCTCTCTCTCCCTATATATATATATATATATATATATATAGAACATATTGTGATGATTTATCAATCAATTACAATACATTTGCACACTCGGCAGTGCTCGCCTCAAATATATATATATATATATATATATATATATACTATGTATTTCTGAAAGCGATAAACCCAGAGCTCGCCTGATACTTCTAATTCGCGAGTGGCTTGACTTATGCAATGAAAAATAAATGTAAACTTGCCATACAATGGCTAGTGCACATCAGGCACATCCGGTGTACATATACCCATAAATAAATAATCAATGTATGCATAAACAAATGATTAAGCCATAATTATGTACATATATATAATTCAACCAACCCATCTGATATGGCAAAGCGGCGGCGGCTGCTGGCTTATTACAATTTAGATATCTGATCATTAGTCAAGTGTACAAAGCCTCGTAGGATGCACCCACGACTTACTTTCTGAGTAGGTTTTGAATCGATACGCCACGCATAGAGATAGCCGCCGCCGCCGCTGCCGCCGCTACTGAGACTCAAGCTGGAATTGTGGGAGAGTTTGTGCCGTCATGACCCGTATCGGGGGGGCAGTCGTGTTAGGGTACGACTGTGATAGTAACCTTATCCACAACACCGAAACGCGTTGTTCTGACGAGTAGAGAAGTGAGTACTGTGAGAACAGGCAACAACAATATGCAATACTAATTACGTTGTTCGGCGAACACGCGCACAGTGCGGGGGCCAGACAGAATCTTGCCGAAGCCGAAGAACGTTGTTACAGAGACGTTGTTAAGACTCGTACTTAGCAAATAGGTGGACAACATCAGCAGCAACCCAGACTGTCCGCCGAGTGTAGACTGTGGGTAAATGACGACAATTGTCGTCATGACAATCGAATGCCGTGCGGCACCGCTTAGCCGTGCAAAGCATGCGCGGCCGGCATTTTGCAATTTGCCGCTTTCGGTTGCGCCGACCCTTCGACGATGTAGGGTGGCGGGGTGTAAATGACATCCTTGTGCCCTAACAGGTAGGCGTGCGCTAAATATGCGCTCGACTTCACACGCTTCCGCGCGTAGAAACACGCGTCTGCAGAGCGCAAAAGTTCAACGTAGAAAAGCTAAACGCAAGGGAGGTTTAGTGTGTTATTCGACCGCATTCGAAAAGAATGCTGGCGTCGGTGCACGAACGAAGGAACACGTATATAGACACAACAAAGTAGTTTGTTCGTCATTTTTCGCCTCCCCTTATATATATATATATATATATATAGACGCAACGAAGATTCATCATTGTAGTCAGCGTAAGCGAGCAAACAACGATTCGTAATTACCGCTTTTGCACGATAATGCCTGTCCGGTAGAAAACCGCAGGAATGTGCCTATGATATAGTAGTAATAACTGTAATAATAACAGTAGTTACAATGAGCCCAGCAGCCGAAACGACGCTAACGACAAAAACAAGTACTCAGGTGAAGCAGCACCAGCAGTAGCAATGTTTGATAGGTTAAGTCGAAGTTGTTCTAGTATTTCTCTATCTACCAGCCATGTACCAATTATCCTAGGTTGTAATGCAGAACTAGTGGCATGGAACAACAGCACCAGGCTAATGGGAATGTGTACGTGGTGGTCGAATTTGAAGTGGTTCATACAAAAAATTGAGACATTAAAGAAGCATGTCAAGCGAGTGGTTTGATGGAATCCCCTAATGTAGGCTCCAAATTAACGTGGGCAGCTTCTCAATACATATTGACTCACCGAGTCTTCAGTATCCGGGAACATTTGGTTTCTTCTCGATCTTGGCAGGTTTATGCTCATATGTATAGTTGATGAAAGAGAGAGAGCGGTGCGCGAAACGCAGCCCGTAGTCAAATACTCGTTCCTTGCAGGTGACGCTTGGCCAACTGACGTATGACAAAAAGAACTCAAGAAGCATAAAGCTGAGCGAGAAACAGATATTAAGAATGGAAATAAAAAAACAAAGGAGGGTGTATGACAAGCACGTGCGTCGAATGTATATTGACGTCACAACTTCGGCATATGTTTACCGAGCATACATATTTACCGAGCAAGATGGCTTAGTGGCAAAGCCGGAGTGGATTACAAATTAGTCATGACATGAAAAAAACGTACACCGGCATTAGCCTTACGAAAAATTATTTAAAAAAATATTCACTGCCTAGGTGTACGAATAATTTTTAGACATATACATTCAATTTGTTTATTATCACACGTATTGTGTAGAAATAGTACAGTTAAAAGATATGCATATGTGTAAAGACACACATTTGGACATATAAAATAATATATATGTAGAACTACGAAGTTATGACGTGGGTCTGGCTATCTAGATTGGCTACCGATGGGACTAGGCTACAGGAGGCAGCATGATAGTACAATTTTATCAGTCGGTGCAGTCGAGTTAGGTACTATTTCTGAAAAATAGCCGTCGCTGTGTTCTCTGGGCAAACATGTTGTTAAGACATTTCTCAGAAACAGCTTTTTCTGCGTGAGCTGTCCTTCGCCGCAAATACAAAAGTTACTTATGTTTACATAAAAGGGTTTATTTAAAAGGATTTCCCAGTATAGCTTTTGGAACACCCATGTCTCGATAGTCGAAGAACGTAGACATCAAAACATGTAATGTTCTATACTCTACATAGGAGTAGTGTTTGTGCTATTATTATTGTACTATATATATATATATATATATATATATATATATATATATATATATATATATATATATATATAAAATCATAACCTAGGACAACTAACATGGCAAGATTCCTCACAAGCTCTGCAGAAGGTGTGCGTTGACCATCTACATAACATTTATTTGCTCTGGATGGAGGATATTGAGGATAAATCAACACCAAACCGAGTTTTTTTTAGATTTATGCATACCCACCGGTCCTTGTCTAGTAAGTAGCATTTCGTGATTAATATCATAGACCAATTTGTGCTCAAAATATACTCAGTGAAATGTTTGGCGTGCATGTAGTAGAAGTATTTCCCAGTTATTTGTCATTTCCAAAATGCATGCGCACATGCAGATGCCGTTATCCGGCGAAGCTATGTTGTGCAGCATCAAATGCAAATGTTGTTTCTGAAAAAAAAAAAAGATTACTTACACAAAAATTGGTAGATGGAAAGAGGGAACGCGCGCAAGCCAACCTTTTAAGCCTCAGAACGGTACACGTTAGCGAAATTGCATGATTTGCCCTTGGGCAGAGCTGAAATCGTTACCCTACAACGGCAAATCCGGAACCGTTACTTCACTGCGAAGCCGAAACCGTTACCTAACGAGTGTTCAGCGAGATGGAGTAGAGCCGGTCTAATGAGCACGACAAGTTTGCGTATCTGTGTCCTAGACTCATCCAAGGTGGAATCGATCGATTCATCGAATGAAGTGTTCGGAACCTTCGTTTTCCAGATCAAGGTACAGCGGTGATACGCTCGCTTCGAAGCAAGCAGAGGAGCCGGCTATTTAGGGGCGTTATTTTGCGGTGGTTCTGCTTGTTGGAGAAATTGGAACAGCGCACGGAGGCGCTATTACCAAAGGCGTATCCTAAAGTTGCTCTTAATCCGTCTGAGCGTCGGGACTTTTAGTTAGTCAGTAGTATGTGTCTGAACGATGATATGTAAAATACGAATGTGCGAGTCTGTGTGTACACGAGCCAGGACTGAGCAGGACCGAGGCGAATAAATCTGTTCGAAATGTGTGGCTGGGATTTTTGTGGCCAGGATATTTCTCCGCGGGACAGAAACATGCGGCGACACCACCAGAAGCGTCTACAAACGAGTAAAACTAAAATAGCCATGTTATCTATCACTAGCGCACATTATCGTCTGACCTCAGGCCTGAAAAGCGGGCTTTGATTTATATATATATATATATATATATATATATATATATATATATATATATATATATATATATATATATATACACTCTTTTGGTATATCGCCCGTGGGTTATAAGAACATCTGCAGTCGTTGAGTCAATATTGCGCTAAGACGGCTACGCCTTTACAAGATGATCCTTCGGTGTCACCAAGCAGGCTAACTGTTCTGATGAACACTGATTACTATCTAATTACGTTCGGTTATCTTTTGCGTTGCATTTCAGTCGACTTACAAGCATTGGAGCACTCTGCCTACAGGGACACTAGCAAAAGGTTAGATTCTAAAAAAAAAATTGAATTATGCTTGTATGCGAACCGATATAGTCTACCGGTACTGCACGGCCGCTTTCCAACGACAGCGATATTAGATTAACTAACTTTAAAGAGCACGGAACATGTTTTCAGAGATATTGCATTTCTGTTGACCTGAAATAAAGACGCATTAAATCGTAATCTTAGTACTGCTAAACATACATATTTGGTAATTTAAAAAATACAATTATTCCGTATTCAAGAAGGTAATATTGTTAATACATAATAATACATTTCGGAAAAGTCTAGCATAGTATACCGTGGTGTCAGTACAAAAGTACATTTTAGCACTATGCCCATAGCATTCGCTAGACAACAAACAATTACGGTAGGTTTATTGCAGGTAGCAAACACACTCGAGTGTATTATTGCTCGATCGAACAGACCAGCGCCCGGTGACAATCTGGACGCAGTGGCGACATGTGGTCTCCAGGTATCCACTGCCGCGATACGAGCACATCGTGCACATGGTCACGCATCAATCCTGCCTCCTCAGTCCAGGACAGACAATACGAGGTGAGCAGGTACGTGTATTTTCTTGTCATTGTTGTTCCTGCTGTTTCTGTTGTTGATGTGGTTGATGTTACTGCTGTTGCTGTTGTCGGCTGTCCGAACATTGATTACTGCAGGCGAGCTGCTCGGCTTCTGGCAATCGCGCGGGCATGATTTTCATGATTGGTTGTCGTTGGTGTTGTTGTTGTTACTGTTGTGGTTGTTGTTGTTGATGTTGATATTGCTGTTTAGAGATCGGCGGGTAAGGAAAGCGGCGACAAAGAACTTCGATGATTTGAGTTCTTGCACCCTACAATACTGTACAAAAGGGCTGTTCGCTGCGCATACAGGCACATTGCTCTCGCTGGGACTGAGTATTCTGTCGCCGCCGCTGCCGCAGTAGCAGCCCGTTCACTCTGTTGGCGATCTGCTCCAGGAACCGGCAGACAAAATCGGACGCGAAGGCTGCTGCTCCAACGAGTCTCAACAGTGCCGACAGCCACCACCATCACCACCACCACCACCACCACTAACCGAGCTAAACCGTCATTAGCGAGTGTCGGCATTAGCGAGAGGCCGCGCAGAGGACCGAGGTCGCTGGTGAGCTGCGAGTGTTCAGAGTGAGTCAAACGAGCTCTCAGTAGAACTGACCGACTCTTCAGACCTCTTCAGAGCCCCTCCCTCCGTCCGTCCCTCGCTACGACTTCGCTTAGACCCCACTTCAAGCAGGTAGGATAGATGACTTCGCCGTGGCTGGCAGTCAGTGGCTCATCTATAGATGCTCGCTCGTCGGCTGTTCAGTGTGCAGCAAACAGCTCGTTCAAATAATGCATACGAACATTTTTGCATGCAGGCATCCGTGCGGCATACATACAGGCATACAATCATATGTACGTGTATACATACAAGCATACATCGACGCGGCTTCTTCTTCTTCTAGCTTGTAGTCTTGCGACTACACTGCCACTCGCACGGCGAACCGGACGAAAAACGCCGCATCGCTCGTTCTACAATGCAATTCCTGGCATTAACTCGCCGCGCTGCGCTCGCCTTGTCGCACGCTGCATTTCTCCGACTTGGTCGTGATTTTGGTCAGTTTTGATTTTCGTGTTCGGCTTGCTGTTTTGAGAGCGAAACAGAGAGTACATGGCACGCAGGCGTCAGGTGTGATGCAGGACACTTTTCTGAACAGTCGTCGTCGTCGTCGCCGCGAGATTTCGTCATATTTGCCTCGAAGCTTTGGTTCGATGTTACAGGAAGCCGTCGAGCACACGAGTAGTCGCAGTAGCGGGAAGAATACTCTTGTTAATTGCAGGAAATCAAATGCACAGCAGCGTATGCAGTTAGTCGAAGCCAGTCGAATAGTCATTTTCTTTACTAGATCTTACACACAGCAAGAACCACAGCAACAACAATATGACACGAACGTGTCGTATATTGGAGTTTCAGATTTCTTACAATTCTGAATAATTCTAATCAATAGACAGGTTTGAAATTGTATTTCGGATGTACAGCACAATCACTACAACAATGATGGACTGCTTAAAATTTTGGTCCAATAGCTAGACACACACATATATATTTATATATATATATATATATATATATAGACAGTTTGCTATTGAAGGGAAACTTAAACAATTCATAGCAGTATTGGTCTAGATATATGTATAGATATATAAACTGACAAAGTGTTTACTGCTGGCTGCAGATCGACAACCCTATATATATATATATATATATATTTATATTTATATATATATATATATGTATATATATATATATATATATATATATATATGTATATATATATATATATATATATATATATATATTAAGGCGTGCACTGCCGAGTGTGTAAACGTATTGTAAATGATTAATAAATCATCACAATATTTTAAATATATATATATATATATAATTACGACACTGATATATATACAATAGTTTGGTGCAGGACGCTATGGCGCACTGGCGTCGTGATTTTGTATGTCTTCTTCATAGGAATGTGTCCTCCGTATGAACACAGAGATTGCGCGTATGTATGTTCGCATGTATGTATGTATGTATATTTCGGGAGTACGGGAACTAGTCTGTTCGTGCACAGCCAATGTGGGGTTGGGGCTAAATGCTGAGCTTGTTCGGGGTGACAAACGCTTGCAAATGGCTGCTTCCGACGTTGTCGTCCTTGATGTAGTAAGTAGGTGTAGTTGTTGTTGTGTCAGCGACGCAGTTGGACCGATCGTCATCCTGTCGCGGTTGGGTTGCGTCTCTCTCTCTCTCCCTCCCTCTCTCTTTCAGCTTTTATTCCCCTTAGCCACCTACCCCCGGTCCCCAGTCCCCACCTTAACGCAACCCTGCCAACCTGGCAGCTTGGGCCTTCCCTTGGGCCTTAATCATTGCACTTATCATACAACACGCTCATTCACACTTGTACACCCCGTTGCACTCACACTCTCAGGAGCCGCACGGGGGCCGGGGGGGGGGGGGGGGGGGGGCGAGGTGCAGGGGGTATGTAGTGGTAGTACAGCGACGCAGTAGTCGAGCGCAACCGGCAACGGCATCACCGACTTTGGCAGGACATCGTTTGAAGGGTTGTTGCATTGCGCGCATGCTGCTCTCCATGTCACCTGCATCTATCTCTAGTAGAGCAAGTAGTGCTGGGGGTGATGGGGTGGAGTGAGTGGGGGTGGTTAAAGTTAATGTTGTCGTCGTCGTCGTCGTAGAAGCAGAAGCTATAGTTGTTGTAATGGTAGCCGTAGTCGTTGTAGTAATGATAGTGATAGTCGTAGTAGTAGTAGTAGTAGTAATGGTGGTAGTAGTACTATTACTAGTTAGCAGCTCTAGTGGTTGCAGTGGTTGCAACAGATAGATGTCTAGCGGTTAAGAGGCAGTTACCTAGCGTAGTAGCAGCGGCAGCACTTAATCGACGCAATAGTAGAACTAGTAATGGCACGTAGCTCCTAGATGTAGTAGCTGTCGAGTAGACACAGCAGCAGCGGCAGCGGCGGTGGTGGTGATGATGGCAGCCATACGACGTGGGGTACTGTTTAAGATTGGTAGTTATGGTTAGGTTAAGTAGCAGTCGTAGTAGTAGTTAGGATAGGTAGCACTAACTAGTAGCTGTACTAGTAGTAGTAGTAGTAGTAGCGGCAGCCGGTGATCTAGTCGAGCCCGGTGGCGTGGTGGCTTAAGTCTGCGCCTCGCAACCGGAGGAGACACGTAGGTGCGCGGGTTCGAGCCCCACCGTTGCCCCACATTTGTATTTATGGGGGTTGTCCGTCTATGAAGCAATGTGAAAAACAGTTCCGTGGACCACGTTAAATCTTGGCTGAGGGTCAGCCCGAAAACTTTACTTTAATAGTAGTAGCTAGTATATGCAGCGGCAGCAGCAGCAGCAGCCGATGTCGCCGCAGCTTATAGCATGGCGCCTTGGCGATGATACCAGCAGCGACTCCGTGCAGTGTTTAGTGCACCACCTACCCTCGGCCGCCTAGAGAAGAAGTGGAGGCGCTCATAGAGACACAGGCTGGATGACTAGCAGCTGGTAGGACGGACAAATGGATGAATGAGTGAATGGAAAATGATTGATTGAATGAACGTATGGATGGATGAATATACGGGTAGGTGCGGGTCGGATTGCAAGCCCATTCGCTTACATCCACCCATGGGCGGCGGTCCCGTCGCCACCACTGCAGTCGTATCCGCGCATGGCTTCATCCCGGCCAGTTGGTCTATCTCCGGTCTGCTATTAATGTGTACGCTCGGTTGCACCAGCATTGCGGCGACGCAGGCGACGAGTATATATATATATATATATATATATATATATATATAAAGAGAGAGAGAGATAGAGAGAGGGCGAAAGAGAGGGGGGGGGGACTAAACCGAGTTGTGACAGAGCAAAATAAGTATGTTGGTTAGCCTACAACACGTGCTACTGCCTGTTGTTGGACGCGGACATAATAATGAGAATGACAATGTTCTTGATGGAGATGCAGGCAGATTAACGGCTATATACTTTATTTGTTACTTTACCTTAATGAGGAAAGCGACGACAACAATAACTATCGTCGGATCCCTCAATGTGGTTATGTTTAACGCCCATTTAATAACAACAACTTGAACTACACCAACGACCGGAACAACAACATCAACAACAACAACTTAAACTACATCAACAACCACCAGAACTACGTTAACAACGACTTGAACTACATCAACAACCACCAGAACTACGTTAACAACGACTTGAACTACATTATCAACTTAAACTACATCAACAACAACTTAAACTACATCAACAACGACTTGACAACGACGACAATAACAACAACAACAAAAACAACAACAACAACGACAACAACAACAACAACGAAAACAACAACAAAAACAACAACAACAACGAAAACAACAACAACCATCATACTGTGAAAACCCATTGACGGTAGACTAAGCGACCGACACGAGCGACACCTCCCTTCTACCACGATTGCTTCTGCCGCTATTCACCAAGCAAGCAAGCAGCCATGGATAACCTAGGTATGTATGTCTGCCTGTAGATGCAAAAGCTAGAGGTACTGGTGACACTGCTCCTACGGTTGAGGCTGCAATGGCAGCTTACATGCCTTGATTGCCTTGATATCAACGTTGTTGAAGCGAAATGTTTTGCTACCGCCCTCTCCGTACGGGGTTCTGTGTGTGCCAGTGCTTGGCGTGCGCCTCCTATCCTCTCCCCAGACCTTGTGGACTTCGTGCTGCCCTCATGGTGGCGGTGATGATGGCGGTAAAAGCTTCACCCGCACTATGGGGGGGGGGGTCGAATTGATCGCACAACGCGTTTGATCGAGACCAGAAACAAAAGGAGGCAAGCAGTGAAATATATATATATATATATATATATATTAGCATATATATATATATATATTAGATTATGATTGTATATATATGTATATAGATATATATATATATATATATATATATTATATATATATATCTTTACTATATATATATATTCTATTATATATATATATATATATAAATATTAAATATATATATAAATATAGTGAGAGCGAGAGAAAACGCGATAACCTGAAAGACGCAGTTTTGCTGCTACACTTGAAACGGCAATCGACCAGCCACCGAATGGTCCTATATTAAAAGTTCGACACTAAGCGGGGTTTCCGAAGACGCTGGCAGGGGAAACGTATACATTGAGATAAGTAGGCAGCAGGTAGCAGGGATTGGTTAAGCTGATCGCTTGTAGACGACGGTAAGCAAGCTCGTTAGTTAGACTCGTTATAATAAGTTCTGAGCGGTGTCGTTTTCTATTGTCGATACGTCGTTGGCCAGAGCTGCTCGTGACCGCCACCACCATCACCACCACCACCACTGTGTTTATCATTGCTGCTTTCGTCGTCGTCGTCGTCGTCGTCGTCACCGCCTCGTCACCCATTGTCGCAGTTATGTGGTGTTGGTGAATTAATGAGTCGGCCTAGGTAGTGAGTGTCTGGCTAGCCCGTCTGAAAGCTGAGCAGACTGTTATCAATGCGCACAGCCGCCGCCACCACCACCACCACCGACGCTGGCGCCCATCAACAGAGTGAATGGGTGAATGGGCGCATGGGCAACGAAGCACTCGCCGCAGACGCCTCATAACTTCACCTTCCCTCGCGGGCCGACGATAGCGTGCGACAACGCTGCTACTGCTCTTACTACTGCTGCTCCTGCTGCGCTTATGCGAGCTATGTTGCTTCTGCGCTAGGTTTTCGACGGGGTTGACGAACACAAACAATAACAACAACAGTAGCAACAACAACAACAGTAACAACAGCAACAACAACAACAGTAACAACAGTAGCAACAACAGCAACAACAACAACAACAACAACAGTAACAACAACAACAGTAACAACAACAACAGTAGCAACAACAACAACAACAACAATAGCAACAACAACAACATTTACACAAAGGAATTATGAAAAAATCGATAAACACAGCAACAGCAACTACAACATCCGACGCTGATGCAGCAAACGCAGGCACGTAGACTGCAGCCAGCGAGCGAGTCGTAGTAGTAGTAGTAGTAGTAGTAGTAGCGACGACAATATTATTTGTCGTCGCCGGAGAGAGAAAAGTGTCTCAGTGAGACAGAATGTTGCTGCCGCTGTGTGATGAGTGGTGGTGGTCGGCCGGGGGTGGGACGCCAGGTGGGGTGGTCGAACGCGCTTCTGAAACACTTGCAGCAGACCAATTGTCGTGGCCTCGTGGGTCGGCCGAGAGGACAGCTAACCGAGGTAAGCGATCAACAACCTATCCGTACACCGTTTGGGTCCGGATGGATTTAGGTGATCCCGCTCGCTCGAATGCGCGACACCACGCGGGAGCGGTGCAAACAACCCTCTCAGTAGTTCGCACGAGCTGAAGCCGCATCATCATTATCAGCAGCAGCAGCTTGGCTCGTGCACTTGGCAGTTAAGCTAGCCGTGAGTGCGTTTGAGACCATTGGGTCCGCGTTGGCTTGAAAAAGGGCCTATGTTCATGTATATATATATATATATATATATATATAGTAATTAGCAGGTTTTACTGACACTCCCAGTGGAATTAGTGATAGCAGTTATATATATATATATATATATATATATATATATATATATATATATATATATATATATTTATAGTGAAATCAAAAAAGCTTTAAATAAATATGGTCGACAAAAGTGGTCGTGTGTCAAGTACTTGATGCCTGCATATTTGCGAGCAGTTTATATGGATTGTTGTTATGCTGGGGCCACTCGCTGAGCTGAGGGCGGTCGTCATTGCCACTGGGATTTTGGACATCGCTGACTTTCGAGTAGAGCATAGAGCAACGTTTTATGCACATATATCTCGCTATAACTGCGACCACGCTGTGTGCCTGCGCACACTTCGTTGTGGAGGTGCACCTCGAGGGGCGAATGGTGACGGCGTCTGCCACTTCCAGACTCAACAACGAAACTAATCCCAGAAATAGTTGTACGAACTCGTTGCAGTCGAGGTATGATAGCAGTTAAAAACAGTCATAATAGCAGTGACTGCTATGGTAATGATGATGATGGTGATAAAGACAGTGGGGGAAAAAGTGCCTTTATAGCGGTGGCAGAGTGACGTGTTCCCTTTGAAAGTCACTGCAAACGCAAATGACCGTGCACATGGCATTCAGCTTGTAACGAGTTCATCAATGCATGAATTAAAGCGCCTCTAAGTCTGTCGTGTTGATTCAAGTTTTAGCGTCCTCTCTTTATGTCTATACAGTGCATTTAGAACTAATATATATATATATATATATATATATATATATATATATATATATATATATATATATATATATATATATATATATATATATATATATATATATTCTTATTTTTTTAATTATTCAACAAATTAAATTTGATATTTATCACTTGTTACATATCCGAATATATACAAATACATCAACAGGCCCCGACGACAAATATTGGTCGAAATGCTAATTTGCTCAACAAGGCTAATTTGCTCACATATGATATATCAATAGAAGTAAACTTCTTTTTCTCGCCGACTTGTTCTATGAGATAGCAACTTGACTGCAGCTAGCAGTTCACATATTTAAATGTCAAAGCGTTATGCGAACGTAGGATGTCGACATATGTTTGCTGAAGTTGCAGTTTAATGAATCTCTTATCGGTGCCCTATGAAGCTGTTGTTCGCTCAGAGCAGGCAAAGGCAGGTTTCTTTGGCGCATAGCCAGATAAATCCATTAAAAAAGTCAGGTGCCTGGTGACTACTTTACGTGTCCTGGAAAAAACAAGTCGTAGTTTACACAAATGTGTTCCTACACTTTTTGATATTAAAGTTTAATTACACTTTAGTATCTGTGAAATGTGCTTTATATTCTCTACTATGTTCTTAACGTCGTGAATCATCCAAATATACTTAAACAATAAAACCAGATGCTATCCCTACACGTTGCGGAAAGCAAGCATTAATTGTTATGCATAAAAGCAGCTCAAACACCGAGCCTAACCATGCCTTGCCTGTTATGCCCATTGGCGAAATTTGCTTAGTTAACTACCTGGTAACTGTTGACGTCGATGCGTCGCTTGCGTCCTCTAGCATCTCCATCGAAGGTTAGCGCAAACTCCACGAGCCTCGGAAGTGGACCAGAGACCGAGTTTGAGTGTCTCTCCATCTTGTCTTCTTCTGGCGTTTTTGAGCCAGATGAAATTGTATTGTGCGAGCGCTTCTTCTTATTGCAGCTCCACTTGCGTCCAACCCTAGCTTATAGCAACAAAGATAACAACAACAACAACAACAACAACAGCAACAACAACAACAACAACAACAAAGACGGCCATGACGATAAGGATGATAGACAACATGATCAAGATCTGAACAGAATTAGGGATGGATATTGGCCAATTATTTCGGCGACTTAGTGTGCTCGGCTATCGCTGCTGTGTCTGCGTGATGACTGCGACCGAGTGAACTCTGTCGCGACCGGTTGGGTGGGTTCGAATTCTTTTTGCGCTCGCGGCCCCCCCGGTTACCGCCAAGACTGGCGAGACGCCCACCGTCTTACGATTGCATAGTGTGTGCGGTCTGTTATGCTTTCTGTCGAGATCGTTGACCGCAGACTGAGCATGTTTTGAATATGATCAACCTGCAACCGGGCTAGCGACAGCAGCAAAAGCAATAGCAACAACAATTGCAGTCACAACAGCAACAACAACAGCAACAGCAATAACAACAACAACAGCAGCAGCAGCAACAACAACAATGACGATGATGAACCTCCGCACCTACCATCCTATCTCTCTATCGATCTTTTTTGTTTCTTTCCTTCTGGCTCTCGCTTGCATCCATCCAAACACGCCATAAAGACGTCGTAGCTATAGACTGAACATTAGACGTAGATGCCTCATGAATGTGATAGGCCCCTACTTCCCACCTCCTAAGCCTTGATCGGGGCGGGGGGGAAGGGGGGGGACGCAAAGGGAAGATCAAGCTAGTCCCAACCCAAAGAAACTCAAACATGCTGTAAAATAAAGCTGGTGAGGAATTTGAAGAGTTTGAGACGAATAGGTAGAAACAGTGAGAGCAAGAGATAGAGAAAGATTGGTAGAGAAAGGAAGGAAAGAATAGAGGGAGAAAGGGAAGGGGGGATAACAGGAAAGAAGAGGGCAGAGGAATAGGGTAGAAAGAGAAAAACAGGATAAAAAATTAAACCACCAATAAGCCATATACTAACTTCTCCACTTGCTCTAACGACTACAGATAACCACTTCTACTACTGCCCTATACGACGACGACCCCTACTACTGCTACTCCAAGTGCTCCGGGCGGCACTCAAGTGTCGTTCATGCACGATGCACGCTGCCCTATTCCTGCATATAGAAGATGGTGGCGTCTGAGACAGCATCGTGCGTCAAGCGTACACAAGCACGACCGACACAGAGATAGACAGACAGACGCACAGACAAACTACTTTCGCGATCCAGTAGTAGAAGTAGTAATGGCACACTTAAGCTCTAAGCTTTTTGACGAGCAACAGAGGAAAAGCTGTGTGTGTGTTGTCCTCATGCTTGTCGAAACCGTAGTAGTAGTAGTAGCATTAGCTTAGTCAAAGCAGAAGCAATAATTGTCGTAGCACTACTAGCTAATAGGTCGTACAGAGGCGTAGTTAGTGGGGATAACCGAGTCGGTCGTAGCGCTAGTGACCAGAGTGGGTTTATGGCGGTTAGTGTCGGCGGCGGCGGCTTTTTACGGAACCTGTGTCGCGCCGATCCTCACACGACGGGCACAAGGACTGCTGATGGGCGCGGATGGATGCATCGGACGCGTCCTTCACTGAAGTCGCGTTAAAGCACGTCACTTCGGTCGGCCACGGCCAATGGCTACTCCTGGCTGATCTTACCGGCGGGCGAACAAAGGTCTGCACGCACGTGTGCTGTATGTATGCGTTGGTTCATATATATATATATATATATTTTCGGGTGTGACTGTATATGTGGATGGCCGAATTATCTCGCACTCTTCTCTCTGGGCGCGTCCTTCAAACGACGCTTTGCAAACGCGCGACGGCTAATTTCTAAATGAGAACACTCGACAGCCAAAGAGCAAAAGCGACAGCTTTTACGCCTGTAGCCGCCCAAACTTCGTGTGGACGATTGCATTCAAGTCAACAGCTGTCAACGACGGTGCCTTCTTCTACTTAGCTCCTCTCCGATTGTTTGGTCTCTGCTCGCGTGGCCAGCAATCAAAATCTATATAGATACAAGGTAGGTGTCAACTTGGTCCTTATGGTGGGAGCGACCTGAGCATGGCCAGAATCAGAGACGCACTCAACGATAATGTCCCTACACGTTCAGCGTGCGCATATCATGGCGAAGTGACAACGCACACCTTAAAAACCGAGGTCGGACACTAGAATCGTTCACGTACGTGCACGGGTAGATTGGTTTGCAACAAGTGTGACCAAGAAGTCGCAAACACAACATTCGAATTATTGCAAATCCCCCCTCCTCTTGCTGTCTGCCTCTATATTGCTTTTCCTTGCTTTTGGTGGCTTGAGACTTAGCAACGGTTCGACTACGGGATCGGCATAGTATTGCCATGACATCGCTAACATTGTCGAATCGTTACACTAATCATTGTTGTCGTTCAACAGTTGTCATCGTCGAAAGTGCTAGCCGTGGCGATACTAGTAGTCATAGTCGTAGTTAGTTAATTGAGTGTTAGTAGCAATAATAATCATAAGCTGAGATGAAAAAAGAAGAGCAAGAATTACGTAGACGTTATTTAGATGATGCAACATCGGCGATTCAACAATCAATGATGCGTACCAAAAACAACGCGGTAAACCTAATCATCCTCTATTAGAAGGGACAACATTCATGATCAGCTGCTCGACGTGGCCGCACTCTGCTCTGCCATCTCGGAGCAACCGAGAGAATCGGAACAAAACTCCCGAGTTCTTCTCCTGATTCGCTCCGCTGACTTCGTGCAACTCGCAATAGGTCAAACAGGCCGCAGGGATAGTAGGCCAGTCGACGACAGTGTCATAGGAAACAACAGGGAAGGAAACTCAGGGAGAACCCGAGGCAGGCCAAACACAAAACCAAAGGGTAAACACGAAAAAAGCGACCAACGACTGGCGATTCGCGACGATCCGCCCATAACCTAACGTTATGGGCGAAGGACGGACAAAACAAAAGACAAGACAGTATGAAAAGCAAACGAAAAAATAACGAGAAAGAGATCTGGAAGGAAATTGGAATTGTCAACAATCCAGCTTTAGGCCTGTGACCTATCACAGACGGAGATGACAGATGATTTTCTCCTTCTTCTTCTTTTTCTGCTTTTTCTTCCGACCAGTAAACAAAAAAAAGTTTGTTTACTGGTCGCGCAGGTACATGTTTCGGTAGTCTCACAGAAGTCGGAGAGGTGGTTTATCACAGGTCGTAAGTGGGCACGAGTTCTGGTATCGGTGAGAATGATAAGGGCGGTGGTAGGGGTGGCGATGAGGGTGGCTCTATCATAGAAGTAACTCCAGTGGGAATCGTAGTATCCGTGGTAGTAGTGGTAGCAGTAGTAGTAGTAGTAGTAGAAGTTGTAGCAGAAGTAGTAACAACAACAGCAGCGACTACAACAGCAGCGGGGGTAGCGACCATAACACGTATGTCGCCGGAATCGAAATATCTGTCTGATAAGAGGTAGTAACCCCTATAAGTTCACTTTACCCCACACTGCCGCCGCTACGAACGATTCGATTACTATATCTACTAAGAAAAGTTTTCGGGCTGACCCTCAGCCAAGATTTAACGTGGTCCACGGAACTGTTTTTCACATTGCTTTATAGTCGGACCCCCATAAATACAAATGTGGGGCAACGGTCGGGCTCGAACCCGCGCAGCTATGTGTCTTCCCCGGTCGCGAGGCGCAGACTTAGACCACCACGCCACCGGGCTCGACAATTACTATATCTACTACAACAACTACTACTACTAATACAAAGACAACTACTCGTTCACCATTAGATACTTTGATTATATTACTGTTGTTGTTGCTGTGGCTGTTGCTGTTGTTGTGTGGCTATTGTTGATGTCGTAACTGTTATTGTTTTTGTTGTTGTTGTCGTTGTCGTTGTTGACCAAGAGGGTCGGTCTGCTGTCATGACGGACGACACCATGTGGCAGACGAGCGACAAACACCACGCATAACTTCTCCGACAGACGGCAGCCTTATTGCTATATGCTGCCGCCAGGCACGACGCCAACGACGTCATAACTGTCGCCGGTAAGTGAGTGAGCTGCGTTTTGTTTGAGTGCTGCTGCTGCTGCTGTTGCTTACGACGCTGCTCCGCAAACAAGCTTCGTCGAGACTGTGTTTGGGCTCGGTCTCGTCGTCGCACCGAGTAAGAACTTATGGCAGCGTCGTTGTTGGAACCTCTGAAGTTCTACTCTCCCTCGTGTCTCTTTCTCCCTCTTTTCTCCTCCTTCTCACTCAGTATCTTTCTATCTCTATGTATTTCTGTACTTCTGACGAGCTCCACCTCTCGGCTACCGGCCGGCCCCGTAGGTTCGCCCGTCTTCTCTGCTATCTCTGCTTCTATACTGGCTGTCGACAGGCTTAGCGGGCCTAGGGCACACATGCTAAACGAACAATTCAGGCCATAACCTACCTAACCGCTCGACTACCGCCGGCTAGGCGCTACGTGTCGCAGTCGTAGTAAGAGTAAATACAACTGTTGCTGCTGCTGCTGCCGTTGCCGCTGCTAGCCCGTACGGTCGATCGTACAACCCTTACGGCTGCCGCCAAGTATACACAGGTGCAACGATATCTTTACTGAAGAGGGAGAGCCTGTCTATCTGTCTGCCTGCTTGCTTGACTGGCTGTAGTTGCTGTTTACCGTCTGTTCGTCTGTCTTATTATATATATATATATATATATATATATATATATCATATTGTTATCTCCCTAGATTTCCTCCCATCCTCCTCCATACTGCTCGTACGGATATCACTTTATTATATATATATATATACAACGTTCCATGCCCGGATTGTGGGGGTGAGTTTAGCAAACGAGGGCTATCTCGTCTCAGGACAGTCAAGCATAGGCGTCCAAACAACGGGACTGGGAGACATCACGCGAGGACGCATTCATCGCTGGCGTCGGAGCTGGGATTAAAAGTCTGCCTTCGACTTAAACTAGTCCTACGCAAGGTGCACGGAGGCCGCAGGTGGTGAAATCTCTGACTAAGGTCCTAAAATGTATAGTTATTGACAACGACATTATATTTCTTGCTAGCACAGCAAGCATAGTACGCACTATATTATTTCGTGCCCCAGGGGCGTTACGTTTTCCAACAAGGCAATATAATGAAACATCGTTAGACCGAATAGTCCGCGCGAACCTTTAGGATCTTGAGGAGGGACCTGGTCTGCTCGACGTGCTCTCTACACCTGACTCAACTGCTCGGCAGGCCTCAGTTATGTTTAGCGACGCGTTGTAGTTGCGGCCACTCGCAGACTGTGGTCGAACGAATCACTGACCAACGACGTGGAACGCACTTCAGAAAGCGCAATATACATACGCCGAACGTCTACGTTCTAGCAGGAAGCTTCCATGCTGATGATCTTATATCACATCAATATTTCCGAGATTTAGGGGTTTAACAAGACGATCCGTAGGACCATCTTTGTTCTGTATATATATATATATATATATATATATATATATATATATATATATATATATATATATATATATATTAATTTGATTTTTAATTTTTAATTTAAGCTGTCGTTTATCGCTTTTTAAGTATGACCACCAGCTCCTGTCCACACAATATCCACACCGGTAACGTGTGGATAATCCATTTCAAGGTCCATAGAGCTCAGGATAGCCAAGGCATTCTCACGTTGTATATTAAGGGAAAAGTGTTGCAGGAAGTGAGTGCCTCTATGAAAGTCGTCGCATTCCCTTGATCGTCCGCCGCAATATTATTGCTAAGAAAATGCCCGTCGTGTTATCTACGCCTCCGGAGAATTCAAATGCAAGTTGTACCACTTCAAAATCATTCTTAGGCTGGAGTATTTGTGCCATTTTACGTCAGCTTTGTTTGACGACGGCGGCAGACGACACGCTTTTCTTTATTAATCAGCAGGTCGCAGAATCAGTCGCTTTCTGTCTGCTAAAGTAAGATGGTAAGTATGATTGATTATATATATTTATATACAGGTAGTTCAATAAGTTCTTAGAATGAAAACCAAGAATTTTCCAAATCATGTTTTTAAATTTATCTTATTCAATATACTCCCCGAGATGCTCAATACACTTTTCCCACCAAGATTTCTGAGCTTTTATACCTCTTAAGTAGAATTCCGCGTCTTTAGACTGAAAATAGGCATTGACAGCAGCCTTAACCTCTTCATTGCTGGAAAAACGCTTTCCACCGAGACTATTCTTCAAATGTTCGAAGAGGAAGTAATCAGAGGGGGCCAGGTCTGGAGAATAGGAAGGTTGTTCAATAAGTTCGAACCTCAGTTGGGCCAGTTTTGCCGATGCTTGCCGGGACTCGTGTGCAGGAGCATTGTCCTGGTGAAACAGGACAACCTTCTTCTGCAAAGCGGGCCGTTTCACGATGAGTTCTTGCTAAAGGCAGTCCAACAGTCTTGCATAATATTCTCCTGTGATTGTTTTACCGCTCTCAAGGTAGTCGACCAGCATTATTCTACGTTGGTCTTAAAAAACTGTAGCCATTACCTTTCCGGTCAATGCCGTTGTCCGCACCCTCTTCGGAGGTCCTTCATCAGGTGCACACCATTGGCAAGATGCTTCTTGGGTCTCGGGAGTGTAGTGATGGACCCAGCTTTCATCGACGGTCATGAATCTGCGCCAAAAATCCGACGAATTTTTCGACATCTTGGCTAAATTTCGCTGTAAAGCGGAAACACGCGCGTCTTTTTGGCCTTGGTTGAACAAATGCGGCACTCATTTTGCTCTGAGTTTTTTCATCTTCAAGTTCTCGTGCAGGATGAAATGCACACTACCCAAACTGATCCCCAAGGCCTCCGCTATCTCCTTAATGTTCATTCGCTTATCTGTGCCAACGATGTTTCGCACTTCCTCTATGTTTTCCTCATCAGTTGCCGTTTTTTGGCCTCCTGGACGTAGTTCATTCTCGGTGCTCCTGCGACCTCTTTTTAACACATTAATCCAGTTGGAAACAGTGGCAAAACATGGCGCAGAGTCACCGTACGTCTCGTCCAACCCATTTTTTACTTGGGTCGCATTCCAACCTTTGAAATAAAAATGCTTGATAACCACTCGAAACTCATTTTTCTTCATTTTTAAAATCACGCCGATACGTTGCACGGGAAAAGCTATCAAACGAAATCGCAACGGCCAATCACCATAATATTTTGAGTGCTAGCAGTCGAAAAGTTGCAGTTCCTAGTAGCGGTGGAAGCGCGCCAAAATTCGAATTCTAAAAAGCTCATTCTAAGAACTTATTGAACTACCTGTATATATATATATATATATTAGAAAGGGCACTAGGCAGCGCAAAGTGCATTTATAAACATTCGCCAATTTCGAGTAGGTTATCGTGCTTGCTACTAACGCCACGGTACCAGAGACAGAGAGAAAAAAGAAAGCAACAAGGCAGAAACACAATTGACTCATCTCACCTCTGAAGGTGGGGTGTTAGAAGTTGTAGAACTCTACAGGTTTAGACAGGGTTTACTTACGAATACCGATTACTAATACCGCTCCTGTTAGCTACTATAATAGAACTGAGATTCGACAACTGTTAGGACTGCGCCCTTTCGTACGTACTACATATGCTACACTCATTTACTATGTGGTCATCATGCGGTCGGAACCTTGGCTGATCCGACCCAGACAAAATGATGCACACGATATTACGATAATGTTAGACGAGAGCGGAAGCGTCGTTGTCTCGACAGAGATAGCAAGCGTGCTAGCTAAGATCTAAATCTAGCGCCGCCAGTATGGAGAAACGAAAAAGTATGTCCCAATGTCACTACTACGCACACACACAGACACCGAATGAGGACGTCTTGTCGTGGTGGTCGTCAACGAGCCGCCCCTTCGGCGTTTGCCGAAGTCAGCCAAAACGGAAAGAGGTCTGTCGCCTTCAATTCGATCACGAGCGGCTCCAAAATAGATGACGAGCATACAAAGAGAGAGAGCGAGAAAGTTTGCAGGGTCAATAACTTCTGGGGGCTGTTGCTTGTCTACCCCCCCCCCCCCCCCACACACACACTCCCCGACGCTCCCCTGAGCAAGTGACCAAGTGACTCAAGTGAAGTCACAAGAAACAGAGAACTGCCGTTCCGGCCGCTTCTATCCTGGTCGTCTATACGGCAGCAGCAGTAGCAAGCAACAGCAGCACCATCACGAGGTCTTCAAATCAGACAGAATGGTGATGAACTGGCAGTGAGCAGAATCGGTCAAATTGTAGTACCACGTAAGAATCGCGGAGCGGCGAGAAGGACGCTCCAGATGCGAGCTTGAGCATGAAAGCTGCACGGAAGACCCGGAGGGGGCGTCGAGATTTATGGAAGCGGATGCGACAACCGCAATTAGAACTCTGAAACCACACACACTCACGCATTTTGATCTGGCCGCAAAGGCTTAGAGACTTCACACTGACTGCTACCACAGTTCTGGCACGAAACAGCCACGACTACTGGCTTCATTACTACGACTTCTACTAGCACAGTAACAACATTAACAACCACGACAGCCACGACAAGGAATCATCCAGAAGACGAGAAGTCAGAGAGAGAGAGAAAAAGAGATAGATCTCAGGCTTATGCGGAAGTGATGAACAGACTCATTGGCTGCTCATTGTGCCAGGCGAAGCCAGCTCGCCGATTCTGGCCACAGTTACAACGATGACGCCCTAATCCGGTCGATCGGCGGTCCGTTCGCCGGTCCGGCTTGCTGGTTCGAACCCTCGGACGAGGGGAGCAATGAAGTCAAGAAGTGTGTGAGGTGCACCTTGGGTCGGGTGCATCGTGGCGTTTGTTGTGAAGCCGCAATTGAGATGAATCGGCACGCCCGATGACGGTGCCGGTAGTTCTTACTATTCTTCTTCTTCTTGTTTATATGTCTCTCTCTTCTCTTTACTACTTGCTTTCTCTTCCACTACTTCAGCGGAAAACTCCAATTCGGCGCAAACGAATAGGGCGGCGGCAGTGAGTAGCCGCCTGCAGTGACAACAACAACCACAACAACCACCACCACCACCTTTGCATCGAAGTCGAAGAGTGGTCCCGCTCACATGATTCCCCACCGTACAATAATTATAATTATTATTATTATTAGTAGTCACAGTAGTAGAAGTAGCAGTAGCGATAGTTGTTATACCAGTAGAGTGGTATTAGTAGTAGTAATAATACCACGAAACGCGCCGAGATCCGCTCGAGGGCAGCCCTGCCCTAGGATGCTTGGCGGACCGTCGGCTATTCGCGTCGATAACACAAAGTCGCCTTGAAGTGTCCGCCGCATTGAAGTGTCCGATCTCATCGCGAAGGTACGATCAGTGGCGCCAGAACGAGTGGATTTGTTGTTGTTTGGCGTTGCTACTGAACAAGCTTTTAAAAGCTGCTGATTGCAGAGAAGGTTGAAAAACACACTGTTGCCTCGTTGGGCCACACTGGCCAACTGGTCAGGGCGTCATAAAGTGAAATGGGCACCAAATCACTCGACCATGCTGTGGTCGATGAGGGAAAGGACACGAATTACGCACGCTGAAACTGTAACATTGGAAAAAAAACAGAACAGTATTTTAACTAGCAGAATCTAGCACTATTTTCTACTACTACTACTACTACTTCAACTTGTCACACACATTTCTGATGGCGCAATAATAATAATAATAGCATCGTGTTGCCTTTGAACCTGTGTGTGCCTCCTGCATAATCGTGAAAGATTAGCAGTGTATCTACCCCTCTGTAGAATTGACATCAGGACTGCGTATGATAGTAATATGAATGGAGTAACAGCACACGGTTACAGCCAAAAAGTAACATTTATTCAAAGGACTGCTATGTTCCATTCGACTTACTCCGGAAATCCGCTTACAGTGTACCTTGACTTTAGTCGATGTTCCGGTCAATCACGGCGTGCTATAATAAATAGTTGAGAAGTTCAATGTAGAATAACGTAATGATCACTGTGTCTTGTATTGGGATTCAGCTAGTCAATTATGCAATTATTATTGTTACTAATAATATACTAGTTGATTTTTTTAACTGTGTTATGTTAGCACCTTAGATTGAACAATTGTCTCCGCGTGAACGTGGTCACGGGTTTTCTAACCCAACACCAATAATTGTTGCACTTAAGTGAAATTGCTAAACACTTAGTGCCCGGAGTTGTTGTTACAAACAAGCAGCTTTGGGTCATTCATACAGTATACATAGTACCTTACTCTACGTATTGCATATAAGAACGTTCATGCAGATGCTGCTCACGAATTTATAGTTTCTGGTCTCTATTATGCATATATATATATATATATATATATATATATATATAAACAAAGACACATATAGCAAATGCGGATGGTGGTTAGGCTGCCTTCGACATGGAGAGGAGAACGTCGAATGAAACGGAGAGTAAATTGTACAGTGAGGTGTATCTTGTGCATTATACCCAGAAGGTCTGAATCTTTACGAGTTCCGCCATTCAGCTATCAGGCGGTTGGCGGTTGATCGATGATATGCGCCATCGTTCAGGCTCCAACAGACTTAACAATGGTCGTATACGACTCATCCGAATAAATGAGGTGGTTGTACATTGTACAAACGCTGTTCGGCCATTTCTGATTGATATATATATATATATATATCGTACTTGCTGATTGCAATATTGTCCTACTTATCCAAGTAAAGCTATATATATATATATATATATATATATATATATATATATATATATATATATATATATATATATATATATATATACATATATATAGTAAATGTGAGTCATAAAACTTAATTGATATGTCTTATTTACACGGTGGCTTCGATAACAAATAGAAACTGCAGTATATATCAAAGGCTGCCGCAGAGATCGTCTGAGTCTGACCACGGGTGCCGATAGCGGTGTGCGTCCAATAATGCAATTTCAACTCGAATTTCGCGAATATCCGGTAAGCTAGTAACAACATTTGGAAAGGGGGACAGACTTCTCGTCGCTTATCTGTATTTAGTTTTTCTTCTTCGTTGTCTTCGTTATCGTTTTCTGCCTCTTTTCTTGTTTTAATCAATCGAGGGCGTCTTCTACCTCAAATCGGGTAGCTAAACCGAGAAACTAGCGCAAAGCTAAAAGAACAATCCAAACCAGAGCCTTTCGAGCAATAATACATCTGTCTCTTCATCATCGACGTCGCCAGTCGAACCGTAATCAAACGAAAGCTTTGACTGGCAGTGCTGGGACCACCGACAACTCCACCACGTACGAGTATCGAGTTTTTTTTGTTTCCCACAAAGTAGCTCAGACAGAAAGTGTCGACCATTTACGTTCTCCGACCAGCCTACAGATTTCACCCACCACTACTAGTGGTTGTTAGTCCTATGCGTATGCCATGCCGCATGCTGTTGAGCCGTCGGTTGGTTGAGGTAGAATTGCCGGCATTGACCGACCGGCAATCAATCGGCATCAATTGAGGTCGAGGCCGGCGCGCTCCGCGAAGTGCCGCACATGCCGAAGCCAACGCTAAAGCGGCGAGCATGCGAGCAGATCGATGCGACGTCTAGCAGATTCAGCAGCACAGGGCAGCGTTCAGATTATCCTTCAGCGGCCGCAGTATCTTCATCGGCGTCGCCACCCGCGCGTCGGCAATCTATCGGTACAAACGTGCCGGCATTCGTTCGAGCACCGAAATCTATGTTGTGTGTATTCTCTACCTTTCTCTCTTATATATATATATATATATATCCCCTTGTTCCTCCCTCTCGCTTTCTCTCTTCCTCTTCTTCGTCTGGCCTGGTTCTTAATAGCCTATCTGCAAACCAACCAACCAACCTGTCTATCTGGCTGCTTAGCTGTTTAATTGTGATTGGCCCGTCTCGCCCTCGGCCTAATTGGAAGACGACATCGGCCGCCTGCTACAATTTGTCCTATCGTTGTGGCTGCAGAAGCAACAGCGGTCCTGTTACAGTAGCAATCGAAGTAATGGTGGTGGTGGTGGCGGTGAAGGCAGGACAGGAGAGGGTGGAGGAGCCCTGGTTCTCCTGGTGGTGGTGGTGGTAGTAGTAGTATAACTAGTATAGCTGCAACTGGCATGAAAGCATCTTCAGCGGTCATTGTGTCTGCATGCTGCTTGCGGCTCTGCATGCTTCTGCATGGTACCGCAATATCGTCGAGCACCACGTAGACGACCAACCCAATGACGAACTCAAAATCGCGCAGGCATCACGAAGCGCGATTGAGCTCGATTCGTCGGTACGTCGATGTGTCGACGCGATGACGACGAATCGACGAGACAGATCCTGGATCGCGCCGATAACGCGCAGACGAGACGACAGAGGAGACGGGGCATGGAAGAAACGCTACGCCATGACCTACCTTTCTATCCACTCTCTACGGTCAGTGCCAGCGGTCGAGACTGATTCCGATGCCGCCGTCATGCGTCATGAGAGACATTTATCTTTACAAGCCCCCTAACCTGATAGACCATGATGCCGGCCGATGACGATGCTGATAAGGGCGTAATCACAACCTGAGATGCTTCTGCTGGTCCTGCTGCTGCTGCTGAAGATGAAACATAGAGAACGGGTCGTCGGACAACAACTCGGCGACAAACAGCACAAAACAAATAAACGACGACTAAAAAGGAAGAGGGAATGCGTATGCTGTAGTCGCGCTTGTGTTCGCAGGACCGCGTGGCGGGGCCCATTACCCTGGAGGTCCTGCAAGGCGGCAGACGCTTGCGGCCGTTGGTTGCTCATTCGACCGACCCACAGCTACGTACACGGTAGTGTAAGACGGGCAGGTCGGATGAGAAGACTCGGATTCGCGATTGGTGTCGTAGCCATTTAGACTAAATGCTCGATCGCTCGCTTCCTCATGCGTACGTACAATCAGTCCGCCGATCGTCAAAACAATCGTATATATATATAATTTTTTTTTAGATTTTTGTAAGGCTAATGTTCGTGCACGGTTTTTTCATATCATGGCTGATTTTTAATCCACTCCGGCATTTACCTTGTCTAAAGTGGAAACCATGCAAACCAATTTAAGAGTGCCCGGTCTAGATCTCGAACCCAGTCCTCCCGAATGCAAGGCAACCCAGTCCTCCCGAACTAAGCCATCTTGCTCGGTATATATATATATATATATATATAATGCACTAAGCGTTTAATTTTCCTTGCATAGGCGCATTATCGATAACAGATTGTATTACGAGTACGTTATGAATACGGCGATTACGATAAATTGCTGTCTCATTGTTCCCATTTAGACAAAGCTGTGCCGAAATGGGCTATTTCCGTACAATGCCAAAAAAAAAAGGCAAAGAATACTTGAAAAATAGATTAATAATACAACAGTAGAGACTCCTATCATTTATTGAGAAAAATATAGAAACAGAAATTTTACTAATAACTATCATTAGGTCAACGAAGAACTTTCACGCGCCGATTAAAACATGTATTTGCGGAAATTGTAACAGGCATTGTAACAATTATGCAATTGCAAATGTAACAGATATCACGGTCAGCAATGTATACATTGTACATCACCCTCGTTTAGTCGGATCATAAATCATATTTAATGTGTATA
The DNA here is from genome assembly GCA_003439945.1 of Dermanyssus gallinae. Lineage (NCBI taxonomy): Eukaryota > Metazoa > Arthropoda > Arachnida > Mesostigmata > Dermanyssidae > Dermanyssus > Dermanyssus gallinae. The sequence goes on from QVRM01006048.1 coordinate 38,349, forward strand.
TATATATATATATATATATATATATATATATATATATATATATATATATATATATATATATATATATATATATACATATTTATATATATATAGCCTTATTTGGCACCATGAGTAACCACTGGCTCGATCGCGCGACAAGGCCCACACAGAAAGCACTAATTATAAATTACTTAATTAGCATATCCGAGTCGTCTTGTTGTTTCGTATCAAGCAAATAATCTAAATTATGGTCAGGAAAAATATCCAACGAGGTTAAATGGACGTCCCCTAACGGATCGACCCGACGAGCTGCTGTAGCTTTGTCGGTTATTGGGCAGACTAATTAATTGTAGGGAACACACGTAATTATGTACACGTTTGGAAAGTCGACGTAAAAATGCCGAAGATACGAACAGGTTCTCATTTGATCCCAAAAAAAATGCCGATGTTAATCGGATACATTCATAGTCGAAGTCTGTAGCGTGTTTGATGTGAAGCATCGATTTTAGTACTTGAAAAGCGGAAAAAGTCCTAATGATTATCCACGAGCTACGAATATAAGTAGAGTTCGAGCGGTCTCACAAGCACATTTCAGCTTATTAGTCCGTGGTATGGGTATCTATTTTTTGTTGCAGGAAATTGCGATCTTCTGCCGCAGCAGGGGTCAAGTAAACGCCATACTTGTTAACCTTCAATGATATGAATGCTGATAACGTGTTATCTCAATGGACGCAATCATATCGCTCTCACCTGCTACTGCGTTAAGCATTTTCCAAAGAAAAACACACTTGCCCTAAAGACTTGCAAGCTGGCGGGTCCGAGGTGAATTTGATACGATGACATTTTGATAGGAGGAAACATTACACTGAATGACTACTTACGTAAAAGCTGCGAGCAGGCGGCCAAAAATGCAGCCAGTTATACCTTATTGTACTCTTTCTAGTGCACAGTGGTTTGAGTGGTTTGCGTATAGATTGTGATTTTAACAAATTAGTATAATAATGCTAAATTGTAAATGTATGCGGTAATGGCTGTGTGATATTGTAAAATGCTCATCACCCTCAAGATACGTAAAACCACCCAAATATCATTATTATGCTCCTTTTTGTTATTCTTCTTGCCTATCCACGTGAGATGCCGCGCGGGAAGTGCATTTCGCATCGGTCGGCATAGGTACGCACACTATGCAAGGTAAACATTGTGTAACATGACTTTAATTTGATTTTTTGTTATATTTTTATGAACGTGTTTTGGTCGTCTTAATTGGAGTGGTGTTCTCCGTGAGGGCTTAGTTTCGGTACCTTTTATGTGTATCTATTTTATTTTACAACCGATGAAAATAGCAGAGAATCGCTTTTTTTCATTGTGCTTCTCATGGCTTTACAATTACTAAGAGTAAGCTATTACCGGCTTTTTTACTAAGGTGCAATAGAAAACGACGCTTTCTAAGAGAACAGTTACACTCTTATGACAATTGCGGGACAGTATGGAAGAGCGTAAAGCATCGCCGTCCAACAATGCAAGCCGCTTGCGGTGACTTGAAAGCTAAAAGGACCACCCCTCAAACTGTTTACCTTAAAGAAATCGAATAAATAATTTTACGCCAGTCGATTCACAGAGTACTTCTCCTACTGTCTAACAGATGTAGATCAGTGGCAGTTAGGCAACTAAGCGGCAACTACGCAGAGTCCCCATTCGACAGTTGTAGTAAATTGAAGTAGGAGAACTATTCGCGTGCAAAGGCACCATAAAGCTGTGGGTCCTTATACATTAGTAAAGCGGCCGCACAGTGCTACAACCTAGAAGCTTAGACAGCACAAAAATGATCGTCGTAAAGCATCGTATAGGCATATGTCGACTTTGCGTCAGGCATTTGCAATAAGTTTAACACAAATCTGTGCCAGAGCCGTCGGCTGTGGCCCGATATTCGTGTGTCGACGAATAGGTCTTCTGAGAAAGTAACGATCCGAACTGAACTCGCTTCCACAAGCTACGGCACCGTGTTAATGTTGCTATGCGCCAATCTCATATCTGCACCGTTCCGGTATTCAGACAGTATTAGGTTGAAATCCTGAGTTGAACCACGTGTATTCACTCACTCACTCATTCATTCATTCGATTATGCGTTAAGCTGGTGAAAAGGTGAGATTGCGAACATAACCGCATCTGACATGCGGGCCATGCGGCTGGGCGCATAGGAACGCCGCCTGCCAGTGACGTAGTCGTGGTAATAGTAGCTGTAACAGCAGTAGGCTCAACATTGTCCTGTTGCAGTCCTATGCATGTCCTATGCAGTCCTGTTCTGTGCAGTCCTGCTTGGTTCCTACTCACCGTTGCCCTACAGGACGACGACGCCTGCCTCAGCTGCGGCAGCTCAAAGTCGTTGCCGTCGCAACGAATCGAACGCCACGAATGGCGCAGCACCGAGATCGTGCGCCTGTCCTGTCACGTGACAGGCCGCGATCACCAATGGTGAGTGGTCGCTGACAGACAGCAGGCAGCGGGCGGCCAATGCTAGGACAAATGCTGGGCGCTGCTGTCGGCAGACACGACTTCACGGCATGGCCGGCACAGCGTGGGCGCGTGCACAACGACCCACCTACCGACCGACGAGACGGTGTCCTCGTGACGGTCTCCTCTCGAGTGTCGTGTATTGTGTGCTCAGGACATACCTCCTCGAACCTCCCCCTCGTAACCCTCTCTTCAGTGCAACGAGGACAATGACGACAACAAGGACACGATGGCGGCACAGTGCCGACCCATCTCTACGCAGAGATGGAGTAGTATGTAAGTCCCTCTCACATTGGTCCAGTGGGGTTCTGCTCGTGGGGTTCTGCTCGTGGGGTGCTGCTCACCGGCTGACTCGTGGTTGGTTTTCGTCGGTGCGGTGCGTGCACATCTCACCTCACCTCACCTCGCAGCTAGCCAAGCTATTCGTATGTCGACCGGTACCTGGCGTGTCGTAAAGAGTGCGCGATGAGATACCACTGAACAAATGCTGGTCTATACGCTCTTTGATTGAGATTAGCGTTCGACCTGATGTGCAAGCGTTGCGTAATTCGTAATGCCTGTGAAACTGTTGTCTGTACTTTCATACCGTTCGACCGTGAGGTGAGGGAAGGGAAAGGAGACAAGCTATTAATATGATCATCGTTGGCGGGTTTTCAAACTGCAAGTCTTAGTCAGAGGTGCATGTCACCAGGCCATCGGGATCGAAGGCACCGTGAGTAGTATTTCATGAGTCAATTCGAAGTCTGGAGGTACGCCTTTCTTTTTTATGCAGCACGGCTTTCAGTATTCTATACTCTGTGTAGATAGGGATGAAATACGCGGTTGAATAGTATCATTAAAGTCCTGCGATCTCTGACAAGTTAAAACTATGAAGTCATATGCCTCGTTAATTGGGCGCTTCGACTGGCATATCACACTGAAGTGTGATATGCAAGTCAAGGCCTATTTTCTAAATATATGTATATGGATTGTTATACGAGCTGCGTCGCTGTGAACTATTAAACAAACAACCAATCAAATAAGAACCGGAGCACCAGTACCAACATCAATACCAGCGCAACACAATATTGTTCATAATAATCACAGGTGCATTTTGCTTTTGTTTTCAGGAAGTCTTATCAAGCCGGCAACAACTTCAGAACGGTAGCCAGTCACTGGGTAGATACTATTGGGTCCTCGATCAGCGTGGCAGTTTCTCAGCGTAGAGGAGGAAAACGAAGAGGTAGTTGTCGTTCTGCAGTAGTTGAATTACATAGTCGTTGTGGTTGCTTATGTAAACACACGTCATTGTTGTCATTGTGCGTAAAACGTTGCAGGAATTGTCGTCTTGACGAGTGATCTCTAAACGAGTGCCATCTTAGTGCCTATGTGCCGTTCGTAAGTTTGTCTCGGCCCAGCGAGGCTGACCGGAGGGAGGACTAACGCGATGGCCGCGGCCAGTTCCTACGTTGGCCTCTTCATTGATTTGTCGAAGTCACGTTTAATTAAGATCGGCTCGTGCCGGAGTTGATTGTCTGATGAGATGGCTGACAATGGCAGGAGTGGTGGCGGCGGCGGTGGTGGTGGTAATAATAATAATGACGACGATGCCAAGCGATGGCCAATGATGTCGTCCGTTCGGTTTGGCTGACAGCTCGATTCGAGGACCCTCAACATCAGCCTGTATGAATCGATGACATGAGAAGGAGGCGTCATTCGTGGTCTCGTGTCGCTCTGTCGCTTCCTCGACGGTTGTGGGGATAACTATGCTAGGGCACCATCAGAATCGCCGAACAGCGGGCCATCGCAGCCGCTGCATCCGACATCATCGGCTGTCTTGACAAGACAACGAGGTGAAAACAACATAACAGGAGAAGAAAAAGAAAACGAAGAAGAACATTTGATCCCATCCCACCTCGACATTGTGAACCTTCGGTTGGAGCGGCCCATGGAATGCACTCAGCTAAGCGAGAATATATTGATATATATTTATATATATATATATATATATATATATATATATATATAAATAGTACATATACATATACATATACATATACATATACTATATATATATATATATATATATATATATACATATACATATATAATATATATATATATATATATATATATATCCATATATATATATATATATATTATATACATATATATATATATATATATATACATATATATAACCAGTCCGTGTACTTCTTCTCCGTATATGAGAACACGACACTACTTCAAAAACGTCGCATTTGCAGTGCTATGCAGTGATCTCGGCGTTGCGTCACATGAGGATGGTTGGGATGTCCATTGAGGGCTCTGGCTTCTAGTTTACAAGACATTCGTTCTACCAGTACTTTGTTATTTTATTCTAACTTGACGGGGACTGTATGATATAACACTCCGTAGAGGCTAGGATAATTCAGAAAGATGCGCTACGATGCGATGCTATTCAGGAGACGTAGAGACTCAGTTGGTGTTTGTTTGTTTCTTATTGCCTTCTCCCTATGTTGGTAGACAGTACACGTTACGTGTTGGTAGCCTAGCTTTAAAAATCTCGAGCGGAACTCACACTCGGAGATCTGATTATCACTTATTTTATTTTATATTAATATTACTACGTATTCTCCTTTTGTGCGTGTTATAAAAATGGTTAACTCAGTCTCTAATGTATAGGCTGATCGATGATTTATGATTTGCTGGCAAATCATAAAGTGACCTAGCGGCTCTAAAGGGAAGCGTTTGATGATGTGTTTCATATTATTGACGAGATGTGCAATGCAGTGCTATCCATCGCAAATAATAATGATATACCGACTGCGAGAGACGAGGTGAGGATTTTAGATCTTACTGCCCGCGGAGGAACGTTTGAAATATTACGTACACTTTCTTGCTGACGTTGCAAGTTGTGTGTCCGTTGTTACGTTTGTATTTCTACGTGAGCTATTTTTCCTAGAACTTAATATGCGGTTTTATGAGCAAACCACATTTAAAACTGACATACGAACTAAAACTACTAATAAATAAATACTACTGGCACTGCAAACAATACAAAACTTTATTTATAATACCTGCTGTCTTGGCTCTTGATCATCAGCGCAAAGCTATTTCCGATATCACATATGTAATTATGCATATATATATATATATATATATATATATATATATATATATATATATTCGTGAATGCGATCAATTCAGCTACCAATTTAGCATGCAATGTGTTCGCAGCGTCCAGGAAAAGATTCGCTCTTTTCTATAGGCAGTCGGAGAACGTGGCGCGGTCATTTGCTATTTATTCATTGACTAATGTGGATCGTATCATCCGTGCGCGCGGCGGATTATTTGAGCAGGTAGGAAATGAGGCCAATTCAATTTGAGCTTATGCAACGCAACGTAACGACATGAATTTATTTATATCCCTGTAAGAATGACTGTATGCATATATATATATATATATATATATATAGGCCGACCTGGAGATTTGTGTCAAATGGCGGCCGATTCTAAGCCCAAGCATAGGCACTCAGCGCAGCTCTGTTTTCGCTCGCCGCGGCAAGTTTCATTGCGCCGACGAAATTGCATGCAACTCAAGCTTAGAGGTCATAGAGCAACAGCAACCGCTTGTCGCGTACAATCGATAAGCTGTTCGATAAAAGCATTTCGTTGTTTGAAAGAGGCGAGCAGCAACAACAGCAATAAGAGCAACAACGGCAACAACAACGGCAGCAACAACAAGGGTAACAACAATGATTCCAGCCTTAAACAATTGAAGCAGCTAAAAACGTATGCTCCGCCACCGTCTCTCGTCCTGGTCGTGTGGCACTTGAAAGCAACGTAGTAGCTACAATTCGCAGACAACACAACGACAACACGACACGCCGCCGACGTGTTCTTATATCCATCCGTTCGCTCGGACGGGAGGTGGGTTGCTGCGCTCTATTAATTGATGCCGCCATGATGAGGTTGCAATCCAGCATGTCCAGCTTCAATCGCGGCGGCGGTGTCTTGTCACCGTCTTCCTCTCGTTCAGTTCTATCCGACATGGCAAAACGGGCCGGGCCGAGGCGAGCCAGGACGGAGCGAAGCGGATCCATCGGATATGCCACCCGCCGGAAGGCAGACTTAAGAAGAGCAGCCCTGGGCCAGAGCCAGCCAACGCAATGCGTTGTGAAGCCCCCCACCGCCGCCCTTCATGGTCCATGTTCTTGCGTATATGTGTTCTTCTATGTCTTGTATGTTCTCCCTATCTCTTTCCCGCGTGCGAACACGCTGTGTTTGTCTGTACATGTGTGCTTGACGATGCATTTGTCAGAGCTGTGTTGTTCCTTAGGCTGCTGCGGCGACGACGACGATGACGAGAACGAGGAATAAACCAGAAGCGTGGCACATCGGGTTGTTTCGGGTTGAGTTGGGACCCCGGTCGTCTGCATGGCTTCGGCTTTCATTTGGTCTGCGTGGGCCCAAGGAAAACCGTTTCAATCAATCTATCTATCAATCAATATATAGCTTACCTTCTCCCTAACAATCTATCTCTTACCATCCTTCCCTCTCTCCCCTTTTCTTTCTTTTATTTCTTTCTCTGTTTATTCGCCACACCACGACAGCACAGTCAACGGTAGCCGGGCCGGCAATGATCCACAGCATCACAATCGGACAGAACAAATGAACGAAAAACGCAACCAGCAGCAGCTACATTGGCAAGAAACGAGCCACGCATAAGATTAAGAACACATGGTGATATATACCTATATATGTATATATTTTTTTATGCACACGTGTATTGGGAAGGGGCACGTATAGGTGGTATCTGTGGCGTGCAGAAAACGCTTGAAGCAACAAAGCCCGCGGGGCATGCATCTGATCGCCAGTTAGTCGCTTCTGCAGGAACTATATGACAGAAGAGCAAAAGTGGCGGTACTATGTATGCATGTATATATATATATATATATATATGTATATATATATATATATATATATATATATATGCAAACGATCCGATCTAAAGCAGTGCACATAGAAGCGGAAGTAGGAGACAACTGTGCTGTGAGCGATGGTGGCAACAACGAGGGCGAATAAATGTGTGTACGCCATACGCCAAAAAACGACAAGAAATAAACACAGCCAATGTTTAATTTGTTGTATGCCAATCAATGACAACAATACTATTATTATAATTCATATTGGCAGCGACAGAAAGCGACGGGCGAGATCAGCAGCAACACGTCAACAAGGCGAAGATGCCGGAACCAACAGTAACAATAGTAACAATAGAAACAACAACAACAACATCGACAACGACAACAACAACGTTAATAGCGAAACAAACACAAGAACAACAATGACGACGACGGAAAACAGTGATGATAGCGTCAGAAAATGTTCATCCCACTGTTTGTTTTAGTTCTGTAACGTGTTTTAAGAGCGATACATTTTATTTGAAATGCACTTCAAGGATCAGATATCAAGCATCGGCAAACCGGCAAGAAGTGAAAGTGAAGAGGATATCGGTGATCACACTATAATTTCCGCATGCACTTTGGAAGTCAGCCAGCTTTTGCCCGATCCCGAGCTACAGTCCATCACAAAGCTAGTATTTTAAGAACATTGTTAATTAAGCCGATCATCAGAAGGCTTTAGGATGATTTGAAGCATCGGTCGGACTAGCAGCAGGCACATTTCATATATAAACTATAGTTAGAAGGCAACGTCATCATTGTATCTTGCTAGATGAACTGACTTATCTACAATGCAAAACAACTGTATTAATTATTTTTATTGGTATGCAACTGTATATGTACCAGCATAACACTACCGACAAGCCTAAGATATTCTACGTTCATACATCTGTATAGACACGTCTTCTCCGGACGGCAAATGTATTTAATTTCAGTAATTCCTCATTGAGCTCAAAATGTTCATAATTACACATTTTCAACAATTGTAACGATTAAGGGCATTTTGCAGAAAAGGCTATCGCCCGTGATTGTATATATATATTGTATATATATATATCAAGTTAACATATTTAATTTTGAAATTTTCTAGGCCCTGCGGTAACGTCATGTACACATGGAGGTGAAGATTTCAGCGCTGTTTTGCCTGCGTTTATGAGACGCCTAGCTGATTCTGTCTAAATGTGTCACACAGAAGAAGTTACACAATCTTGCCTTCCTGTCGACGGGACGTCGTGGAAGAGATGACCGGTGACACTAAAAGTCGTAGATTTGAGCACGATAATACTCCGTTGGAGCATTATTTTTCTGATTTTTGTTAATATTACAAAAATCTAATAACTCTTTTGCTTGCAACTTATGATTTGCGCTATCCATCTTGTGTAACACATGCCTCACAACAATGTTTCTCACACACTCGCGTATGAGTTACGGCCCGCATAGAAACCTGCATGCAACAACAAGAACTCATCATATGGTGCAAGCTCATTGCACTTTGCCAACTTTTCCAACTAACATATTACAGCTTGTGTAAGCTTACAACAAAGCTACAACAACTTAGCCAATGAACGAATGAAAACACAATCATGTAGTACGACTGAACCTGCAAAGCTGCACCTATTTGTAGAGCTGCCAATTCGACGGATGAGGCGCCTATCAGATGATATGTTGAATAACGTCGATGTCAAGTAGAGTACAAAAGAAAGCTATATGCGTCTGAAACATGCCCGGTGAGTATTGTACGCGCGATCGTTCGTTCGTCCGCTCGCTCGCATATACATGTGATCAAACTTCTTTTAGTAGCTGAAGTAGGACGTAAAGACATCATACATGCTAACAACATTCGTCCATCGACAATCGGTAGCAGCCGCAGTAACGAGCTGGACAAATGGCACAAAGGCCGATGACAAAGCTTTGAGGATTTCGACAACTTCCTGCACTCGCCTTCGCTCTCTCGGCACTCAATATGCGTGCATGGTCACCTTGACTGGAGGCAAGATCAGCTAGACCAGCAGGCAAGATCAGACCTCAATTTCCGAGACAAGAGAGAGAGAGAGCGAGGTTGGAGAGTAGAAGCTAGCGAGAGAGAGGAGCGTTACCTGTCTGTCTGCTATATCGACATCATCTATCATTGGTATCCCGACATAATACTTGAACTGCGACTACTCTTAATTTGAATTTGAATCAGCTGAGCCGTACTTCCGCCGTATTATTATCATCATCGTCATCACCATCATCATGCGAGGACAACGGGAGCAACGCGTGCGCCACTTGCTGGAGACTACGCATGTTGGCAGAGAGCGTCAAATGTGAGCTCGACCAACGGCTATGGCTACGTACCGCCAGTTCCACAATAGCGTCAAGCAGAAAACGAGGACTATAGCACAAACACGACGAATTTATTATTATTATTATTATTATTATTATTATTATTATTATTATTATTATTATTATTATTATTATTATTATTATTATTATTATAGTGGCTTCGATCGGTTGGCAGCTATCCTTAGAACCAAATAGCTAGACTAGGTAACGGTGAAGTTCACCGTCTCGCGCATTACCATTAGATCATATTGTGTCGTCGTCGCATACGTGTTTCTTCTTTGTCTTTTCCTTATTCCGTTCATTTGTCCTTCTGTGCCAAAACGACGACGACGACGACGATCATGACGCGCCACCACCGACAATCCGCGATATATCCGGTTGATCGCTTGTGAAGGCCACGAGCTGCACTGCGTCGCTTTGGCCTGAGCCGCCTAGCAGCTTCCATGTATGTGCGTACGTTTATGCGTTTCGATGATCGCGCCGACGACCCCTCGTTCTTGGACCAAGTTGTCGCCGATGCTGCTGTTGTCGGCGACGTCGAAGCCGCGCCGGGTTGGCTCAGGTCCGGTTGGCGACATCTGTTGATTTTAGCCGCTTTGTTGCTACGTAAACCTTCGAAACCTCTCGAACTGCCTTCACATACCTGCCACGACGTCATCGTTGTCTTCGGCCTCGGCCAATGAAATTTCCTCCCTGGCTCTGGCGTTCTTACCGTCGTTTTTGCTGCTGTTGCTGCTGGTGTGACAATTGCTACGTCTTCGACCTCAACTTCGACTGTTTGTGGTGAGAGTACTTCTCATTGCCTATCCCTCGTCAACTCATCCGTGTTTGCGGTTGTGACACAACTTGGATGATACTGGCTCAGTGAGTAGTGGCTACCTATAGACACCACCAAGATAGTACTGCCGCTTTTTCTTCCTCGCTAGTACGATCACTACAACAATCACCATAACAACAACAATAACAACAAATCCGACAACAACAATAACAACAACAACAACGACAACAAAAACAGTTACATTCCGCTGTCTGATTGTGGCGACTCTTGTTTCTGCCACTAAACTGGGAGCGATACTACGTTACCGTCTTTTGGCTATATCTGGTCATTTCAGCCTCCTCGCTGTTGCTATACAGGCTGCTGCTGTATAGCTATGTGGTACCTTGATGATGAATATTTAGTATTTTGTTATTAGTCTATATTTCGTACAAATGTGTTGAAGGTATGTTTTTACTGTTCTTAGATAGTTAACGTCGTATCACCCCGTGACGCCTATAATAGAAGCTACGCACCCTCTACAAGCAGTCAACTAAATCATCTGATTACTACTATCATTAACATTACGCGGACAATCGGCTAGATCATCGAGAAGTCGAACAGAAACAAACGATACACAGCGTTCCAACGGCAGCGCATCGCCTTAGAAGTTCAGCGCGGCAACGCGACAATGATTTTGCTACGCTCCCGAAGGCAAGAGGCCTGGAAGAGTCGATCTATTTATAGGGAGTTCAATCTGTACATTTACTGGCTGGCTTTGATAACATAACAAATAACTTTTATGAAAAATATGTTTAGCATTATCATGATCTCATAGTCATCTGCCTTTTGGTCTTGTCTTTCTTGATCGTTGCTACCGCCGCTGCCGCCGTTGCTATGCGGCTGCGGTCTAGGCAGAGGATGAAGTCGCCGACTATGGGCCGCTACTTCACACTTCACACAGGCAGGCGGCGGCCAGTTTGAAGATTCCTCAAACGAGCCGGCCGGCCGCTCCCTCAGTTGTAGTAGAAGTCGTAGTAGTATTAGCGGGCCGGGCGTTTCCCGTCCGTCCGTGAAGTCTGATGGGTGATGCCGCCGGTGGTGAAGGTCGTCATCATCGGTGTTTGCCCTCTCCCGCTTTTTCTTATCCCCATTACACGCCGCTGGCTGTTGCGTCCTGCGCTGCTTGATGGAGCCGGGTGAGATGAAGCTAGAGGCGCAGAAAAGGTATAATACACCAGTGTGTCATCTAGAATTGAAAACATTTTGTAAAGAGGTTGTTTTTGCTGTTGTCTACACCATTCTTCGTCACGAACAATATATCTAGGCTTTCCCCAACAGTTTTTGCGGCAGCATGATCGCTGACTGATGGCTTATCATCTGTATTTAATGAGCATCGTTCTAAAGACAATTCGATCAGCATCGGGAATCGAACCGGCGATATCCCGGTAGATGGAAAACCATGACGCCATCACGCACTTACTAGTCCCCTAGACCACGCTGCTCGCTAGGTACCACCTGATCATCTATCTGCCTATATATATATATATATATATATATATATATATATACGTACATGCATGCATGTATGCGTACACATATGTCTGTATGTATTCCTTCCATCCGCATACCTTTTATCATTTCGTATGTGTCAGGTATATATATATATATATATATAATGAGTATGCCGATAAATTATTTTAACAACAAAGTCAATCATTCAGCCAATTTATCAATTTCTTCCATACAGCAGTCCACCCACCCATTTCTTCCACCAATACATCCACAAACACATCAAATGTACGCCACCATCAAGCCATTTGTTCTCTCATCTTCAGTTCTTCTAGCTATTCATTTTCAATCAATGCATTCATTCCTGTGTTCTTCTTAACCGATTCGTCTACTTTTCTATGAAGGCATCAATAATTACCGCCACACCGAAACGCGCCGCTTCCAAGCACTGCACATATGCAGGCCTTTTTTGTTTAGCGTGAGGTTCGGGAAAATGCGTTATGCACACCCAGCGCTGATGTGAAGGAACGCGTGGGTAGTGTGAGACCCCCGGTGGTATGGGGTTACCCACTAAAAACCCCTAACCCTCACGTTTACCCCTCTCCTGGGTCGGTATCGTTTGCCAGTTCTTCAAGGGCACATGCAGGCCTGCCTTTAGGTATATTTGACAGCCCCTTTAGACGATGCCGATGCTACAGCTGTTTGGTGTGGTTGTTCCCGTGCTGCTGCTGCTGTTGCATTTTTCTGCCGGCTTTTGTGCAGCTGCTGCTGCCGCGGCTACATAAAAGCAGCTGTTGCTGTACCTAAAATGTAAAACATTTTTTAAGGAGGTTGTTTTTAATTCTAGAACATCCTCCGCCCCCCCCCCCCCGACGGGCTTTGAACCGTTAACCTGAGGTATATCTTCAATGCATGACCGGACATGGGCCGGGCATGTTAAGACATCTAGGGTTTCTCCAACAGTTCTTGTGGCAGCAGCGATGATGACGATGATTTACGATGATGACGAAAACGAAAACACTTCGTTGTCGAAGCGAACCGAAACACCAATACGACGTCCCCCTGTTCCCTCCTACCTGTCGCGCTACCGGCCGGCGAGCAAGGTGGACAACCACTTTGCTACCCATATGAGTGCTCTTTCGTCTATCAACGTCCTCCAACGCCGTCGTCTGCGACCGTCGCTAAATCGGCTGCCACCAACGGCTGTTCGTTACCTCGGTAGTTTTGTCATCGTCGGCCGCCGGGTGCCATCTATCTTTGTATCTACCTATTCATTTCTGTATCTACCTATTCATGTATGTATCTTTCTATTCATTTGTGTATCTATCTGTCCATTTATGTATCTATCCATGTGTCTATGTATGTATCTATCCATGTATCCATGTATCTATCTATCTATGTATCCATTGTATGTGTTATTTGTCGTCTGTCCGAGGCCACCAGGCACCAACCACCACCACAAAGCTTCCTCTCAGAGCCGGATGGGGCCGCTGGCATGTCTTGCTGAGGTTGTCGCTCCGCCTTGACGCCAGCGCCTCTGGTGGCGGAATTTCGAATTAGACCGGTGTTGGCGGCCGCAGCGGCAGCAGCAGCAGCAGCAGACAGCTGTAGCAGCCGCCGCCGCCGCTGCTGTCGCCAAATGCTGGTGCTCCTCCCGAGTGGGGAAAGGGTCGACGTTGGTCGTTGTTGTTGTTGTTGTCGCCGTCGTTGTCGTCATCGGGGTTGCTTTCGTTGTGTTGTTGCTGTTGTTGAGGGTGTTATTGCTGTCGTCGTCGTCGTCGTCGTCGTTGTCTTCGCCGCCGACGCCGCTGCCACCGAAGCCGCTGCTGAAGCGCGCCCCGGTAGCAATCTTTGGTGAAGCCGCCGAAGCCGCTGCTGCTGCTTCAGGAGGAGACGGCGACAACAACAACAACAAGAGCAACAACAACAACAACGACGACAACAACAACAACAACAACAACAACAGGAACAACAACGACGACAACCACGACAACGATGATCGGATCGACATCGGACAGACAGACAGATAGACGACACACACCCCTTCACTCACCCCGCGTCGCCCCCCCACCTCCGGCTTGCGGGTGTCTCTACCGGCAGCGGCAGCAGCAGAACCAGCGGCGGCGGCGGCGGAGGCAGTGGCGAGGCTCTCAGTCTCAGAGAGGAGGACGGGTGTCGTCAGTCAGGAGGCCGCATGCCCACCCGCGGCTGCACCACCACCACCACCACAGCAGCAGCAACATTGAAGACGACGACGACGACGAAGCTGCCGCCGCCGCCGGCTTCAACCACGATCGCGCCGCCAGTGGACGAACCAGTGGACGAGCTCAGTCTGGCTCGAAACCTCGTCGCGATCGGACGCCGTATCCGACGATAGTCATAACGACTTCGGCTGATCGAGACCGGCTGAGCGACACTGGATGGTGGAGGAAGAGGATTGAGGTGGTGAGGTCCCAGACGCCGGTTCGCGTGGCTTCGCTCCCAGGATTATTAATTGCTACGTCGACGACGACGTATGCACGTACAACTATGAGTGCAGACCCACCGATTGATCCATCGATCCACCGTTAATCATCAATCAACCCATTGATTGTGTTGGCTCTCTCTCTCTCTCTCGCGCTCTGTGTGTCGTGTGTAAATAGACGTTCGACGTCTTACTTCTTCGACCCGTCCGTTGGACTTACTTTGGATTTCGGACTACTATTTGGACTACCAACCAGATAGATGATCAGTGACGAGAGTGTATCATCATCATCATCATCATCATCGTCGTCGTTGAAGTTGTTAACAACTTCCTCACTAAGACACCGCCTCTCTCTACAGTTCAACTTACAGTTGTCAATTCTTAAACAAGAAGCAACAAGCTGCAAGAGGAAAAGTGATCGCCTGTATATTGGATAACAAAACACTACGTAGTGGACCCTACTTGTTTTCTGTGCATAGTACTATAGTGCGAGAAGTAGTTGTAGATGTAGAAAAACAAACACACCTGCTGACGACGCCGTGACAGTGGTCGAAATCAACATTGTTACTACTAGTGCTGTTGTTTTTGATGGGGTTGTGTTGTTGTTGCTGCCGATGTAGTCGACACATTCTGCACTACGACTACAGCAAAAGTGCTTCTGCTACTGAAGTGCAAGAACAGAAAAGACGTATCTATATATACGTTCGTTCGAGAACCTCTCAACAGCAGCAGAAACAGCGGCGACAGCTGATCAGAAGCGGTAACAACAGCTCTCAGACATCAGTGACCTCCAGTAAGCACTACTGGCCCAATGCCCACCCCCTAACTACCTGCTAATACCCCTACTCCCCCCCCCCGCTCGAGTTTCCACGAGGTGTGAGGACGACAACGACCTCACCCCACCAGCGCAAGAACAAGTGCAGCAGCAGCAGCAACAACACACAGCTGTTGTCAACTCTTAAATCTTGTTTCCCCGCGGTTTCTTTCGCTGGCTGGTGTTCTTGCGTTTCCTGCTTGTTCTGTTGTTTTGCTACCACGACTACGACTGCTGGTGATGGTACTGGAGTAGTTGTTGATGGTACCGCCAATCGAGCCAATACCACAACCACCTCCATCCACTGCGAAGACCCGCCGTAATTATTTGTGATCGGCTGTTTCGCTTTTCGTGCTCGCCTGCCTGCCTCACCCAGTCTTCGGGTCCTGTTCGCGTTCTTCCTTCGTGTTGTTAGTTGTCCTGCGTTTAGCCTGCGTGGATCTAGTCCTTCTTCTGCAGTCACACAGAGCAGCAGAGAACGCAGCAGCGATTTCGAGCAGCGGTACACAGACACAGCTTTGAACACTATTTGATGAGTGGTGGTCGGGGCTTGCAGGCTGCTTGCACAGTTGCTTCCAGAGGCTGGCGTCCATCCGTCCCACAACTGTTGACGCGATTCGAATCAGCGAATCAGCGCGACGACGAATGAGACAGCCTGAGAACAAGCAAGCCAAGCAAAGAACAAGGAGTCTGAGAGCAGAAATTAGGGAGTCAACAGCAGCTGCAGCCGCGGCAGCCGTCTGTAACAGGTGTTCTCGAGTGTCACCATAGACGTCACACATTGATCTCGGTCGGCCCGTAACAGAAACCGGCCGTTATCGTTGTTGTCATTGTTTCTTTGTTGTTGTTGTTGTCGTTGTTGCTGCAGGTGCCGCCGTATTACAGCTGTTGTGATTGTTGTTATTGTTAGAATCGTTACTGTTGAGGAGGATGAGGAAAAGTTGCAGCTCTGCAGGATAACCCAAGAATCGTAAACAGAGTGACAGTAACGTAACAACGTCAATAGCATCAATATCAATAACAACAGCAGCAGTAAAAGTAACACAAACTCAACAACGAACGCCACCACCGAACAAGCAGCAAGTAAAGTCGCTAGCTAACAAAGGGTGAAAACGAAGAAGTTCGAATCATCATTATCATTTCATCGTCGTGTTCTTCATCCGCCATACCCTACTCTACCGGGGGGACGGCAACACGACAACAAGAAAACCACGACGCCGTTGTAGTTTCGTGCTTGTTTCGTTGCAAACTTTGTGAAGCGTGTGTTTTGTACCGACGTACATACAACCGTTAAATGCAGCAGCAGCAGCCACGACGCCGCGCTCACCAATTTGTTCGTTTGGATGTTTCGCTTAATTCGCAGTTATCATCTTCGTCAATTGTCGGCTTAATGTTGGGTGCCATTTCGTCGTCGTCGTCATCATCATCGCCTTGCGTGTCATCTCTCTCGTCTGTTATACGTTCGCCTTTGTCTTTGTTGCAGTTGTTTTCGGTTTCGTGAACGGACGATGAACATACGATTGGATAGTAGCAGCAGCAGCAGCATTAGAAGTAGTAGTAGTAGTAGAGGTGCGTTACGTAAACGCTAGCCTGTGTTAGCCTCGATTCCTCGATGGTGGTGCCTGTGGTGGTGACACTGGCCACAAGTGTATCGGCTGCTTTCGGCTCGTAGATCAATTGATCAATTACTGTGGATGTGTTCTGCGGTTCCGGCTTTTGTCGAAATAGCCGCTCCTCGACAACAACAAGAATATCAACATCAACAACAACAACAACTACAACAACCAGAACATCAACAACAACAACAACAACAACAACAACAACTACAACCACAACAAGCACAACAGCAACGACCTCAACGGTTTAAGTTCTAGTTGGTGGTGGATTTGTAGAAGTAGTAGTAGCAGTAGTAGCAGAAGTAGTCGTTCATCGAGAACTGTGGTTCGGTTTGTTGGCGTCCTCTACAATTCTGGAGTTTTGGACGAGGAAGGAAGAAAAAGAAGAACAAGATGAAAAGCCGTTCATAGCCGTTATTTTCTATTACCCACTATACCCATCGATACCCACCGACAGACCGGTAGACACCCACGCTCCTGCCCGCTTTAACGCCGACGACAACAAGATCGAACGAAACGGCTAAAGCTCAAGAATCACAACAGCAGCAGCTTGCAGCTTATACGTGCATCGATGCCGAATGATCTATGTCTGTAGGTGGTCATCGCCAAGTTGGTCGAGGAGGTCATCAAGATGACGAATGAAAGGCGGTTGAGTTATGCTGCCCCGACGGTAACGGTGACTACTTCTGGTCATAACCATCATCGTGGTCATCATCAAAATGAAAATAATGCCAGGTGGCGGATGCACCACTAACAGAGCAGAAACAAGTCGTAGTCGAACTAGTCGTGGTTAGCACGATTTCTACTAGTAATAGCTAATAGTAACACCAGCAACAGAAGTCGTAGTAGTAATTGTAGTTGTTGTTGTTGTAGTAATCGTACTACTGTTAAGAGAGAAACAGTAGCAACAACCACAAGCAACAACGGCCAGCCAGCGACCGCCCCGATAGAAGCAGCTCAATCAAGCAGCTCTGGACTCTTACTTTACTCTGACGATCTAGCCACTAAGTTCTGCATGAGGACCAGACCTACAGAACGCGGAAAACTAGGTCTCACCCGACTTCTAATTGCTTAATAAGTTCGTCTGCACGACCAGCTTCGTTAACGATCGTCTGCTCGATTCGTGCGAATTTTTGGCGCCGACATCCATAACCGACACCTTGCTCTAGCTCTTTTGCTGTGCCTTTCGTGTCTCGGTGGCACACTGTTTACACGCTCAGCTTCAACGATCATCGGCGTCATCTTCACCACCGATACTAACAGTATCGATACTACTGGCTTTGCAATCCAGCAATAGCAATGCAGCAGCATTTGCCGACGTCAACTTTTGATTGTTTGCCGCTTTAAAGCATCGCCAGCTACTTGATGAGGCTGAGAGTCGCTAGACCAACAAAGAAAGTTCCGTCAGTGAAGTTACAAGAAGAATTAACTTCACCCACAGCTGTAGCAGCCTTATCATCATCATCATCATCATATTCTTCATCGAGTTATCATTATCAGTAGTACCATTACCATCATCATCGTCATCACCAAGCACGAGCACAGCATCGGCCGAAGTGCCACTGGTACAAGCTTCCCACTACGGAACTTTCTGCTGAAGTCATCAATAAGAACGAAGAAATAGAGAGAATACAAAGAAGAACCAGAACACGAAGAAACAGCAACAACATAAACAGAAGAAGAAGAAGAAAAGCAACGGAGCAACATTCGTCATCATCTCACGCTGTTGTATTACTACTACTACTACTACGTCAGTATCGTTAACCAATTACTCAACCAATCAATCAGTTCATCGATCGAATTGATCATTAGTCAATCAACAACAACACCAACAACAACAACATGGCGCCGAAGGATGACGACCCAGTTGGATGTGTTGCCCAGTTGGGGGGCCAAGGACGAAGGGTTGTGGTCCGACCGTCGATATGCGGCGGCGGCAGAAGCCCAAGTGGAGTTCGTGCCTCTTCACCTACCTGGATGAGTGTTGTGATCCTGCAAGCACTTGCACTGTTGACGGTGCGCGCTGCCAAACTGCCAGACATCTACTGGAACATGAGCAATCCCATGTAAGTACACCAAAGAGTACACGATGATCAACCCGTTTAACCAGTTACTGAACTTGACGTTCATTGATTGATTGATTGATAAATGAATTCTTCTTCCTGCGCGTTTGACATGTATACACCGAAATACACATGTCGACTGTTTTTTTTTTTGTATCGACCGGCAGTTTCTTCTCAAAGCGTTGTTTCGATTGATGCTACGACTACATAATGATTCAATGAATAATGATGAGGATGATGATGATATAACGTTCAAGTCATATCCTACCTGTACTTAAACGGCTACGGGAGATATCTACAGGTGGCTTTGCTATAGATGTAGATGCTACAGAGGCGTACAGTAATACTGGGTGAAAATTTGTCCTTTGCTGTTTATGATTATGGTTACACACAAAAAAAAGTTACGTATTTCTGACGTGGTGATATATGTATATATATACTATATATATACATATGTATATATATATATATACATATGTATATATATATCGATTAATTAGCAGACAATAGTGGGTATCAACACTGTCGGGTGCTCGAGGATATGAGGGCTGCTTTTAGAACAGAACAGCTCGTGGCTTGTTGTCGTAAGCGCCTGCTATTTGCGCGCCTTAAATTGTATCAAGCAGGAACCGAAGGAATGAAGCCAGCATAGATACTATACTGTGGCTATTGACAGAAGGAAAATGTAGATAAATAAATATATATATGGAGTGAGAAAGCGCGCGCGAAAAATAAATAGAGAAAGCAATTGTCGTCAATGGCTGTGAGCTCTAGTCTCTATAATTAGTAGTACGGATGTAGCAGAGTGAGGCGAGAAATATCGACATGATGCCGGCATTATTCGCCGCACCGGCCGGAACTTTGGCTCGTGGTTGGCTTAATCGTTTGAGTTCACGCTTTCTCTCGTGGGGCCAGTTTGATTGCCGTCGGTACCTCCTCCTATCTCAATAGGCAATCATTTGCTAGATATATGTTTACATGTACGTACATGTATAAATACGGACATACAGACAGGCATTGGGAGCGAGAGAGAGAGGTAATTTCACAAACAAACAGCATCAGTGTACTTTTGTCTAAAGATAACTACATGCTCTAAGTTTCGTTTCGCATTTTCGCGAATGAGCGAGTGTTCGGTTGTAGGCGTGCCACCAATTTCGAGTATAATAGCTCGTCGTGCTTCATTTGTTCAATGTTGCCAGCTCGATGCAGCTATCAAATCGGTATATATATATATATATATATATATATATACATGCTAACACCTTCTTCGGGTGCGAAACGTTTAACACTGTTAACAACCGCGTCGACCGCTCGTTTCTCGCGCGCGCGTCAATTTGTTGAATGTCGAATGATTCGGTCTGCTCGGTAGTGTTAGGGACGCTTTCCTAGCGAAGAAACACGAGCAGAGAGCCTCGTGTATCTTCCCCAGGAAAATTCCCCCTAAAATTACGCCCATGGAAGGCGTCGTGGAGGATGACGACGACGACAAAATTAAGGCGGCACGCTGCGCCCACTGAATGGAGGCGCGGCCCTCGGCCAATTGCCAGCAGAGGGTCAAGGCGTTGGCAGGCGAGGGTCAAGACAAGGTTCATGCATCTGTTCTCTCCTCTCTCAGTTTCTGAGGGGTATTATGGGGGTGCGTCTACAGGGGGGCAAATAACAAAGACGGCGGCGGGGGCGGTGTCGACGACGGACGACACGCAAAGTACGTGTCTGTCCTTCCGATGCTGTGGCCAATAATGATGATGGTTATGAAGATGATGAGTATGATGATGATGATAATGATGGTGGCCATAATACTGATGATGATGATGCTGATGATGGCGCCAGTCAGGACAGGACAGGACAACAGGAACATGTCGGATCACGTCTTTGTCAGCAGAGCCAGTAAATAGGCTGGCTGGGTTGTAGCGGTTACTCATTCATCCATAGGATCGAAAACGAGAAAGGAGGAGGCACCCAGACGGCGACTTCGCGTGCATGGCTGTGTGTTAGTGTGTGTATGAGCACCTTCTATAGTATGATTACCCGCAGGAACAACATCGCCGCGGCCATACGTTGTAGCAGCGGCAGCAGCAGCAGCAGCAACAACAGTAACAACGTATGTTCGGCGTGTATTGGAGTTGCTGGCTGACCTGCCCGCGCTTATTCGCTTAGTCTCGAGCGGGGCTCCAGAAGGCGGCCAAGGCGAAGGCAAAAACAACAACAACAACAACAATAACTGAAACAACAAGGTGGCAATAGCAACAGGAGCAGTTGCTATTGTTGTTGTTGTTGATGATGCTGCTGCTGCTGCTGTGGTAGAGGCAAAGGTAGTGGTGGTAGTAGTAGTTGTTGTTGTTATTGTTGTTGTTGTATTGTTGCTCTCGTTGTTGTTGCTGTTGTTGCTGTTGTAGTCGTAGTAGTAATGATGTGCTCGACTCCCCGTCGGGGTGCCAAACTAGCTGAGTAGAAGACGGACGACGCTTACTTACTGTCGGTTCTCACGAACGCGTCGTGTGAAGGAGCGAAGTGAACGAACAGCGAATCAAGCAACGGAGGCGGTCGATGCTCTCGGCGGGCACGGGTGGCATGCTACGCTCACTGTACGCTCGCTCGCTCGCTCACCCGTCCTTTCGGGTCCTGGTCCTGGATCCTCACCTCGTAGGTCCTCACCTACGGCGGAGACTACGTTTGCTTGTCGTAGCAGTAATAGTAGCAATAGTATTAGCAATAATAGTAGTAGTAGCAGTAGCAATAGTTGTAGTTGTAGCAACAGTATTAGTGGTAGTTGTTGTTGTATATTCGAGTCAACACTTCCAACACGCCCTACCTCTATTCGGCTGTCCGTCCGTTCGTTCAGCCGGTGAGCCGCCTGCCCGATCGATCGATGATGATAATTCGCCTCGCCGCGGATATGACGGCCTACTAGAACCGGTCCTAACCATCAACCTACTACTGCCTGCCTGACGGTTTGCTGTACGGTTGTTGGTTAGCTTGACGCTGGTTGACGCTTTGGCCTGACCTGTCTGTAGGCTGCTGCTGCTGCCGCCGCCGCCGCTGTTTAGGGGGAGATGGGGGTTGCTACGACTGCTTCTACTACAGCTACTACAACAATTAGTTGTGTACCAACAACAACAATGACGACGACGACCCCGCCCCCCAAGCAACAACCACACTTAACTATTACTACTTCTATGAGTGTAGTAGAACAACGACGACAACAACAGTCACAACTGCAGCAAACACAAAAGCAAAACAACAACAACAGCGAATACGCCCTCAAAGTCTATTGACGAACTAGCAACAATGATAGACTTCGATCGATGTACGCCGTTCTCGCTAGTTGTTATGGTTCACATTGTTGTTGTTGCTGTTTATGCTGTGGTAGTCGATGCGGATGGTAACATTGGTACTGATGGTCGACAAAATTACCTCACTTTGGGCGTCCGCCAGCATGCATATATATATATATATATATATATATATATATATTGACGAAAACAACGAAGCACACCTGGGTGCATCTCAGAAGCCTCGTAGTAGCTAGTTCACTCAGCCGTTGCCCGGGCGGCGGAGGCTGCTCTTTGTTGTTGCTGTCGCTGTTGTTGTTGCTGCTGTTTGTTGTTGTTGTTGTTGCTGTTTTTGTTGTTGTTGTTGTTGTCTTTGCTGCTTCAGCATCCCGCAACATCAGCAAGCTGTCTGTCCGTCTTTCTATGTGTTAATGTAGCGGCTGGTGGATGCGGTGAATGCCAAATTCAGTCAAATGGACAGCCGGACAACAGCGTGCGGAGGCTACGGGAGGCTCCCTACCCTATGGTGCGTAGATCGTTCTCATCTTGGTCTCTCGCTATTGTCGACACCACCACCACCGTCCTCGACGCCGTCGATGTCGATGCCGATGCTGCTGCTACCACCGATGCGGCCACGGCGCGAAAAAATCTTCTTTCTTCTTTTGCCGTTTTTCTTCTCCTGGTTTCGTTCGATTTTGATTATTGTCATCATCATCGCCACCACCCCACTATACCCGCCCAACGACCGCCGCCATCACATCACCACCACCACCGACACTTCACCACTATTACCAATACCTCGACTACTACTATTGTTGTTGTTGTGGTTGTTGTTGGTATCCTCCTCATTGTTGTTATTGTGGTGGTTGTTGCTGTTGCTGCAGTTATTATCATGTTACCAGTCAGTACCTCGACTGCGGTGACTACGTTTGCTTGCTTCTACTATGGTTACTTCTACAACCAACTGCTGTTGCCGCTGCTGCTGTTTCTCGTGGTGGTGGTGGTGTTATTAGGCGTCCGCGTCTCCATTCGCACTTCGTACGTCACTAACGCTGCGTGCGAATCGTTTATCCGTTCGAGACGACAGCCGTTCAACGCTCACAACCTTCTGCAGCAGCAGCAGCAGCAACAGCGGCGGTCCGATTTAATGTACCTACCCTGGGCCTGCCGGGCTCGATACGATCACACCTCTGAAGTCGAAGTACAGGAGCGTGTACACGCACATATATATATATATATATATATATATATATATGCGCTCACACGCGATCACGGTGGATAATTGGCCAAACTGTTGTTGCTTAGAAAGACTAGCCAGGGAAGGGAAAATGCGAGAGACGCGGGGGAACTGAGGCAAATGTATATGTTTGAGCTCAATAATCTGATTACTTGAGTGTTTTCGATTTGCTTTGTCGATAGTTTTATCGCATATTAAGCAAATCATCGGATCAGCCAGAAAAAAAGCACAGATCATTGGAAATCGAACAGAATCATTCCCCGCAAACGTTCAGTATATTGGCTCGATTTTGCATCCAGATCCAGCGTGCACACTGCTGCTGTGGTTGATCGCGTTCAGTACAGCTTAATGATGAAATATCTGCAATTAATCGACGTTGTAATTGATGAATAATTATCTACATCACTCATTATCTGACCAGTCGGTTATGTGGTAAATGCACGGCGTTCAGTTTGCGCGTGTTACAGCAGCAGTGCTGCTGCTGCTGTTGTTGTTATGGTCATCGTTTTTGCTATGGTTATTCGGCTCTTTCTGATTTCGGTGACGGTTGAGTCGTTCGGTGGATAGCCAACGTTTGAATCCGATTCTCGTTGCCTTCCGAGTCATTATGATAGTGAAGCTGTTAAATGATGTCTCATCACCATAATCATTATCATGGTCATCATCACCGTCATCATCATCACCGTCATCGTGACGAAGATGAGAATGAGAGACGATGACGACGACGACACCGACACCGACATTGACGTGACGCGCGAACTTGAAAGCCTGAAGTTTGAAATGAGACGCAACGGCGAAAACGTTTGCTTCAGCAACACCAACCACCCCACCATCACAACAACGGCGGCAACAACAACAACAACAGCAACAACAACAACATCCGCAGCAGCAGCAGGTACGTCCACAGCAGCAGCAGAAGCAACCACGATGAGTCTGCGAAGGCTCGTGGACAGCAGCGACAAATGGGGGGCTGGGTGTGGTGGGGGACTCTCTCGGGGGGGTAGTCGGAGCGTGCCTGAAACGATTAGACAGTAGGCAGAACCACACCAGCAGTAGTGTTGGTGACGGCGGCAACGTCTGTCGCTGGACGCTCTGTCGGCCGAACGGAAAAGCCTCGCGCTCAGATGATAATGATGACGCTGATGCTGATTTTACTGCGGCTACTACGAAGACGAAGCGGAAGGCGAACTACGACGACAACAACAACAACAATAATAATAACAACAACAACAACTCGTGCGTTCGTCGCCCGATGACGATTATGCTGTTGGACGACAATGCTGTTTGTTGGACGTTGTTGTTTGACTGGTTTGCTCTGAAGGGAGCTGTGAAGGGAGCAGAAGCTAAGACGGAAAAGAAAAATAGGCAAAAGAGGAGAAAATGAGAGGGGGGGCGAGAGTGGGGGGAAAGAAAGAGTGGGGGGAGAGAGAGAGAGAAGGACGCATGCAAACGTAAATGAATCTATCTTATTCTTATTCGGACAGATCAAAATCAAACGCAATAGCAGCAGCAGCAGGGAAAGAGGAAAAGAATGTGACTGTAAGGGATAGCGCAAGAGAGAGAGAGAGAGAAAGGAAAAAGGGCGGAGAGGAAGGGGGACAGAAATAGATCTGACATCAATCATTTAGTCGCCCATATATATATATATATATATATATATATATAGCTGAGTGACCATGTATCTGTCTCGAAGTACGACGTATCACTTCTCCGACGCGGGTCGGAGCAACAGTGAATAACCAACCACCCTCTCTGACTGGGAGTCAACCGGAGGACGACGCGACAATGGTCAAGTGACGATGATACATGGATGGATGAGTTCACTTGTTCGCTGCTCGCCAGGTCTGCTGCTGCTGCGGACGCTAGCGGGATATAGAAGAAGTGTGTGTGTGTGATGGAGAGAGAGTACCTGACGACCTCTCATATTACAATTTACAAGTAGCAACAACTATCATGACAGCAACATCACCAGTGAATCACCAACAACAACAACTAATCACCAAGAAGAACAACAACAACTACGACAACAACAACCACAACAACAACAAATTACCAACAACAACAACAGCAGCGCGTACGTGACACCACTACTCGTGTTGACGGCTGTAGCACAGTGACAGTGGCAGGCGGCTGAGTGTGCTGGCGCCGAACGCACGCACCGTTGAGCTGCCCTAAGCTGAACGTGGCGCGTGCACGTCGTATGTCTACGCTATGTGTCCGCTATGCGTAGCAGTTTGATAGGAAGCGTTCGCTCAGTTTAAGCATGGGGTTTTGAGCGTGTTGTTCTTATTGCTGCTGTTGCTGCTGCTTCTGATGTTGTTGTTGTTGCTGCTTCTGTAGTTGTTGTTGTAGCTTTTGATGTTTGTTGTTGTTGCTGCTGCTGTGGTCCGTTTGGCAGCAGTTGAAGCACTTGAAAACAAATGCTCGTTCAGTTCACAAAACGATCGCTGTAGTAGGAGCCGCAGCAGCAGAAGCAACAACTCCATTGGACACTGAACATTGCATAACGTGTACGCATATTGCATAACATATATATATATATATATATATATATTCACATAAGTTGTTTCGAACAAAAGACACGCGCCGCTGTTGTTTTAGTTGTTATTGTTGCTGTCTAAGTCGACACTCATGTCAGTGTCAGTGAGAAGACCCGACTACAAGCGTGTATATATATATATATATATATATTCTCGTTTACATAAGTGTTTGTTACTTTCAGCCATGTCGGCTGTTGCTGCGTTCGCGTCGTTGAACTTGATAATATTTATTGGGCTTCCTCTGACACTCTTGCTTCTACGCTATAACCACTGCCGTCGGGTTTTTATCCACGTCATCCTCTCTTATAGTGTTTTTCTTTTTCATTGTTGCTGTTGTTGTTTGTTGTTGTTGTAACTGTCGCCATGGTGGTTGCTGTTGTTGTTGTTGTTGTTGTTATTGCTTGCATCATCGGACACCACGTATTTCCTGCTGGCTATGGCTGATATACGCAGGATGTATCAGTATACATCGAAGGGCGAATACTTTACTCAACAAAGTCTTTAGAACGATTCAACAGCAGACGCAGGCCGCGCTGTCCGTCGGTTGGTCGGCCGATCCGTCGAATAGTCGTGGTACATTCTTGCTTTCGGGGAAGCCGCTCGCTGCCGCCGACCGCAATGCCCTTCTCCTGGCCGACACCGTGGGCACAGTGGGACCTCTGAAGAGGTGTGAGGAGCTGCATCGGCGGTAAGGGGTGGTCGGGAACGTGGGGGCTTCTCCTCTGGTTCGATCGCCATCATCGTCGTCGTCGCCGTTCCTTCGCCGTCGTCTTTGGTTCCGCTAGTAGGTTAGCATGGGCCCGCTATGCCTTATATATATATATATATATATCTATATGTATGCGTATATATAGCTCGAACTCGCCGCTGCTTGTCTCATCGAATTGGATGCCGCCATGAGCCGGCAAACCAAAGCCGCGCACCAGCAAGCTGAAGCCTCCCTTTCGGCCCAACAGAAGAGTGAAGAGGAAAGCGAATCACGGAGAGCGTCTGTGTCGGCGCATTCGCACCTCGATAGCCACTCGACGCTACCCCACTTCCCCCGAGTGACGGGGGTCTGTCTTACTTTCCTTTAGCGGCATGCTCGACATTGTGAGCGTCGGTATGAACCACCATCACCACCACCGCTACCACCATCACCACCAGCGCCATGATGGACAAGGACGACTACGACAGCCGCGACCACGAAGCTGTCCGAAAACCACGAGGACTCTTAAGAACTCGACCAAATCGACAGAATATGCTGTCGCTTGGTCGCTGCTTTTGCTCGTGCCGGGCTGATACTGTTGCTGACGGTGGTGGCGGGGCCCGGCTTACTCAGTATACACGTTCGCGTTTGTGCTACGTGTTTGCGTATGTATGTGCATACTGGGGTAGATGCACAAAGGACGGTCGTAGTGGTGTGGTTGACAACACCACCAACGACAACAACGCACGATAAGTACTTAAGGATGAGGACCCAGCTGGGGCTGCTGCTGCCAGTGCTGCCTGCGTCTTCGTGTTCCTGCCATCGTTCGGACTGTTGTTGTTGTTGTGTGTTCAAAGGAGAACCCCCGACGACACTCCGAGGTGTTTTGTAGAACGGTGAGCTCGCGGCGGGGTGCTGCACGTCGCAGCAGAACGTGTGAAGAGAAAACGTAGTGTTTGCTGACTTTATTGCGTGGTGCTTTTCCTCTCGTGCTGGGTTATATGTTGCTATGTTTCTCGCTTTCTATATATATATATATATATATATATATATACACCACTTCACTCTCGCGTCCACGAAGAAGAACCAATAAAAAAGAGAAAAGGTGAAAAACATAGAAAGTGTCAGAAAGAGAGAGAAAGGGAGAGAGAATGCTAGATGTTAAAATGATGCGAAAAAATCTATTGTAGATAGTGACATTTATTACGTACAATGCTTAAACTCTCGAGCCGTCCTGTCGTAGTCGGTGGACGTGAGTCTACCTACGCAGCTACCATTCATCTTTGAAGAGGATTCCGCTTCTTTTTCTCTTTACTAAGGTCCACCAAGTAGGCATCGATGTTTTTTGCTACGCTTCACTTTGACAGATGCTCGAAGAAGAGGACGGCGGCGAATCGGCGGCAAATCCGTCCGAAAAAAAGGGGAGCTCTTTATCAAATCAAGGACAGATGAAGCAAACAAAGGTTATTTACGTATACGTACGCTGCTAAGATCCCGTGCGTTGTTTAACCGGGCCGTCCCCGATACGAGTAGCAGCAGCAGTAGTAGTAGTGCTGCGAGTAACAGATGTAGCGTTAGAACAAGAGTGTCCAGCCATATGATTCATTTTTTTTCTTATTATCACATTCAACCGAGTCGCCCGAATGGTGTCCGTCCGGAAATTCCTCATCTTCCGCACACGAGCAGAGCAAGAAATCTCGTTCATTTGTACTTGGGAGAAATAAAATCTCAATCCAGACATTTTTGTTGCTCGGCAATTGCTACACAGACAGTTATGAAAAATTAAGGATGATCTTTCCCCCATATATATATATATATATATATATATATAACTTTATATATTAAACTTTTCGATATCTAAACCTTGGTCATTTGCTAGTCACTATATATATATATATATATATATATATATAAGAACAAATCGACCACCCGTCATCGACGTCGCCGTGCAGCGCCGTCAACTGGTTGTTGCTTGGTTGTTTCCTTCCGCACCTGGCTTCCCTGCGTTCGGCCGACTTATTGTCGAGTATTGGTTATCGTCAGAGATCACGACGCGAAAGCGAAACGCTCGCTGCTCAGGGTGACGCCGACGGCAATGATGGTGATGATGATGACGATGACGCCACGGAGGACGGTGAAGGCAGCTCATGCTGCAGTTTGAGCCCAATGATGGCAGGCGAACGGGCGAGCGACCCGGCCGGGGGTGGTTGGGGGCTAAATTGCCGCCAAATAGCTTCAAGCACCTCCCCTTTCTGACGCGATCTGTTCGGAGATATTCATGTCGAAAGGGAACAATCTGCTATTCGTGGTGTTGCTGCGAGTCCTGTTGCTGCTGCTGCTGCCGCCGTCGTCGTCGTCGTTGTGGGACTTTGAGGAGTTAGTTATCCGTGTACTTGTCTTCTGCCTGTTTGGGCTCTTATTCTCCGTGGTTGATGTTGTTGTTGTTGTTGCTGCTCCTCTGATCATCCTCGTTGTTGTTGCTGCTGTTCCTCAGAGCGCAGGAGGAAGACGAAACTGCTGGTAGCGTTCGGCTACGGAGGGGGCCCGCGTTTCGCGCGACCGAAATTAGCCCATGTAAACCATCTCTATCAGACGACATCGCGTCAGTCAGCTGTACACGGTGGTCGGCTTGGGTCGGCATTAGCGAAGAGGGGGATGAGACGATGAGACGGCGGTGACAGCTTGCTGCTTGCTCGTTGGTGTCGAGGATCACTTGATGCCTGCCTACGCCACAGCAAGACTAGCAGAGCTGATCTCACAGTAGTAGTAGTAGTCGTTTTAGTAATAATAGTAATCGTTTTAATTAATGTGGTACTTTTATTATTAGTACTACGAGTCCTACTAGGACGACAACAGTTAGTCTTTATCTTGATTATCATGAGCATCATCGTCATCATCATCATGATGGCAATAAGAATCATGCTAAGACTGACAATGATGATGATGATTATTATTGTTATTATAATTATTGTTTAACCGGAGCTAGCGATTCCTATTGCTCGTCGGGCCGGGAGGCAAGGTCTTTCCTACTGCCGGAAAATGAGCCACTGCAGGGCGTCGGCAGGGCTTTAGCATCACGGTGGCGATACGTCAATGACAAAAACAACAATAACAAGGACAATACCAAAGCTAAAC
Organism: Dermanyssus gallinae; assembly: GCA_003439945.1. Lineage (NCBI taxonomy): Eukaryota > Metazoa > Arthropoda > Arachnida > Mesostigmata > Dermanyssidae > Dermanyssus > Dermanyssus gallinae. Next base: position 68,205 of record QVRM01006048.1, read on the forward strand.
AATAATACCAAGTACGACACCAACAAAATCAACAATCATAACTGCAACAAAGACTCAACACTCACGGTCAACATTGGCGACATTCTTAGCAAAGACGTGGATCGTGGTGCTCAGTTGTTGTTGTTGTTGTTGTTGTTGTTGTTGTTGTTGTTGTTGTTGCTGTATTCGTTGTTGCTTTAGCTGTTGAACTGTCCCTGATGAAAAATGGCCGACTGTAGTTTGCTTTTTTTTATTGTTGTTGTTTGCTGGTTTGAGCCGCCTGTTTTGGCCTTACCACTAAACACCGGTACCGCCAGCGTCATCACATCTCACCTTCGTCTCGGCGTCGTCTTTTTCTCGTTCATCTTGTTTTTTTTCCCTATTTCTTATGCTGTGCCTCCATCTCTTGCCACAATCCTACTTACTTGCCTACGGATGCTAGCTTGCCGATGATTGCTTGATTGCGAATGCGAACGGCAACCATGGTCGATAAGCTATAGGCAGATCATAATAATGACAACGTTGTTGTTGTCGTTGTCGGTGTTATTGTTGCTTACGTTGTTATATTGTCTATATATATATATATATATATATATTTATATATATGATTGCGGCGTTGCTGCTAGTTCGCCTGCCGTATGCGCGCTACTCCCACAAGCTACCGTCGTTGTCTGAGCGAATTTGTTCATTGGACAGCAGCAACAGCAACAATTACATGTTGTTGTTCAGACACCTCTGTGCAGTAGTGACAGCAGGAAGAGCGAAGAGTTTGTGCTTGTTGTTGAGTCTTTGTCGTTGTTGTTGTTGTTGTTGTTGTTGTTGTTGTTGTTGTTGTTGTTGCTGCTGCTGCTTCTGTAATCCTCATTGTTGCTGCGATTTAACGCTTGCTTATATTGCGTGCCTGTTGTTGTCACCGCACAGCAGTGGCCGCAACATCAATGGAGAAGCGTGAAGGGACAGGCGCCTACGCACTCTGTCACTCATGAGCTCAGTGTCATTCACACGCAGCTCCCCGTTGCCGCGGCTAACTTTAAACTTCTATCTCCTTCTTCATTATTATTATTATTATTGCGAAATGCTGTTAGGTTATCTGTTATTCCTTCTAGTTTCAGCAGTAGTAGTCGTCGTCGTAGTAATAGCATTACGGTCGAAGCAGAGCGCAAGCGGTTTCTTTGAAAAATGGTGGTACCACGCATTTTAATGAACAACAAAAAATAGAAATAGTAAACGTTCGTACGCGTAATAAGTGAGTTTCGCTTAAACGCACATGTTGTGCTCTACTCAATTCAGTTGCGGCTGAATGGCTAAACAGGCTGGCAAAATCGCCACCATATAGTATTTTGGCTTTATTGTTCTCCTAAGAAAGCTGCTGATTGATTGGCGTGACGTGACGTGTAAGTAAGTATGAATCACGATTGGGTCATAATCAATAATAATAATACCGCGTATTACAGCGATACGCCATGTTACAGCGCTTCATTTGCAGTGTTTGTGCATTTCCAGCACGCATACACGCTGCGCAAAATGCAATGGGCTATGCAGTTCACGTGGCCACATAGAGAGCGTGATGCTGCTGCTGCTGCGGCGGTGGTTCACGTGCAAAGATGAGACAGCTACATATCATAATTGGCCGTCGTCTATCCGTCGTAGCGCACCCCACCCCGGTCACCCCACCTAGCACAACGCGAAGCTTCCGAACCCCCCGATGCGGCCGGACTCCGGACTCAAGTTATCTTAGTTCTCCATTCGTTTGTTGGTTGGCTGGGTGGCCGGCCAGGGCCAGATTGGTGTTGCTGTGATAGGAGAGTTGCAGATCTACGTCATGGACGAATATTGTTGTTGTTGTTATTGCTACTGCTGCTGCTGCTTCTCGACTGCGGTCGACAGATGTGGTTCGTTTGCTCGTGCCAGTAGGGGAACTGGACGGGAAGTGGTTGGTTGGTCGGTTGGGATGAGAGAAGAGGGGAATTGTTTCAATCTGGGGAAGATTGCTGCGTTAGACAGAATAGAATAATTCCTGCCGATACTATGTAGGAGACATTGGGGAGACCAAGAGATCAAGAGCATGCGAATGGTTCCATCTACTGCGACTGTGGATGATCATAATAATTATTACTAGAGCAGGACAAGCTATTGTAGCAACAAGCAGCAGCAACGACAAGAACACTTTGTTGCGGCCAGTATCGTTGCTTGACTGACGTCACCTGTTGCTGTTATGTTGATGGATCGTTTCTTTGGCCGGTTGGTGGATTGAGCGGACGGCAAGGAAGGCGGTAGGTAGATTTACATGTAGTATGTTAGTCGTTGCGGTTGTGGTCGGTTGTTGTTGTTGTTGCTGTTCTAGGCGTGTAGAGGCAGTAATTAGATGAACACAACAATCAGCAGCAGCAGCAGTAGCAAACAACGTCCACGACGACAACCAGAACAACATGACAGCTAACGCGGCCGTTACACCTTTTTAGCAGCAGGACGAGGGAGGAGGAGCGTTAGCAGTTAACGACAGTAAGTAAGCGACATTACATTGTAGCTTCGTACGCGTTGTTGTTGTTGTTGTTGTTGTTGCTGCTGCTGCTGCTGCTGCTGTTATAGCTTCTGATGTCGTTCCGTAAGCTATACCATCATGCTATTATTCTTCTTGCTTTGACACACGGTATACACGGATTTTTTCTCGCGCGCGTCATATATACTTCGTGTACGTCTGTTGCTGCCGCTGCTGCTATCTCAGTACGCTTTTTCTCCGCCTTTTCCCCTGCTTCTGCTTGCCGCTTCCTCCCCCCCTCCCCTGTTTTCCGTGTCTTTCTGTCAAAAGCTCAAGCCACGATGTCGAGGTCGACGATGGACAAGCAAACGAATATTTTAATACACATATAATATATATATATATATATATATATATACTTTTTTTCCTGAAAACAAGCCAAAGACCATTGCCGATGACTGCTTAATTTGGTTGTCGCGTTGCAAACACGGTGTGTCAGTGGCCGCGGCGGGGAGCTAGCGGGTGGGCGATCGTGCGTTAACTCGAATGAGACGAAAAAGAAGAACATAAGGACGAAAAGGACACCGAGGCAACAACAGTTGGTTGGTCGCTTGGTTGGCCGGGCTGGTTGGTTGGTTAGCAGCCGGTCGTCAGAGTCGACGAACCGTTCGTACGTTCGGTATTCAGTCGTCAGTGAGATTTAGGCGGCGATTTAGCAGTTAGCCTCTCTTCTGCTCTGTACAGTGATTTGTGGTGAGCTTCGTCGACTTCTGCTGCCTGCCTGCCTGTTGGTCGGTCGGCTGGCCGATGGCTTGCTTACTCGGCAGCCGGTTGCTCTTTGGGCAGGTCGCTCGACGAGGGTACATTTCGAAGTATCACCATAGTGAACGTCGTCGTCGTTGTCGCCGACGAAGAAGACGGCATGATGCGACGATGATGGTGATGGTGATGATGACGATGATAACAAGAATGATGGTGAAGATCATGATGAGGATGAAGATCATGATGAGGATGAAGATCATGATGATGATGAAGATCATAGACGGCGACGATGGCGATGATGGCGACTTTGGTGCGCGAGGCTCGCGTGAAACGTGTTCATCTATCACGCCAAGACACCGCCGACATTGCCTCCCCTCGATCGCCTTCCCCCACTACTACTACTACTACTACTACTATCATGACATGACGTTACCCTGCTGACCGTGACGAGCCGCCGCACGAACGAACGTAAACGCGCCGCTGTGCGCGATTTGTGTGCGTCGCCGCACGTGTGCTATCGCCGACGCCGACGCCGAAATTGTCGCCGCCGTGTGCGTAGAACGACGGAGGCCCGTAGAGAGACAGATAGTGGTGGCACTAACGAGTAAAAACGATGTCCGAAACGGGGCACGCGTATATATATGAATTAATAATCTCTATATATATATATATATATATTTATATATATATGTATATATTATTACGATCCGCAAAAGTCTTGTTTTAGTTCCTATTGCCCCTTCCTTAAGACGACACTTGTTTACTCTTATGTATAGTATATGCGCTACGGACACTGATATATGTATACTATAATCATATGCGCAGGCTTATAGTGCTATACACGCATATGCGGGTGCGCGCATGACCGTGTAGTAACACAGTACATGTATATAGGCGTTATAGCCATGTTATACACGTATCACGCAGCGGTATTTGTTTTACGAAGGGATACTTATCACGTCGATAAACGCTATTCAAAGCTGCAAGCGCAAGCTGGAACACCACACAGCACTAGTTTCGAACACGAGCGACACTCATGAAAAGGAACAGACGCGCCATTCCAGGTACAGAGATGAAGGGCGGGGAGAACTGCAAAGGCGGCGGAGAGGCGGCGATCGCCTCGAACTTGATATCATAGGCCGTAGCCGAAGGCTGGAGACGTGGAGGCTGGAGGTCGCCATCGTCGTGGTCGCCGCCGTCAAGAAGGTCATTGCCGTCAAAATCATTCATCCTGTTTCTGTCTGCGGGTTGACAGTGATGACAATGACGATGATGGACTGAGTGACGGACGAACGGAGAGACTGACTGGCGGCAAACACTTGATTGTTCCTTAATACCGATGCCGAATTCCTCTGACAATTTCGGCAAACGGACCGGTCAAGCTCTTCTCTCTCGAGCTCTTCCACTCTTGGTGTACTTTCTTAAAAGAGGCTATTTTGTTGGTTGTAGATCGCTCGCCTGCTTTCTCGCTTGACTGCCTGTACCATGTCTATGCTGGCGTCCGCCGCCCAGCACCAGCTATCGTCGACGCCTCCCTCTCTCAATGATGAGATGATGCGCTGATGGATGTTGGCCAGCTCTTCTTTCGTCACGAAAAACTAGAGAACTCTTTGTTGTTGTTGTTGCTGTTGCGGCTGTCGTTGTTATTGTTGTTGCTGTCGTTGTTGTTGTGTTGTTGTTTCTGTCGTTGTTGTTGCTTTCGTCGTTGTCATTGTCGTTGTTGTTGTTGCTGCTGCTGTCCTTTTTCGGCGCTAGTGGAAGAGCAGAGGAACAGAGGAAAAGGAGGTGCCGTTGGCGGCGGCGGCCACCGCGGCGAAAACCTCGACCACAACAACAACAATAACGACGACGCGATGGAGGCGACAACGACGACTGCACTAATCTCGAGCGTGATTCAATCAATGCATGTCGTTGTACTACTACTCTTCAGCTTCGCCCTCTTTCCTCGCTGTGTTTCTTTCTTTTCCTCTGTATTTACTATGTCGCCATCGTCGTCGCCGTCGTCGTCACTACAGCCTCATGTGCCTCGGCTTGCTGGCCTTTAAGCGGTAACCAATGATTGGCCGCCGGGCTTTCTGGAACGAAAGAAAGAGACGCTTTCTATTCTCTCTGGATCTGTGGAGCTCGCGAAACGATGCTCCGAAACGGGTCCGGTTGCTTCGTATTCTTCTTGTTGTTGTTCTGGTGTGAGACGACAATATGGCCACAGACGACCATGGTGCCACTGTTGCTGTTGTTGTTATGATCGATAACAGAGCGGGCCCTTTGTGCCATTCGTATGGGCCGCCGCCGGTAGTTGCTGCTGTTAAGGCAAATTAGCTGGAGCTGAGGGACAAACGGAACGATGAAATCTCGTATGTATGCCGTATTTGTATATAGTCAGTATGTGCACATTACTGAGCGAGTGATAATAGTGCGTATTGAGAATGCTGCTCATTTGCCGCTGTCGTTGTTGTTGCTGTTGTTCTTGTCGTCAACGATTAACATCAACAACAGCAACCCCCAGGCGGCACTGTGGAATGTGTACTGCCCCCGTATGTTATGGAAGTAGCACGAAAGGCTCACGTCTAAGAAAGCGACTAAACTCCAAAAACTCATTTACGATGAACTCGTCACCCTTTAGCAGGACTGGGCAGCGGCCGGGCGGAGGACTCTATGGTACACTTAAGCCACACCAAACAGCGCAAGCATACGGTGATATGACTGCCATTTTAGCACAAATAAGCCTCTTCGACGGTAAGTTCACCTTACTACTCTTCCTGCACCAAATTGTGAAGCCATCCACCAGGAGCAGCAGGTGTTACCCATTGCAAAACAGTTTAGGTTTTCCATCATGTTGCTGCCTGCAACTAGTCAGCATTAGAGCCCTGTGTGACTGGCCCAGAGCGATGATGCGCGTTCGTTTACATTGTCGGATTCTTCGTCTGGTCCAATGGCTGTTACCAACCAGCAAAAAGTCTCCGCGTACTCTCCTAAAAGATCCTCGACACGTCCTTGGAGAGGGGGGGAGGAGGGGTACTTGTGACATAGAAGTACCACGGGCTGAATAGTATAATAGCATCAGTAGCAGCAGCAGAAGAAGTATTCTTCCGCTCCTGGTGGCCTGGTGGCGACTTCTGTTGTATCCGCACGGAGCCCCCCCCCCTACCGTGTCTCTCGCCCTAGCTGCGGTTTAAAAGGAAATGAGCCAAATACATAGTTGCGACGATGCGACAGTTGTTCTTTGGCTTTCTCTATCTCTCTCACATCGGCACGTTTTTCCCTGTGCACACACACACATATGCTGCCGTTCTGGCCAGTGGCAACCACAAAGTCACTCACTTACTCACGCGGACTCTGTGTGTTCTTCTTTCTTCATCAGTTTGCTGTCTCTCTCTATCTCTTTCTCTCTTACCGATCTCTTCGACGATCGGGTTATTATTCCTCCGGACGACAACAGACAGCATGGTTCTGCGGCATGGCAGGCAACACCAACACAACAGCAACAACAACAACAACAACAACAACAACAACAACAGCAGCAATGGTGTCGGCGGCTGCTGCTGCTGTTAATAATTCTTTCGTACGACACGGTGGTTGTCCACTTCTCCACTATTTCACCAGCATTACCAGGCAGGCGATGCTCGCTATCTCTCGCTCTTTCCCAGTCTATCTTTCTTGTTTTCTCTTTCGAGTGCATCTGTGAGTGCATCGGCATGTGTGTGCCGTGTCGATGTGTATATTCGAGCGCGTACGCGTTCGTCGAGTACGTCGAGCCGAAAGACGAGCTGTAAAACCATAAATTACTCAGCTCAGAATCGTCGAATTGTCGAGTTTCTTCCTCACGATGGCGAGACTTCGATAGAACAAGAAGAAGGCGAAGAAGACGACGACGACGAAGCCGAACAAGAATAAGTAGCAGGATCTATGTCAGAACAGAGCCAACAGCAACAACAGTACCACAATCACCACCAGCAGCAGCAGCAGCGACGGCAGCGGCATTATTATCGACATAACAGCGTGGCATAACAGCCTCAACGCGGGCTCGCGACGTATCGAGATCGCGAGTATATCGCTGTCTCACGGTGTTCTCGGGTGTTAATTCCGCTGGTGTACCCCCCAGTTGTTCCGTACTTCATCCATCCGTCCGTCTGTCTGTCTGTATGTCTATAGGCTCTCCTCTTGGCTCGTCACCGGCCGGTTCTCTCGATCTCGCCATCGATCGAAATCGAGATGTTGTTCAGAGCCGCGAGTCTGCATTCTGCTGGTTGTTGGTAGGCACTAGGACTGTGTCGTGCCGCTCCGGCCCCGATTGGCCAGCGTCATACCGGCTACGGAACGACCATCTGGCCAACCGCCATACGGTGAAAACGTCGCTTGTTGTTGGCGTCATCATGAGGGTGGTGATGATCACATCATGATCATCGCTACCGTTCATCGTTGTCGTCGTCGTCTGCTGCTGCTGCTTGCTACACCATTGTCGTAGACCTGACAGCTAGCTCTACAGGCGAGGCCTATGAAGAACAATGAAATGAAGACATACACGTATGTAGGGGAGCGCGTGCGCTCGTAGCGTTCACGCGCAGACAGAAGACAGGAGGAGAGACATTGTAGTAGTAGTAGTAGTAGTAGTAGTTGTTGTTGTTGTTGTTGTAGTTGTTGTAACTGTCAGAAAGCTGAATAAAGCAGTATCTGCAACAGTGGAACCACAGCGCCAGCAGAAGAAGCTTTCGCAGAAGAAGAAGAAAAGGAATCGGCGAGAAAAACTGGCGACACCACTCCTAAGATAACCATCTTGATGGTCACAGCTGCAGCCGCCGGCGTCATGATATAGTAGTAGCGGTGGTAGTGGTAGTAGTGTAGTAGTATTAATATTATGATTTCAGTTTGTGATCCATCGTGGCCAGCAGCAGCAGCACAAAGCAACCAACATGAAATCAACAGGCAAACAACAGGCAGGCCCTATATTATCTCTCTAGCCTTCTCTATCTTTCTTGTTCTGGTCCTCTCTCTCTCTCTAAGCGTGGCTCTGCAAGATGAATCTGCTTGACGTGTTGGCGATTTTTCCTTCAATATTTTCACCTTCTACTCTTCGTCGTCGTCGTCGTTTTTTCCTTTCTCTACCTTATTTTCTTCTCCGCTTTCTCCAACCCACCACCGAGAGACGAGAGAGTGTACTACTGTGATTGTAATCTCGAGCTGCAGTAGCATCGATCGATACAGACTTGCTTTCTCTCGGCATCTAAGTGGTAAACAGTAGCACCATCATGCGCAGCGAGTGGTGAAATAAAAGCTGTCGTAGGTAGCCGCCAGTTGCGGAGGTACAGGAGAGGTTCTAGCTCAGGCTACCGGAGGTGTTCGATCCACACACACATATATATATATATATATATTTACATACTTACATGCATATGGATCGACTTTTTTGTTTTATCTATGTCTCCTTCCTTCCCTGTGGGCGTGTCCCCGTATACTGTCTGTCGTATTACTGCTGCGTCCAAAACCTGCTTAGACTCGGTTGTCACATCTGCGGTGAAACATACACATGCAGATGTGCTGTGGGTGGTGTCGTCGTCGTTGTTGTTGTTGCGCGCTGTGCTGCCCAGTCGAGTGGCATACGCACAGGATGTACGTATATTTTCACAGGACCTGTAAAAGCAAAGGCCTAAAATAGAAAACTAACACAGGAACACAGGCAATATATAGTAATGATGATAATGATATAAAATAATAATACAAATAGCGGGCTGTAGCGGTGCCAAATATTTATTTATATTCACAACATCTACGCCACATAGCTGGCAGTATAAAGTAGTAGATTCATCTAGCTTGCACTGCGCGAAAATAGCCATGCCTACACATGCATACACAGGCGTACCTGCACGAAGGTCAAGCCTGCACGTATTGTTTCATCCTGCAACGGCTCCGGCTTCGAACGGCTGCTGCGTTCGGCTTTGGAACGAGCGACCGGCTCCGTCTAAGCGGAAGGCCGGACCAGGCCTATATAGCCGCCGCAGTCGTTGTGTCCGAACTGTGTCCGCGCACCCACGCTGGTGAGCCACGGGTGGTAATGCTTTGCCGCCCACGGGGTTGTGCTCGATACGCCGATGATCAAACACCCGCCCTATTATCGATGATCATGGGCCGGCGTGTATGAGCAGGTGTTTCGCTAGCTCGGGGTGTCTGTCCTGCCTCGTTCATCAGGAAGAGGACAACTACTCGTACGCACGACTACGCGGCACAATAATAATAATATTCCCTCTTCTCCCTGTCCGAATATTTCCTCCCCCCGACCTCCTCCCGCTCTCTTCCCTTCTACAACTATTAATGCAGCAACAAGTTTTACGACTGCTAATACCAACATGCAATTAGGATCGCGTCGAATCAAATGAACCGCGCAAACACACAATGCAACCTTGGTACGTTGGTACAAACAATGAGAACAAAAACAACAACAACCATGGTAACAACGGCGTAGCCGAAACGCACGCCGATCTTGTTTGTGCCAGGTGCCGCAACGAATTGCTGAGGTTGACCGAAGTGCCGCTAGATAGTAGTAGTTGACGATCGGTTGCTGGTTAGCGACAACAATCGAATATTTCTTTTCTGTGCTGTCGCAATGACCTTGCTGATGATACTGTTACTGCAGCTGTAGGTTGTTGAAAGTGCTTTATTGCGCTCGTTAACGTTGAATCCTACTTCTGTCGTTCTCCTCGTTTCTCTCGCTTACCCTATCGCTGTTTAGCTTTCCGTCGGTTGCTTGATCTCGGTCGAGGTGTTTCGAGGGCGTTCGAGGACGCTTTCTCTCATTCGACGACTCGCTCTCACGCTCGAAGTACGACGGGGAAATCGTAAAGAAGCAGCAGTCCTCCCGTGTTGCTGCTGAGCTCGCACTGTTCCTCGCTTGCTTCGACAGAGACGTTCGTAGGCTTGTACGACGTACAAAGAGAGCTTCAAGTGCTTCAAAGGTCAAAGGAACACATGGAAATGAAAGGGAAGGGATGGGAGAAAAGAGCGAAAGGCTAGATAGAGAGAGAGAGAATGCAACATAACCAGCACAAGGAAGGAACGAAGGCCTGAACTTGCCTCTCTCGATCGAGCAGGAGGAAGAGTAGGATCAAGGCGGCAATGATTCCAACTAGATTGGAATGTGAGCGCTGGTCACAGAGAGGGCACAGCTAGTTACTGCTGCGGCTGATGTTGCTGATGCTGCAGCTGCTAGTTCCCGTGTATAGCCTCTAAAATCCCCTAAGATCCCGGGCAGACCTCGGATGGAAGGCTGCATGTAGCGTGCGATGGTCCGAACGGTGTGGCCCTCGATTCATTCATGAGGCCGCATGAACCGATGTAAGTTATGTCAAATTAATAACCTTTTTAATGCAACCTACCACTACTATATACCCGAAGGTTTCCCTGCTCGTCCAATGTTCCTCATGCGCCATAGCAGGTCAAGGTGATGAAGATGCCGCAATGGATAACGAACGTCCCCGTATGCCATATCCCATATGCCGTAACCGCCAATGTGCGTTTAGCTTCTGCGCCGAGCTCGTGCAGGCTATCCTATAGACTCGATGGTTAATTCTGGATAAGGGAACAGCTGGGTGTTGGCAGCAGCCAACACCTATCTGCCCAAACATCCCAGCAAGTCGCTATGAAGATTGATTCGTTCCAGATGTTGATCGTCGTCGTTGTGTGTCGATTATGCGGTTTCCTTTACTGCTTCGCGCTTTCTCTGCTGGTTCTAGCGTTGTTGTTGCTACTGCTGCTGCTATTGTTGCGGTCGCCGCAGCAGCAGCAGCAGTGGGTCTAATCATGTCAATTTCCTTTCTTGAAGGTCTTCAAGGTTGCCCAGGTAGAAGAAGTAGGAGGCAACATTGTTGGCGCCCTATTCGGCGGCGGACGCTAGCGTAAGAAGTCCATCTCTTATCTCTCTTGTTCGGCACGCTCGGCATTAATCGCTGCCGACGCTGCTGCAGGTACGCCTGAGAACGACTTCCTGTTTTGACGCATTGACTAACCGCTGTTTCACTTGGCTCCTTCTGGTTGGTGGAACGGTTACTTGTTCTGGGCTATCCGGCAGATGTGTTGATGGCGGCGGCGACACGAGTTCAGCCTATGGACGGTTCATGTCGGCGAAGCACTGTTGAGGCTGCTCTAAGGGGTGTTTAATTGTTTTCCTTGTAACGTCGGCGATGACAAAAGACGCCGATTATATAGGTGGAAGCGGCTACTTCGTCGGCAGCAGCAGCAGCTGGCCAGTGCAGTACCATCCACCTGGCCGACGTCGTACGTCGCAGTGCAAGCCACGTGCTGTTTTTGTGCTGCTGCTGCTGCTGATGCGATATGCGTGCCGGTGTGTAATTTGATCTGTACTCCGTGTGCTTCGTATGCTCCGTGTGCCCCGTGATGCTTGTCGCTGTTCATCTGCCAACCAAGTTGATCTGAGGCAGTTTACTTCAGAATCGCCCGCCTCTCTCGCACACTGTCTCTCTACTTCTCTCTCTCTCTCCGAGGTTATCCTGCACCTCGAACGTGGATCGTACGTGCTGGGCTTATCAATGATCGACCACCATGATCGCGCACAGGCTCGCCGCTTAGATCGCGGATTACACGAGGACCCACACCACCACTAATCTTGCCTAATCTGCGAGTGATGGATGTTTTCAGAACGTCAACAAAAATTCGCCTGTTTCTGTAGTGCGTCCGCTTGTCTACCCGGGCCGTTTCTGTCATAATAATCAGGCCGATGTCGAGGCACTGAGGTAGCAGCGTCATAGATGCTCTAATGAGGCGACGGCGGCGGACATCGGCGCCACCGCCGCCGGCAATTCACCACCTTGTAAGATCTGAAAGATTACGCAAGTACTGCCACCGGTACTGATATGCGTCATTAACGCCGTTCGAACGCCTATTATCAGCATCCTTCGTTCTTCGAGGCATGTTTTCATTGGACTGAACTTTATTCGATGAAATAGCAGCGTGACTAATGATGTTGGAAGCGCGACCAGTGGATATCTCGACAAGGAGACGCTTGATTCTCGCCGTATGCCGTATACGCAGATAGGATGTACTAAGCAATTGCGTTGATGCCGGCGATGTTGTTGTTGTTGTTGTTGTTGTTGTAGTCGTATTTATTTGTATTGTTGTTGTCGTGTTGATTTTTATTTTTGTTGTTGCTTTCGTCGGTGTCCTGGGGTTTGCCATGGTACTGCTTCCGCTGCCGCGATCTGCCAATCAGACAGCCACGACGTGCAGACAGACTAACAAAAGGCAACTGGAAACCGGTTGTCTCCTCTGTAGTTGGAAGGTACTGGTACACTCTGCCCTCTGTCGTTCGTCGGTGGCTTGTGCGATGGGCCAAGCGGAAGTAGGACCGAACAGATCCATCGAGGGGGCATCGAGGGGGGAATTGAATTAATTTCGAATCGTTGCCAATCGACGCAAAGCTAACTAGTTAGCTGGCGTCTGTCTGTCTGTATGCACCGCCGCCCGAGGAAGGGGCGGCGGTGACTCGTTGCACTAGTCGTAGTCTTGTAGTAGTAGTAGTGGTAGTGTTTGAGGCGACGGCTCAAACCCCGTGGCGGGCGCCCAGGGCCTCCCTACGCGCAGCAGGCTGATCTCAGCAGCCGAATGGCGCGGCAGCAGCATCGGCACTGGGTTCTGAGCTTCCCTAGGGAAGGATTTGTCAAGATAGGCCTGAGGCGATTGCCGGACGCCCTGCCGGCACGCTACTACCGCTGGTTATCGCGGCCTGTACCATAGAGAAAGGGCACGCACGCACGCAGACAGGAAAACATACAGAGAGACAGAGAGACCAACAGACAGGCAGAACTCTGGGAGAAAGCTACGCGAGGACGGGGGGAACCCTAGGGCGCCCCGGTGCGAAGGGGGCCCGGGCAGGGATGAGACGAACGACAAGGTGGTGGGACTTTTGTAATTAAAGCGGTGCAAGCGCAGCACACCGTACTGTGTCGTCGTTGTCGTCGTCGTCGTTGCCGCTGCCGCAGCCGCCGGCCCGCTTATGTGCGAGGACCAACCAGCACGGGTTGCCGTGGCCACCAACTCAACAGAAAAGAATTCGCTGGCGGATCTAGCGGAGCTTGGACGATGGGTTTCTTTGTCGATAAGAGAGCGGCGACTGTGGCGGTGGCGGCAGGGGTGGTGGGGACGACGACGCCGACATGGGCGCAGTCTTAGTCGAAGCAGGAACAGCAACCCCTGCTTCGTTTAGCCGTCATCTTTGATATCGCTGGTTGCCTCTCTCGTTCTTCTTTTTTGAGAGGGTTCAGTGATGTGAAAATCATCATCGGGCATTGAGTCGACGTTTTCTCCTCTCTCGTCTTCTGCTTCTGCTGGGCTTCTACGTACGTTCACCACTGTTGCCACACTGAAGACCATCACGTTCACCACCAACCGGTGACGATGACAGCGGCCGCAACAACAACATCAGGCGCATCACAACCATTGGCGACGCCAGCTTTGCTTTGGCAAGCCGCCGTCACCAAGCGCCTGTTTGTCGTGCTTCCATCCACCTCCATTCATCCATTCATTCATCCATACATCCATCCGGGGCAGTCGAGTCCACAGAGCGATGATCTCGGTGTTTTCTTTACGCACCGCCGCGCGGCCGGTAGGCCAGCCTAAGCGTCCAGCGTACACTTCCTAGACGACGAGACGGACTGTCGCCTGTCACATGTCTATCCAACTATCTATCTATCTGCCTGCCTGCCTGTCTGTCTGTCTACCAACTAGCTTCTTTTGCTACTAGTTCCGCCGATTTATTCGCCTCAACTCTATCCCGTCTCTACGCGCACCCTCCCATGCTGCGCGCGCTTTGCCCCACTACGTTGCGCACCCCAGAACCCCCAAGCTTGGCGTTTACGGTCTTTTCACCTCGCCATGCTGGTTTTCTTGCTTCTTACGTTATCTTGCCCTCACTCTATCTCTCTCTCTACCTCTCTCTCTCTCTCATTCTCTCTACTAGATGGCCGACCACTGTAGAGTGCTACTGATTGTACTCACTGGCGTTGGTGGTAGGAGGTTGTGTTCCTTCTATTTGCGATGACGCGTTTGCCCTCATCTTTGTCCTCTTTCTTCTCCGTCTGCCTGCTTGCCTGCTGACGACGACGACGACGATGACGATCACCGGCACACACGAAGCAATATGACGATAACATTGAGCCGCCGCCGCCAACAACTGGTGACATGATGTCACCAGAGTCAGTAGCTGTGCAGACGGGTTGCCAGCCCGTCATCGCGGCCGCGCGTCTTCATCATCAGCGAACATCATTCGAACCATTCACGATGGCTGCTCTGCGCGACTACGCGATCCCACCGAACCGCTTCGAGTAAGCAAGCCCCCACCACAAGCAAGCAAGCAAGGAATCCACCAACCAATCCACCTACTACCTAAGGACAACCTCCCACCGACCCACCCACACGGTCGGGCCGGGCCGGGTCGCTTCCTGCCGCACTGCAGCAGGAACTACTGCTGTTTCGTCGCAGTTGATATCTATCTACTGGCGCAGTCGTATCTCTATCGCTGTGTGTATCGCTGTAGAGCAGTGTTGTTCCAATATGGTGGTTGGTGTTCAATGTAGAACGCCACCGCCACCACCACCTCCCCCTTTCCCATTGACACGGCGCGATGTACGCACACTCGGCTGGCATTTTTATCGTGTAACGCAGGCCAGTCGAATTGATCTCATTTCCCCCCCCCGTCCCTCGTCGTTCCTGTTGTTCCCTCTGTGTATCTATTTGTGCGCGTTTCGCGCGTTTGTGTTTCCCTGTCTTTCTGTCTGTCTGTCTGTCTCGTTCTGCCCTCGCTTGCAGTCAATTTCTTCCTAACACGGCTTCGTCGACTTTAACAATCCGAATCGAATCTAAACCGTGAGCCAAGATCGACCATGTATTGTTGCTTGTCGTTGTTGTTGTTGTTGTTGTTAATGCTGTTGGTTGTGGTGGTCGTGGTGGACGACAATCAGCAGGGAATGGCGATCATGTCGACAAATACGGTGATGGTTGTTGTTGCTGTTGTTGTTGATGTTACTGCTGCTGCTGCGTCTTCACACGTTTCTGTCTGCATTGATTTTTATTACTCTTATTCTCACTTTGCGTGGCCGGATCGTTGTGGCAGGCGGTATATATATATATATATATATAGAGGTGTATACACATTGAAGAGCAAGCTCGACAACGACACGACCACAGTTGAAACTGCTCGAACTAATGCGTTGTTGAACGCCAAAGAGAGATAGATTGAGAGTGGGAAAGAGCACTTGCGTTGGTCGTGACGAACCCAATGCTGCTGCTGCTGTTGCTGATGATGATGATTATCGTTTGGCCAATTCTGCGCGCTCAACTGCCAGCTAGAGAGAAAACGGACCACGACATCCCGCAGCAACAATAACATCAGCCGCAACCACAACAACAACAAAAACATCAACAACCACTACAACAACAACAACAGGAACAGCAACATTAGGAACAGAAACAGCAACAACGACAGGGTCCCTGCCCGTATTACTGCACGCACAAATACAGACGTTCTGGTAGCAGTAGTAAGTGGCCGAGCGTGTATAGATAGCGCTGGGGCCAGTCGACAGTAACAACAGCAGCAGGAGCAGCAGGCAGAGGCAATGAAATCAATAGGCACAGCATCATGCCGAGAAGCACCTTGAGTGGTCAATCGGACTTTAACCAACCAACCAACCACCGACCGACCGATACGAATAGAAATATCACAGCGACGAGTTGTTTGCGATGCTTCGCTGACCCTGTCGCTCTGCCCTGCTGGCCGAGTGTCGGGGAGACAGCAGGAAGATGCGGACTCACCGACTCATACAGACGAAACTCGAGGGAACGAACTCGTAGCAGCAGCGTCAGCAGTGGGGTTGGTGCAAGCGGTGGTGGTTGCGCTAGCGGTCGAAGTGCCTGTCGTGAATGATGAAGACGCAGACGCAAAACGCGAATGCCGTGCCGAAGAAAACGGCAGCAGCCAGAAACGATGAAGAGATTCTGTCTCGCAGAAAGGCGTCTCGTGCTTGTTGTCGTCTTCGTTGTTGTGTTTGATGTTGTTGTTATTGTTGTTGTGGTTGTTGTTATTGTGGTTGTTGTTGTTGTTGCCGTCGGCCTATTCCTCCTCCAACAGCCTTTTCCTCCGTTTTGCCTCCTTCCTTGGTCTCATCGGTTGCTCTCCTCTTTCTTGTGAAACGACGACGACAATGACGAAGCTGGTGATGATATTTGTTGCCGTGATCTTCTTTCTCTTGCTCGTCTTCATCATCATTTTGTGCGCATTACCTGCTTGTGGCTGGGAACCCGTTGTTACGACATGATGGAGGAAACGTCGACGAAGACACAACGACGCCTCCGACGGAGACGGCGGGCGACGCCTCCGACGGTAGCCGTCGGTCACCGTGACGGCGGACGCCGCAGCAGCAGCAGCAGAAATGAAGCGTAAGCGAGACGCGACTCAACGAACGACTTCGGAGTCAGGTCGAACTAAGGGTGAAATCGAGGTGTAGTGAGGTTGGTGAGGTCGCCGTGGTCGTCGTCGTCGTTGCCGTCTTCGTCGCCTGCCTGCCCGCTTTCACGCCTGCCTGAGAGGCGGAGGGGGGAGACCGGGAGGGAAAAGGGAAGGATGGGAAGATGGGGGGGGGGGGGCGAAGAAGAGCAAGAAAGATCGGGAACAGGGCCGGAGATCATGGACGACGTTGTGATGATCCCACCGTCCGATCTACCTGCCAACCAACCGGCTTATTGACTGTTTGCGCGGCATATTGCCAACACTTCGATGGCGATTTGTTTGTCGGTCGTCGGTCGTCGTCTCGCCAGCCTGTAGGTAGCTGCTTGAACAGCAGCTCAGGCGAGCGAACAAGCGAGCGGGGTCGGTGCGCTCGGTCATACTCATATTCGCCTCGTCGTCGATTGGTTCGTGGTGGTGATGGTGGTGGTGGTGGTGGTAACGATCCAACGATCCGATTTGTGCCCACCAGCCCCATTGCTGCCCGTTGGCAATGCCCGTTGTTAATGCGCCCGTTGTTGCGTCCGTGCGATGTAATCGTGCCGTCCTCTCAACGCTGGCTGGCTACCACCTACAGCTGGCTGGTCCTTCTGCTGTTGCTGCAGCAGCAGCAGCAGCAGAATTACCAACACTAGCAATAGCAACAACAACAACATCAACAATAACAGCCTTTGCTGCAACATCGCCGCCGTAGAGAGAAGGTATCTTTCTGCCTGCCGGTATGGGAACCAACGTCGCCTGCCTTCCTCAGGCGGCGGCAGCAACGGCAGCGGAGGCGGCGGCAAGCTATTATTGTAAAGAGTCGATCGAGCGCGGGAACCTCGTTTCTTCGCCTGCGTTCGCTCGTTCGAGATGCAGATTCAGCGGCCGGCCGCGGTGGTGGTGGGTAACGCGCACTTAGACTATTGGTCACACACACAACGACACATCGTCAATACGACTAGGTGGTGGTGGTGGGAGAATGACACTAGGCATCATGGCCTGAGATCAACTCATACATCGCGCGCACACGTAGATATATATATATATATATATATATATATATATATATATATATGAGTGTGTAGCGTTATATGTTGTTGTTTTCCGACCGGCGGCAAACGGCGGACACACTACATACGACAGCTGTGAACGAAGCGTTCATCGTCAAACGAAGCGCTCATCAATCAGCGTTCTCATCTCGGGCCGATGGTGCATGCAATTGTATTTCTGGTGCGAGTAATCATAGCCCTTTCTCTCTCTCTATCTATCTAAGTATATATATATATATATATATATGAGCGTTATACAAGGTGTCAAGCCTTCATCGCTGCGGCAGTTTTAGTAGAAGCAATAGCAATTATAGTAGAATTAGGTAGCAGACGCAGTAGTGAGTGATGTTGACGTGCCTCGTAGCAGTCGGAGAAGTGTGACCAGCAGCCGTAAGTACTGTTATACAGGTCTTTAAGATAAGAGTACACTATCTGATCCACCATATGATCTAATAGCGGATGCACTTCCACCCGCAGCAGTAAGCATTATCATTGGTAGGACGACCACCAAATTCAATCCGCCGCGTTAGAGGCTTACGGCCCGCCGAGATGGTCGGACATCAGCTTAACTTACTTAACACCAGCTTAACTTACTTAAGTGGTAAGTCCCCCGCCAACCACCTCCTCCCTCCCTCCCGACGTCTACCGACTCAGTGGTGATGGTGGTGCTATTACAGACCAGCGGCGGTATCTTCACATCTACACAAGAATAGCATCTACACCGAGAGAGAGAGAGAGAGGGGGGGAGTAGATAGGTAGATAGATAGAGAGAGAGAGCGTTATGGAGGACATGGAGCAAAGAGAGTGTGTCTCTTGTGGTTGACATCGAATTATATCCATCCAGCAGCATCCGTAACGCGTCAACGCCGTCTATTGACAACAAGGCGGCTCGATCATGTTGTTTTGGTTCCCACACGACACACATCCGCAGACGAACACACAAACCCACACACACTCAGACGGTTGCTTCGGTAGTCGAAATGTCATCAGCAGGGCCATCAGCAGCAACAACGACAACAACAACGACAACAACAGCAGCAACAACAACGACAACAACAATAACAACGCTATCATCCACAACAACAACAACAGCATTAACGTCAACCCAACAAAAAAAACATCTGAGATGGAGAAGATGACGCCGCAGTCGAGACGAATCCAGCGGCGCTTAACCAGCACAGAGCAAGCGCGTTGGTGGCGGGCGCGATGGGTAGCTAGCGATGTGCTAGAGCTATCATGACGCTATCTTGACGGCGTCACACTACCACTATGTGTGACGGATATGGCCGCTCACGACGGATCATGCGTCGGTCGTCATCGTGGACATGATGACCATGATCGTGATGGTGATGATGATGATGATGATGACGATGCCGATGACGATGATGATGATGATGTGCTTATGATGGAGCTGAAGTGCTGAAGTGCGGCTGTTGGTCATGGTGAAGTAGTTGTCGACTTCGTCGAGCCGTTGTCGTTGTTGCAGCTGCAGGTGTCGTCGTCGTCGTTTTCGTTGGACACTTGGCGACAACTGCAATAATAACAACAACAACATTAACAACAACAACCACCATCACCATCACAGCCACAGCGACGTTTGTGAAGCCAACTCGTAGACACACGTGAAATGTCTGTGCTGCGAGATTGCCTTGCCTTCCAGCTACTGGGGCGGATTCTGATCTCCGCAGTTATAGTAGTAGTAGTAGTAGTAGTAGCCGAATAGTAATAGAAGTTGTACTCGTAGGAACAGAAATAGTGTTGTCAATGGTTATCAGAGCTTTAGCAATATTATTATGATTATCACTACTACTACTACTACTACTACTACTACGATTACTACAACTCTGATAAATAACATGCACAGTAGACGGTGAATGATGTGACTGGTCCGAAATAGATATTGTGGCGTGTCGGGTCGGCTCGGGTCGGATGGTGTGAAACGAAGTCCGAACCACCGAAGTTTGCGCGGACGACCCGTCAGCCAACGGGTTGGTCTCGCTTTCCTCACCTTCAGCTTCGGTGAACGAACGTTTATTCCTTCTTCTTCTTTTCTGCTTCTTATTCTTCTGCTCAACGACTCTGTCTGTCGACGTAACAGCAGCTGCAGCAGCAGCTGCTAGAGATCAACAATCATGATTTGGTGACTGCTCTTTAGAGCCCGGTGGGGAGCGGGCCCCCGACCGACCCACCAGCCCAGCCAGTGGGTGGGTGGTTGATTTCGTGGGTATGCGGGTTGTTGATAGTTTTCCGTCACTCAGCTAGACTGCAGCCAGTTGTTCTAGCGGCAGCGTTAGCCGGCATCAACAACAACACCAGCATCTGCAACAACGGCAGCAGCAGAAATACCGTGATAGCAGACAGTTGGTTCTTTCTGACGATTGATTGGTGTGCCCACGTTGTTGACCGCGTGTTGTTAATAGATAAATCAATGAATGTACAAGGAAATAGCAACTGCTTGCAAGACGGGGAGACGGCAATGATGACGACGATGATGATGATGACGACGACTACGACATGCATGACCATGGCAAACCTCAACGACTGCATCTACTAGATCTCGGCCTAAATTAGTCCATGACCACCATCATCATTCGTGTGCCTTCGTGGGCGCGAGAACTCGCACCACGTTTTCTTGTCCTTTTTCTGTTTCTGCTGCTGCTGCTGCTGAAGCTGCTTTTCCTTCTGCGTTTTGATGTTTTTCTTTGGATTTCCTCGCTGCCTCGATGATGATGGTGGTGATGGTGATGGTGGTGATCCACGCCATTAGCGATTAAGGCTTCTTTGCGTGGCTGTCGTTTTTTATTTATTTGCCGCGTCATGAACGCCATCTTAGCAATATGACCACCACCACCACCACAATAATAATCACCATCAGCATCAATATGATGGTCATGGTTGTCATGCTTATCATCATCACCATCAATACCCTTCTGCTCTTATCATCATCATCATCATCTCCATCACACCAAAACGACAGCAGCAGTAGCAGCAGCAAGCCGGAGCATATTTCTATGTTTTCCTTCTTTGTCTGCTTCGTCGTCTTCATCTTCATAATTCTTTAACGGCGACAACAACGATGACGAGGACTCGTCGGCAACAACAACAACAACAACAACAATGAAGCGTCGCCATCAGCTTTTGAGGAGACCGTGGCCGTCGTCGTCGTCGTCGTCGCCGTCGTCGCCATGGTTGTCGCGGGCCGCGGTCCGCGTGTCTTCACTGTCTGTCCCTCACGGTTGTTGTCGTCAGCGTCGTCGAGACATCCGACGAGTCACCCGTGCCCGATGCGGGTTCGACCCCTGCCAATGGCGATAAGCATCGTGCATCTATCGCGGCTTGGCTTAGGCCGGGCCGGGCCAAGCTTGCTGATTGGGCGGTTGGCTGATCGTCGGCTGGCGTCGTTTGTTGGTTCGATGCTCGTTCGATGCTTACCTGATAGCATCCAGCTATCCGGCGAGCTTCGTCCGTCAGCAGAAGGAGGAGAAGAAAAGAAAGAAAAGGAAAAAGAAGAAGATGAATAACCCCGCCGAAGATACGTCACGTATCTTTCGTTTTCTATCTTTCTTCACGAAGCTCATCATCACGAGTACGCACGTACAAACGTACGTACAGACAGCAGACGTCCAGAGAGAAAGCGAGAGATAGAACAGGGAGACCGAGAGAGAGAGAGGGAGGGAGGGGGAGAGAGAGAGAGGCCGAGGTATGCTCGCCGCCTCCGCAGCGTTCTCCGTCCCTCATCGAGACACGCAGACATATTCTTGTGATATGATGACGATGAGGATGTTATCTCGTAATGTGCTCTGCGATAGGCGTATATATACATATATATATATATATATATATATATATATATATATATGTACATACACATGTGTATTTGGGTGTATTGGCTGCTGACATGATGGTGATCGCATAACGGTGCCGTTTGGCGACCGAATGGAAGAGCTTCGACCAGTGGCGGCTACCTGCGGTTCGTAAAAGCTCGTGAAGCTCGTGAAATTTCTGTCGTATTCAAATCTGTCGAAGTCACCAGGCCACGAGCAAGCGGCAGACGGGGATTGGGCGAAGGGAGGGGGGGGGACCGGGAGGAAATCGGTCGAAATTAATAATAACAATAAGCAGTCGAAATGATAGAAAGGCCGAAGTAAGCTCATTTGATAGTAGACAATCAAACATTCCCATATATATATATATATATATATATATAGGATTGGAATGCTTGGCTTTCTCTGTTTCGGTATTTAATTAATGACGATACTTCGTCGCCGAGATTGCTATCAGCCCGTTGTCGACGTCGTCGTAGCGTCTATTCGTAACGAGCGGGGACGACAGTTGGAGAATAGAAACTACTGCAAATGTAACTTATTTGGGACATGCGAACAGGAAATGATATATGATTAGCTCGGTAAAAGATTCCATCTTCACTTGACTTAAAGATATGTAGACAACAATTACAGTACCACAGATTGTACGGGCTATCGTCCCGATACTGTAATTACATTAGCGCTGTGTGTTTAATAGCTAGTGATGTTGCTGCTGCTTACATTGTAATTGTTATCGGTTTGTTGAAATGTCCGACATTAAAGTGTTTTCGTTTTTGTACATCTGTGCATATTGTTGCACTTTTATTTCAGCACCTGTTTTATTTGTGTCCCCTATACGCTTACCTCTTAGGTGCCGGTGTACTTGTTGATGAGAACGCGCGACCGTCGTATTATTGTAGGTCTAAAGTGTTGTTGTTTGTAGTGCTGCTGCTTAAGTGCTATTCGCGGCTGGAGTTAACAAAACTCAAAGCCGAGAAAGAGAGAGAAAGCTCAACTGAAAGGAGAAAAGAACGCTTGCGTTCCAGACATCCAAGATCAAGCTGGATAATTGAGAAGCTAGAAAGCTAGATAGAACATAGTAGAGACAGAGAGAGAAATAAGGAATGAGGGACATGGGTAAATGGAGGCAAAAGACTCACTTTCGCCTTGATCGGACCCGGCACGGCCTTCGGGGAGGACCGCCATCCGAGGTGGGGTGAGGTCTGTTGGAAGAATTGTCTGTCGAATTCCTTTCGAGAGTGACGACACCCCACTGTGGGGCCTGTTCGGCCTGCTGAGAGCAGTGAGCTTTGTGCGCCTGCTGCCACTGCTTCGACATGTTGACGTATCGACGTGAAAGGAGCGGCTATGCACGGATCAATTGATGCATGTATGAATGAATGAATTAATAAATACATGCATACATGTACGTACGTCGATAGGCAAGCTAATAATAGGCAAATTGGTGGGCCTGTTCCTCTCTCGGGGTTCGTCGTACGGTGTTCTTCGCTTCTTACAGCTGCTGCTGTTGTTGCGGTTGTTGTTGTTGTGGTTGTGTTGTTGCTGCTGCTGCTGCTAACGCTGTTGACAGCAGCTTAATCGGAGCAATTGTTCATGTGCAGAGTTGCAGGATTGCCTTTTTGTTGTTATTGTTGTTGCTCCTGCTACTGTTGTTTGCGCTGGTGCCATTGCAGCACTTACTTTTGTTGTGTCGTCGTGGTCGGATCATAACAGTAAAGTCAATAATAATAATAATAACAATAGCATTAGTAGTAACAGCAACGAAAACAACAACAACAACAGCAAGAAACCATAGCAAGCAAACTTGCCGTCAGTCACTGACTTCCGGTTGCAGTCGAACAGCGAATAAAAAGGCGGTCAATGGCGGTGGAGGCTGCTGGGTACGGCCTTTGGTCATGCAGCGCGTGTCCTGAGAAAATGATGATTGTGATGATGTGGGCCTTTGAGACGACCTCTTTCCATACTTCTTTCATCTTTGGGCACGCATGAGCGACAGACGACTATGGATGGATGGTTAGTTCATCCGTCCAGACAGTCATCTTCCCGCCTCCTTCCTGCCTTCTTTGCATGCAGGATATGTCTGTGCGTCCTGCTGTCCTGAAATGGGCAAGCTTACAAACGGCAACGTCAATAACATGTGCACTATGGTTATGACAGCAGCAGCAGCGACAACAACAACGACAACAACAAACAAAAACCGCTACAACAATAACGCCGACAACAACAACGAACAGAAACAACAACGTCAACGACAACAACAATAAAGCCAACATTAACGACGACGACAGACACTTGATGACCGCGGTGTAACACACACCGCTTGTTCATAGACTAGAATATGATTCCATTAAAAGCTTAATGAATGCCAACCTGTGTTGACTACTATCAAATAGAAGTGAAATGGTTGTCACACACTCACACACACACACACATCTCGCCACAGCAGCACATCGTCAGCTGGCGGCATCCTAGACCTTTAAATGTATGTAGATGTGCGACTCTGTGCACACACACACATATGTATGTATGTCTGTATGCATGCACACACAAATCCCCATAGAATGTCACTCGCCGCTTCTCATGATACGTGATGTTCTGCTGGCAACATGTGGGGTGGCGCGCGGAAAACAGCGCCGGTTAAACAGGCCATACACGTGAGTAGAGAGCACAGCAACAGAGACTGGGGAGATCCAATGGGTGGGTGTTTACATGGACGCTGTCCTCGATTTCTCTCTCTCTCTCTCTCTATATATATATATATATACATATATATTATATATATATATATATATATATATACACATATACATCGATGCTCACTGCGAGTGTGTATCAGTTGTTGTCGTTGTGTGGGAGGAGGCGTGTGCACAGCAGAACGAACCAACAGTCAGCCAGCCTGCCAGGGTTTCCTACTTGTAGGCTCGTAGGTTGCTCGTAGTTCGGCGAGCGTCGCGCACCAGGTCGGAGTGTTTGACCGGCAGCCGGGCAGCCGGCCACGGTCCATTAGGTCAGGCAGGACTCAACGCGGGGGTAGTCGCTGCAGTCGTCGGCGACGACGCGACGGGCCCGTGGTCCGCAGTCGAGCGGTGGCCAGATCGGCGGAGCGGAGGGTGAGGGGGCGCAGGGCACAACGCAGCCAGGCAGGCCGCAGGCTGACTGGGATCATCTCCTTCTCGGAGTTGAGTCTCTTGGTGGTTGGCAACCCTCCGGCCAGCCCCTCGGCGAGACCAGCGACTCCGACCAGCGATCCGAGTCTGCCCCCCCCCCAGCCGGGCCGCAGCCGCCGTCTTCGGCGATGACGACATGGATCGGCTCGGCCGGCGTTCACTCATACGGAAACAATATTCGATGCGTCGTCTACTATCGCCGCCGCCCGCTGTACTGGCTGTTTGTGTGTGTGTGCTGCGTTGCTGGTGCGCGATACTGAGGGGCTTCTGCTACTGCTGACGTTGCTGCTGCTGATGCTGCTGCTGCTTCTTGCGTCCTATCGTATCGTTGTGGTGGTGGTGGCCGTTGACCAACCGAACAACCGACCGACCCACCAATAGATCTTTGCGCGTCCGGAGAAGATCTCTTTCTGCTATTTCTACTAGGACTTCTACTGGGACTAAGTCTTCTACTAGCACTGCTGCCGGTGAGTGCTGCCGGTGACTTCGCGAGGTCTACAACGGCAACGACAACGACAACGACGACGACTCGCAGCACAACAATTAGTGTTTTGACTACAGCCACTGTTAGCGCTATTAGGGTTCTCGGGCTAGGTCTTCTTCTACGTCTACGAAATCCCCTCGTTTGCTCGTTGTCTATGCGGCCTTTCTCTTGATCTCGATTTCCCGCTGCCGCTGCATCTCTGGACCAGTGTACCGTAATACGTAGTAAGTAATGTCGCCGTTGTCGTCTGTCGACGTCCCAGTCATCAGTGGTCGTTGTTGGGTGGCTTGCAATACCATCAGTGTATGATAATGTGGCGTATACTGCGGCTTTGTTGTTGTTATGGCGGTTGTTGTTGTTGTTGTGGCGGTCGGTGTTGTCGCTATTTTTGCTGTTGTTGTTGTCGTGATGGTCGTGCATTCGCCAAGACCAGATCAGGAAAAGTATACCGGCAGGGCTCTGTAACTGCTCTCCATTTACTACGAGGCGGCGGCGGCCGGTGCAACCAGCATCAGTATGCACCGTGACTCATTCATTCGCTGTAGCAATGCCACAACTACTACTACTACTACTACTACTACTAGAACTATTACCTTACCTGCTGTACTAATTCACTCTCCAATCCGCGATGTTTACTTCAGTGTGTTTAAAGAGAGACAGAGGGACAGAGATACAAAGAGAGCAGAAAAGAGATAGAGAGAGAGAGAAATCAAATGAGGCAGAAGGGGAAGAGCAGACACGTAAGGAGACATGAGGCTTTGCGGTGGGGGGGAAAACAGAATGGATCGCGGAATGATGAGGTGCAGGGGTGCAGTGAAGTCGAGATGCAGATCGATAGGTAGGTTGGCCGGCAGGCAAGAACGCATGTTCGTTTGGTAGATACGCAAGCTACGGGAAAAGTAGGGCAGCTCCCGAGCATAGACAACGCACCGATGAACGTCAACCAATCGATTCCACCCCTATCCCCCGGGGGGAAACGACGATGGAGAATCCGTTACAACCGCAGCACTCGCGCAGCAGAGTTTGTGGCTTCACCGCCGTACAAGTAAATAAAATAACGCTCATACAATAACAACAACAACAACAACAATACTGGTCAACAACAATAGTCGCCCTTCATCCTACACCACTATACGTGATTTGAATGTTGACGCTTGACACGTTACTTGCGTACGTAAAAGAGCACAAATAATGGAGCGAGAAAGAAGGTGAGAACGCACATGCGGAAAATGTCGAAAAAGGAAGATTGGCAGGATGGGGTAGAGGGACCCCACGGTAAGGATATATATATATCCTATGTATCAAATTCCGGCTAATAAGTTTACGATGAGCTTGAAAGGATGAAGAGAGAGAGAGCGAGAGAGATAGGGGGAGGGGGGAGGATCATAAGAGGAACAGGAAAAAGTTGAAAGCTTCTCGTTTTAGCTGACACCTCCGGGTGATATCAAGTAGCGAGCGCATTGCGCGGCCGCGTGCGTCTCGGCGGTCGTGTGGACGAGCAGCGAAACGCATTAGATGGTTGTTGGAGTTGATGATCGAAAGACCAGACGCGGTTGGGCAGGGCAGCGTAGCGCAGGGCAAGCCGGGAGGCGGGAAACATCAAGCTGCTGCCTGGCGCACTCAGCCACTAATCCGTACCAAAAATACCCACCCGGCTTTGCTTCTATGGTTGCTGCGCGAATGGAAACGACGAAACTGTCAGGCGCTGCTGCTGCGGGTGCTGTCCTGCCGCTGGTCGCCATCGCCTCAGCCGCGTACAACTCATCGCGGCGTCCGTTTGGCCGTCGTGGTCGTCGTCGCCGTCGTGGTGTGTGTCGGACATTGCTGCCCTTCCTGGACCTGGATCTGGCTTCTTCTCTTTCGTCATGTCGTTCTTCTTCATCGTCTTTCGCTGCTGCTGGTGCTGTGTTCGGGCTCGGGCTTACGAGGAGAGAGACATACAGAGAGCGAGAGAGAGAGAGAGACAGAGAGATCTTGCATAAAAGCAGTCTCATGTATGGGATGCGATGGGATGGAACAGCATGGAACGGGAAAATCGTTCCCCTTAGCCGATGTGCCACGACGACTCGATATGTATGTGAGCGCGCGGGCCGCTGTGTACACGCCGTTGTGAGCTGCTAATCCGTAACCATAACAGCAGTATGGAAATCACGATCGAACACAGACGCGTACACCGCTGCTGCTGCCGCTGGTAATGCTCCGCCGCCGGCTTTACGTTATTCTATTTAGATTGGCCCTTGGTGCTGGTCTCTTCATGGTTCTAAAAAAACACGCCTGCAGTGCTAGCCTGAGGCTGACTACTACTTTTTATTAGTGTTGTTGTTGTTGTTATTGTTGTTGCTGTTGTAATTTTTGTGGTCGCCCTTGTTGTTGGTGTTGTTGTTTTGGTGTTGTTGGCATCCTCGTCGTCGACTTATGCGGCTTTGCTGGCTTCAGTAAAAAGCAAAAACGTACTCGATTCCTGCTTGAAAAACAGAACCAAGACATTATGCCGCCTGTTGTATTTCTTCCTGTACAAGAATACTGCCACCACCAATGTACACACTAGTACAACTGTTGCCGCGTAAGCCCACTAAGACCAGCAGATCTTCGGACGAAAGATCTTCGAGATCTACGCTATCCACGGCCATGATGGCGACTGTTCCCAGACGCTCACTTGGGCACTGGAACTTCAAGGTGACAAAGCTGTCGTTTCGAGATACAGACACACACACAGTCTTATCACTGCTGCTACAGTCGTAGCACGTTCAACAGCAACGGCTACGGCAGCTGTCGGTATCGTTGCCGCTGCTGCTGCTGTTGCTGGTGCAGGACATTTCGCTCAGTTCCAGCAAAGGTCAGGACCCTGTCACTGGATGGGAGCCACCTACCGCCAGATACCAATGGCTTTTGCTCTCTCTCTCTCTCTCTCTCTCTGATTCTTCCTCTTGTTGTTTCATTCTTTCACGGCGTTTGGGTTTGGCAAACAAGGAAACCACTCGGGCCAGATTAGATGCGTCGGAGGGAGGAAGGGAGAGAGGGAGGAGGTCATGGTAGTAGATCTGCTGCTGATGGTCCTGCTTCTGCTGTGGGGATAGTAGGCTGTATCTGTCACATCGGACTACCTACGGTATGTACTCATATGCATACATGTACGTATGTATATGCTCACGCTCTACGTTCAATGTTAGGCTGGTGGCATGCTGGCGTAGGGCTTTGTCTATGTATGTCTTCTCTATGACCTGTCGTTGCAGCAGAATGGCAGTGATGAGAGGGCGGGGGGGGGGGGGGGGGGTTGCTGACTGCTACTGCTGCCGAACGAGAGGCTCACCCCAGAGGCTGAAACTGAGGCAGGGGTGGTAGGGGTGCCATGATATGATGCCTCGGTGAAGTCATTCGCCAGCAAAGTGCCCCAGTGCAGCGAGCCTCTCAGCCAGCACCATCGGTGTCATCGGGCTTCTTTCTGCATCATCCACCACCATCTCTTTCGAGTTCGTATGCTGCCCGTTGCTGCTGCTGCTGCTTCGGCTGCGGCTGGTGTTATTTGCCGATGCCGATGGCCGGACGGCTTCGACGCAATGCTTCCAACGACGGCGGCGGGGCGGTTGTGGGGGATAACGCAGGAGGAATAGGGCCGAGCCAAACATTGGCACATTGGTACACACACATTGGCACCATGGCCATGAGACGACGACGATAAGACCGAGTGCAAACAGCGGTTGCAGCAGCAGCAGCGGCGGTAGTAGTAGGAGTAGTATGGCCATCTGTGCGCCAGGCCACGATACACTGGCTGGTCGTCAGCAAGCCGGCATACCTTTGATTTCTCTACCACTCGATCGCAGGTGGCCGCTCTTCTGTCGCATTTGCGCCTTCTTCTCGAACGTCTTCGTTATTGTTGATCGACCGACCCATCATTGGGCATCAGTTCGTTCGTCCGTCCGTTTGTTCGCTCGTTCGTCGACCAGCTAAATAGAGCCGCCGGGAAGAACAGAGAAGGACAGAGCGAGAGAGAGATGGACCAGACACACGGATAGTCTGAGATCTGAGATATGACAGGCAGATAGGCAAACACAGCGCGAGATAGCCGGCTACCTAGCTAGCTAGCTAGCTACCTAGCTAGATAGATAAATATCGTTTGCTATCATTTATTGCCCGTCAGTCGGGCAATATTTGTTTGCCATCATTGCCCTTCTTCTTATTCTTCTTCGTCAAGGTGGTGGTGGTGGAGGGTTTTCGGTGCGGTTAGCTATTGCTGTCGCTGCTAGCGTGGATGATTGCTGCTGCTGCTGCTTCTGCTAAGAGAACTGTTGCTGTTGTTTCGCGGTTTTTCAATGTTCCCGTTCCTTTTGTTTGCGCGCTTATGGCGAGAGAGAGAGAGAGAGAGAGGAAAAGCGGGGGGAGAGGCAAACACATATGGAAGTTGCTAGACGAAGAGAGAAAGCAGGCAGGATACAGAGTGCCTGTTTGTAGCCGCAGTAATTGAAATCGGCCTTGATGATGTAGTGCTTGTGATGCTAGAAGTCGGTGTCGCCTCGAACTCATCGCTGTCAGCAGCAGCATCATCATTATTAATATCACCATCATCAGCATTATTAATATCACCATCATCATCATTATTAATATCACCATCATCAACAACAGTAGCATCACCATCACCACCACCACCACCATCATCATCATCATCTTATCATCGCCCCAGCCAACTTGTCACACTTCGGCAGTCGTCTGTCGTCAGCTAGCGTCGTCCTTTGGCGGATCCTTCCTTCATAGAAGTTTCAGTCACCATCCGTAGGTACCACGACCAGCTCCGTAATCTCGCCGCCACCACTGCCGCCGCCGTTGCACCGACGCCAGACGGACACGGGTAGCTACGGACGCGCACCAGACCCCGACGACAGCAGGGGTGGTGCGGTGCGCGCACGGGGTTTCGGTTCGCGTCGCTTGCTCTCAAAGATCTCTTCACCGGTGGACGACCGCAAACTATCGATTATGCCACCAGGACCGCGTGGAACCCCCGACCGGATCGTTCCCATGCATTCCATGCTGGCTGCTCTCTAGGCTCTTGTGCACACAAAGAAGATGTTTGCACTCGCTCTCTCGCTCTCTCTCTCTGTATCTCCGTGTATACCGATATCATGTCTGTATGTCTGATATCTGTTCTGTCCTGCGGGCGAGCGAGCGAGCAAGCGTGGGTGGGTGGCTGGGGATGTCCTCTCTGTCTTTGTCGCTGCCGCTTTGTGGGTTGCGTACGCGTCGAGGGCGTCGCCGCCAATCTCTTCGCCGAGCGGGCGGCCGGTCGATCGAGTCGTCGTTCTTGAGCGCTCTCGTCAAGTAGCGCTGAGCGAAGGTTTGCTGGGTACATTGCCTGCTTAGTGTCTTAGTGCCTTCTGAGACTGCCGTGGTCGCTGCTGCTAGCTTTTCATATTGTTGTTGATTTGAGTCGGGTTATGCACGTGGGATTATGAGTGAGGGATGGACATTGACCATGAAAACGACGACGACGAAGACGACAGAGACGTGTCAGGTGCGCGAAAAAATTCGCACACACTTCATACAGACAGAGGGATGAGGGGAGGGGGAGGTGGAGGGGGTAAGTCTATTTGGTTAGCGATAGCGTTGACAACTACGACAACAACAACAACAGGCGCAGCCTCAACAAACCGCCGCGTAGGCGAGTAAGTGTCATTTAGATATTCTATTAGTACATATGTATATATAAAGCGTTAAACCATCCAACCCTCAATCACTATCGTGTACTATGTAACACTGCATATTATTTTATTTAAATATATCTTCAATATATATTTTAATATATGCGTATTAGCACATACTATATTTTACTGTCCAGTTTCTGTCCTGTGTGACGCTGCTCGCTGTTTGCGAACTTCGAACTAGCTGTAATCATTTGCCATCACTGGTAATTATGATGATGATGATGATGAAGCTGATGTTGACGTGGATACTGTTGTTGATCATGCCAGTGCAACGACGTACGCGTTATTGGCGTTTGTTGTGATTGTTGCTATTGGCATGAAGATTATTATTGTTGTTGTTGTTGTTGTGGACAACAACCATGTTGGCATTTCTGGTATTGCTTTTGACGTTGTTTAGGTTTGATGCCTGTATGTTGTTCTTGCTGCTGCTGCTGCTGTTGCTGTTACGGTTATTGTATACGGTATTGTTGTTGCTGTTGTGCCGTCGCGCAGAGGCGCTGATCGTGGAGATTGGCCAAGATGATTTTGGTTGGCACGAATCAACTCCACACGCCGAGAAGAGGTGAAATGAAACGAAGGCGGCGGCGACGACGACAACAACAGTAACAACAAGAACAACAACGACAACAACAGTAACAACAACGACAACATCAACAACAGTAACAACAACAACGACAACAACAACAACAACAACAACAGCAACAACAAGAACGTTAAAGATGGCCACGGGAGTAGCAGCGCCCAATACTGAACGGGCCACGCAGACGCGCCAATGCGGCATGATCGGCCGCTGGGCGGTCGCCTATAGACGTCCTCGCTATAGCAGCCACAGCCATAGCCACTGCCGTCGTCGCCGATCAAAAGATACGGAACTATCATAGAATCGAACCGAACGGAATGAATCGAACGAAAAGAACGCAGAACGAGGCGAACACGAGGGATGAGAGATGAACAACAAGAAGAAAAATCGTTTTCTAACGCTGGCGCCGCCGCCGTCGTTCTTGTTGTTGTTGTTGTTGTTGCTGCTGCTGAGGCTATCAGCTGATGCATCATCGACTGTTTCTATGGATGTTGCTGTCGCTTTTAGTGGCAAGTCGCCACCCGCGGCCGCTGCTTAAAAGCTGCAGTCGAGCAGGCTTTGGCTGCGCAATATCTTCGATTCCTCGGCCGTAGCTTGGCCTGTCGGACCCCGACTATTCCCTATTAGCCCGTTTTAGCTCGCTGGTTCCTTTGACCGGCCATCGTTCTCCCGCCCTCGGATGGCTAAGATGGATATTATAGTTAATAAAACGACTAAATTTGCTGTTTCTGCTGACGCTGTTGTAGCACCCGCAGCAACAGCAGCAGCGACGGTGACGAGGTCGACAGTGGCGTGGAGGCATTCCAGCCAGTGGACTTCATCAGCAACAGCAGCAGCAGCAGAGGGAATTGGCGTTTAACGAGCTTTGCTTGTCATAATCCTTACTACTGGTACTCAAGTAAAAGTAAAGTAAAGTTTTTGGGTTGTTGTTTCTCAGCCAAGATTTTACGTCTACGGAACTGTTTTTCACATTGCTTCATAGTTACTTCGTAGTAGCAGAACTACTGGTATTGCTTACTACTATTACTATGACTTTTGCTTCGGTTACTACGGCGCGATTGGCCGTGCACATGTCATCCCCCCTCGGGAAAACCTCCTTTAAACCGGGAACCGAGTCGACGGCTTCATCGTCGTGGCATCATCGCGACGATCATTAACATCATATTGTATTGAAGTTGGAGGCTTGTGTGGACGGTACGCAGCCCAGACAGAAGATCAAGGCGCTGCAGATCTTTCTCTAGATGTATGAAGATCTACCACACCATTACCATGACGGCGGTTTCTACCACCGCCCTATATAGTCGGGCCATCATTGATGGACATTGTTCACGATTAGAAAGAACAACAACGACGACGTTGGCTTCGAATTGGCCAAGCGGCTGACCAGTCGGCTCTAACAGTGACGACGACGACAGCAACAATAGTGATGACCACAGCAAAAATAGCAATGACCACAGCAGCAGCAGCAGCAACAATAACAGCAAGAACGGGGATGACGACAAAAACGGCAAAAACTATGCCACCCACGGCTCGGATTCTCTATGGGCAGGTGAAAAGATTTCCCTCTGGGGTGCAGTGCCCCCCCCCCCCCCGCCTCATCTCATCGCTTCTCTCTCCCGGTTGCCTGACGAATCAAAAGTTTAGAGTTCAGTTTCAGTTCGTGGCGTTTGGGCCATATTGCATCTGAACAACGACAAATGCCACTTTTTTTCGACTGATGACTATCTATCAGAAGAGCCTAGAGACGCTTTGGGAGCTGCTGAGTCTGTCTCTGCTGCTGCTAGTACAGAAGGCGTGGTATGAAATTGCATTTGGAAAAAGCATCTCTCTTTTGCGTACAGAGTCATTCCTTTCATCAGATGCTTTCCTACCCGCTCCACACCCGTCTATGTGCCCGCTGTAGTAGCTGTTGTGGTCGTCGTTGTTGTTGTTGTCTTCGGCGGTGTCCAATGTAGCCGCCGGTCCTTCGTTATCAAACGCGCGAGATGGGTGTAAAGTGAGCTCTGCGCTCTCTGAGTACGCTGGTAGGTGGCCAGCGTAATTAAAAGCTTCATCGCCCCCCCCCCCCCACACCCCCTTACCGCTTCCACCGCACAGTGACCGACTCGAAGTTTCCTCGCCCCACCATCCAACCCGATGCCCCTTCTTCTTCCTCGGTGCGGCGCCGCCACCGCTTCCTCGCGAAGCCACGTCACTTACCACCCCTAAACACTTCACGAGGGTGCTGCGGTTGCGGCACTTCAAAGGCACGAAGACGGCGACGATGACGACGACGACGACGCACACTTCACGAGACTCACCGTGAAACCCGAGACGGCCTCACTCTCCTCTGACAGAGACGAGACGGACAAACCAACCCACCGATAGGCAGACGGACCAGACCAAACCCTCTCAGTCCCCATCTACCATCTCGTTATCTCTTACCTCGCTCTCTCATTCCCTATCTCTCTCTCTCACACACACACGCCCTCACTACTGAGCTCGTCAACCTAATCCTTCAACATGTGGCGCACGGCGCCTCGTGCAGAATTCAAATATGCTCAAGCGTATGGATGTACTGGATGGCTGCAGAGAAGCCACAACGGTCGCCGCCCCAGCAGCAGCAGCGTCGCGCAATTGACAGTGGCTGCTGTACGTTGTAGCCACACTATGCTCCTTCTAGCGTTCCTACCTGCGCATGGTCCTGAATCCGGACTTGCCCTGCAGGGTTTGCTGGGTCGCGTCCTGTGTGGCCTGTGAGGCGATGCAAAGGCCCCGTAGGTAGAATTGTCCGTCGCACTCGGGACGCGCGCGCGCTCGCCTTTGTGGGTTGTTGATCATATGCAGGACGAGATGAGACGACGAGACGTTACGGGAACTCGAGCGAACACTGAAGTTGTTGTTGTTGTCGCTGTTGTTGTTCTTGTTGTCAATATTGTTGTTGTTGTTGTTGTCATTATTGTTGTTTGTCATTATTGTTGTTGTTGTCATTGTTGTTGTTGTTGTTGTTGTGGTGTGGTAGTTGTTGTTTCGGATCTAGTAGGCTCATGCTAGTTATTTATGCCAGCGCTTAAGATCGACTCGACCG
Organism: Dermanyssus gallinae; assembly: GCA_003439945.1. NCBI lineage: Eukaryota > Metazoa > Arthropoda > Arachnida > Mesostigmata > Dermanyssidae > Dermanyssus > Dermanyssus gallinae. The sequence goes on from QVRM01006048.1 coordinate 102,775, forward strand.
GCAACAGCGGCTTAACTATGTTTTGCAAGCTAACGGTGCTGCTGGTGGCGGCAGCGTCTGCGGCTTCTGCTGCGACAATGACGGGGTGGCTTCTCATTGCGTCACTCACTACCGGGTGCGCGCGCTATTGAGAAGTGAAGACGACGCTCGTACCGGGGTGCTATGTGCAGAATATTACTACTACTACTACTACTACTACTACTACTACACTATTACAGCGACAAGTCGCCGGCCGGGCCTGGTCAGGTTGCATTGCAATTAATGCAGAATGCATCCTTTGCGCATGCAAAGACAAGCATATGCGACGGCTCCTGCTTCTCTCTCCTTGCTGTTCGGAGATGGTGCGTGGCCAGCGAGGCCGAAAGCCCGCCGGAGCGGTGGCAGACAAAACTTTAAGTTTTGCCCTAGCCGTTTGCCTACGCGTTTCGACCCGCGTTTTCTTCTTCGCCTCACCGCTCCACCGGAACGCCGCACTCGTTGGGCGGTGCCAACGAGTTGTAATTCGCACGTTCACATATGTATGCTAGGACAGGCTCTCACACCTATGTATAGGTGTATGTTGTGGTGTATATAGACACGCACACACACAAATTTTAATATATATATATATATATATATGTGAAGGCACATATATGTATGCATAGATGTACACCGTGCATACGCGCTTATACCACAGAGGCACAACCGCCCACGAGGGTCCTTACGCCGCAAAACGAACTTTTAGCCAGATTGACTCAGGTGACTCAGGTTGTACTAATGGTGATGGTGGTGGCGGTGGTGGTGGTGCGGCGAAGTTCTCGTTTAGACGTGGATGAGCAGTTGTCATAGCATAGTGGCGGCCTTTGATGATGAATCAACGATGCATGAGCCGACAATCCAACATCAAAGCGAGCTGATGAGTTCACCATCTGCAACAGGCTGGTGTTGTGACACATTGCGTTAGTGTAATTTCATGGCTCACGGCGAAGTCGATGGAGAAACCGGGCCGGCCAGTGGAAAAGGGGCCGGCTTGCCTACGTACACATATGGCAAGCGACTAGGAGGGGCATCATGTTTATCTCAACTATCCGCGCTATCGCTCTTCACACGCGGCCCCGCAGTAGCGTGGCGATGATAGTTTGGAACTTCTGCTGTCTGTCCGGTCTAAACGAAATTAGACAACAACAAAAAAGCGTGCTATTTTTTGCCACACTGACACTGGCTGCTGAGTAGAGAAGGCGACTCCAGCTTGCCGGCTTAGAAATTACGAAGTTTGGGGCGTCACCAAACCCACCTGATGAGTCTGATGTATTCTATATATATATATATATATATATAGAAGGACGTTTTACTAAAACCTATTCCGCACGATGCTATTAGCGATCTGCTGCTCAAGTATAGCATGCTTAAGAACAGGCAAGAGCAACATCAAAGGTGTCGTCACCATTATTATTGTAGTCGTCGGTTTCGACGACTTTACCACCAACAACAGAGACCAACATCGGTTTGAAGACACGACCTTTAGTGTTCTCTGCCCGTCAGTATGATCTGTACGTACTTCACTCGGTTTCGGCCATCTCACTCGATGCTGCTACGGTGTGAGGTGTGATCCATCGGTCCATCAGATGTTTTGCTGTTGCTGCTGCTGTTGCTACCGATGACGTTAGGTGTTGGTGTTGCTGTTGTTGTTGTTTTTGCTGCTGTAGTTATTATTGTTGCTGTTGTAGTTGTTATTGTGGTTGTTGCTGCTGTTGTTGCTGTTGACGTCGTTGATGACGCTGCTGCAGCACCAGCAGCAGCAGGAGTGAATCAGCCCTGATTGCTATCGCCTTCATAGTTGGCTGCCGTTGGATGACTTGGTCGAGCATGACGACACCACCACCAACAACAACAACAACAAAAACAACACCAACCGATCGACCGACCGACTCCAACCATAACGCCTTCGTCGTGGTGTGGAGATAGATGTTCATCTCTCTGTTTAGTGGCCATCGCTGGCGTCGCTGTCGCTCTGATGCTTTAGCCGCCCTCCGCCGGCGTGGCCGCCTCTGTTACGTTCTCACCAGCAGCAGCAACAACAACAGCAACGATGCTGTTGCTGCGGCTGCTGCTGCTGTTGTCATCGTTTTCGTCGTCGTCGTCGTCGGCCGTCGACTTCGTTTGGTCGTGTGGCGATTTTTTGCTGGCCGGGTATCGCACTTCGTGAGGGAACGCCCCTACCGGTGGCGAAGCCGCCGGCAGTGACGACGGCCGGCCTCATCAAGGCGGCAAGCAAGCTAAGAGCCAAGAAGAAGAAGGGAGGCGGGGGGGGGGGGGGAGAATGGGGAGAAGACCTCCTCGCGAAGTAGAGTCGGTCGACGATCTGAGCGGCCATCCAACGCCTGTCCGAGCCGGTCTTAGCTAGCAGCCGAGGGAAAAAGGGAGAAAAGAACAAGCATGTATATATATATATATATATATATATATATATGTGTGTGTGTGTGTGTATGTATGTATGTACTTGTTCTCGGGAGAGAGAGAGAGTTTCCCGCGCGCTACAGCGCTGATGATGGCCATCCAGATGGAGATGGTAGATCCGTACCATAGTCGTCGATAGCATCGACCGAGCGAGCCGCTGCCGAATACACTATACAGCACCGTCGCCACCAGCTATTACTACAATTACTACTGCTGCTGCTACTACTACGAGTTCGACTACCCCACGACTAGCATAAGCACGAACGCTATGGATGCGGATGGCCGATGAACTCGACCTCATCGCGCTGCTGCTGCGGCTGTTGCCGCTTCATCCTCCGCCTCCTTCTTCCCCTTCTCCCTCCTTTTCTTCTTCTTCTTCTTCAACGAAGATGACGAAGCCTCAAATTGCCAACACCGAGGCCATCTGCCATCCGACGCTATTTTAGGTGTTGGTACACGCATCTTTATCTCCACTTATATATAAATATATATATATATATATATATATATCAACTCTTACATTCCATCTCCAGACCTCCAGCTGCACTGACAATAATTACAACGACGATGATGCTGATAATAATAATAATAACAGCCCACAACTGCAACCAAGTCCGCGCTCGTGTGTATTAGCGGTGTTGAGTTGACGATGATGTGCATGTACATTGATTCTTCTGGAAGTGAGGAAGCGCGAAGTTTCATCAGAGACAGAGGCACACAGCTATTGATAGATGCCACCTATAGCCCTCACAGTCGGCACGTGAATGAGCTGGTTGGTCTCTAGTGAGGTACAGTTCGATCGAACTCCACCGTGAGCCGTGTGAAGCGCTGAAATACACTTTTGGTCAAAACGAATTTTTATATCTGCCTGTCTGATTTCCGTCTGTCAGTCGGTCGGTTTCTTTCAAGCACACTCGCTATTAGACGTCTCTCAAACTCTCCAGCACTCTCGCTACTCTACGACGATGCTCTCCACACGAGATGCGTGTTGTTATGTCGTCGTATCTTGTATCTTTCGGCGATCGGGTTCTTCTCCAATGACGACAGAGTCGAGCCTCTCTTCGTCTATCGGACCCGGGCGCCAACGGGTGGCTAACAGGTGGCAAGCCCAAGACGTGTCTGCCCAACATATAGCTTTTCACTACAGCATTAAGTAGGGTGTCTGCCTACCTGCCAGTAGATACGAAACTTCGAGGCGGTGAGAGATGAGACGAAATCGTTTCTCGGCCTTGATCAGCAGAAGCAGCAGCGGCGACAGTAGCGCTTCTCAACTGGCATGTTAAATAAATAACACGAGCTCCAGTTGACGAATGAATGGCGAACGAACACGTGTAGTTTAGGCACAGTGTCGGGGCTAGTGTTCACTCGAGATCGACTCGGCCCTCGAGATTGTGTCGGTAGTTCATTGATGACAGGGAAAAGCTGACGACGACAATGATGATGATGATGACGACGATTATTGCGGTGATGATGATGATGATGATGATAAGCAGGAGGACGATGGTAAAGGTCGTCTACTGGAATGGATGGAAACGCTGGAAGACAAGGCGACACCAATACGAGGCGTGCCCCTGAAGCGACGGCGGTGGCGGCACGCCTTTTGACTAACGACGATCGATGTTGACCATATCATGACCGTGACCGTGACCGTGATGAGGGGTAGCTGGCTGTATGGATGGGTGCAGATGATGTGTAGGCGTGCGTGTAGGTGCACTACGAGGTGGATGGATAGGTAGGTAGCTTGCTGTGAGTGAATGGCACGCTGTCTGATGCGCTTGCTTGGTTCGCTTGGCTGTTAGATGATGTCGCTGAGTCTGGTGCAGATGCATGGTTGTGCGGCGCACCCATCGTTTCCGATCGCCGTCCGCAATATACCAGCTATTGTTGATGTTGTTATTGTGGCTGTTGTTGTTTGTGTTGTTGTTGTTATTGTTGTTGTTGCTACTGCTGCAGTAGTAGTAGTAGTTGTAGTAGTGGCCAAAGTAGGAGCCGGAGAAGGCGTGTCTCTCTCTCTCTCTCTCTCGACGTCACCCATTGACGTATGGCTCACACATGTGGTACAATTCGTCGTCGATTCACTCACACTTTCGTGTAACCAGACTGAGAAGTTGTTCTTCTTCATGTCTTCCCCGCGCGTTGTCTCTCTTCGATCGAAGTGATTCGTCATTGGCTGACAGGCTTTTTGCCGTTAACTAATTTCCTTCCAAATGTCCTCCGCTCTCTATCTCTCTCCCTCTCTATGCATCTCCCTGTTCTTCTCAATGAGAAGGTTTGCCTTTTCGGGATTGGTGATTATTGTTGTTGCTGTTGTTGAGCCTACTACAAGCAGAAGCGGCTGCCGCCGCCGCCACACTTGGGTCGACACCCCCTTAGGGTGAAAGGATGACCCGATTCGTCCGGTTCGAAGGAGTCCTCCTTCATAAGCTTGTCGAGGCGGGAGCAACGCCGACGACTACAACACCTACGGCCACGTTCGGTGGTTCCGTTCGAATCTCGATCTCTGACTGGGGCCACCCCAGTATGCGAGACTGTGTGTGAGACTGATTTATGATAGCTACGATATGTTGTGATCGGGCACGTGGCCGACTAGCCCACGATCAGCACGACGGCCATGCACGGTCGGCCATATTACTCTTGGCCGAGTTTCGACGTTCGATCGAGAACATGCAGATCGACACACATGGAGACAGGACTTTGTGTCCCAGTTAGATGTCTGGCGAGCCACCACCGCTAGGCCAGGACACACCGTGTGTCTGCTTGTGCCGAGTGTGCAGGAGGAGTTGGTGCGAAATTGAACTGGCACGGTTCCGTCGTTTTCGAGACAGCTCTCTCATTCTTCTGTCATTGCAGGAACGACGGAGCTGGCGCGAAAGGGTAAGCGCCTCTCCTCCGCGATCTCTTTGTTCGAGCTTGATGCTGATTCGTGGGAGTGGAGAATTTGCGAATTATATGAATTAGCGAGTTAACGAACACCGTGTACATCATGCAAGTGGCAGTGATTGGCGCTCATTTGTGTGAGTGATTTTCGATGTATGCGAGCACATTCAGACAGCTGTCCCGGCGGTGACTGTTGCTAACGCGGGGTGTGGTACTCTCAGAATATATATATATATATATATATATATTGCCAATAACGGCTCACGCCAATGCATACGATGCGATACAGTAAAATTAAATAATGATTTTAACGTTTAAGGGTCCGCAGTTACCTGTCTACGTGCAGGCTTACGGTAGAATGAAGTATAGAGAGTGAAGAAACGAGTGAAGCTATGTCTACGAGCGAATGTCTGTTTCGTCCCTGAATCGCCGGCTTCGCTTGCTCGATATCGTTGCGTTGCACAACGTTACCACTGTCACACAATAGGAAGATAAACACCATGCCAACTCGGGGCCTGCGGTGGTGGAGGGCAGCAACGAGGGTAGCTAGCTGGCTATTCATGTTCTTGACATAGGACTAAGAGCGGTCGTAGTATGAATACTAATCGTTACAGCAGTAGCTGTAGTCGTTGTAGTATTCGTACTACGACTCCTGTAGTAGTGTTAGTGACCTATTGGTAGGTGAGGCGCCATTATCACTGGCCCGCAGAGGCGAGCCATCGCATCTCTTAGCCTACGTCTACTATCTATCTATATATCTGTCTGTTTGTCTGGATGGATGCGTTTGCGTGTGTTTTTCTTTGGTATGGCGCAGAGGCGATAGTGAGGAGTGGATGGGAATGGGATAGGCCGCAGAGGCCATCGTCACATAACGATGATGGTAATGGTGGTGGTGGTGGTGGTGACGACAACGACGATGATGATGATGATGATGATGATGGTAGTCGTGGAATCGAAGCAGCTCTGTGATGGTGGTGAACCATGCCTCCGTGCTAAATAAAATGACGTGGGACGTGGACATGTTGAAACAGCGTGCCTAACAGTAGAGTAACTGTAGCAGCTGTGTTGGTGATGTTTGCACAGGGGAGAGAGAGAGAGAGAAATAAAGAAAGAGAGGAAAGCGATGAGATCGGGGCGGACAAAGATTCTCTCAACAACCCAGCCGCCACTAAGGCTAATCAGCTGGTGGAAAACATCTGCTTCTGCCACTTTTTGCCACTGTCGCAAATGCTGCTGCTGCTGTGCAAAACAGAAGAGCACGTGTAGGAGGGAACGGAGATGGATACGTCGACGGTAGAGAAAACGTACAAGACAGCCGTCGCCGGCGGCAGAGCAATCATGCACGCCACGATGGTCAGAGGTACTCGAAAGGGATGGGCTGAAGGCAGGGGGTAAACTGGGGTAGTCGGTCGGGACTAGGTGACTGGATGGCTGGAGGAGGAGCAAATAACAACAACAACAACAAACACAGACATCGGGGCAAGGGGGTGGACGACGACGACACGACAAGAAGAAGAGGAACACAGGCTACCTTGATGGGCGAGTGGTTTAACGTGCAGGGGGAGCCACCCAACAGTAACCCACTGACTGGGTGGTCTCCGACTCTAGTCGCTGCGGCCCTCAACCTCGTAGGTGCCGGTGGCGTAATCGGGGTCGGCGTCATCCAGATGGCTCGTACGTGCGTGGAATGCGTACACGAGGGGTATTGTCGTTGTTACAGTTGCTGTTGTTGGTGTTGTTGTTGTTGTTGTCGTCGTCATCATCGTCGTCGGCGTAATTGTTGTCGTTCCTATTGTTCTTACGTACAGAGAACGTACAGGAGGAAAGGAGGGAGCATAGGAGTGTAGGTGGGACGAGGTAGGTTGGGAGACCGGCTGTTGAGGACGGCTAAGTACACGATACTGTCTCCAGCCTCCGGGAACTACAAGCCTCGTCTTCTTCGCTTGTGGGGCGGGGGGGGCTCCTCGCTCCCATTCATTGATTCATTCATTCCGCCAACAACCCCCCGCCAGCCAGCCAACCAGCTAGCAAGCAGATCAGACAAACGTCCAGCCAGATGGAGCTCGTCAGCCGCCCCCGACATAGCAGTGTTACTGAAGTACTGCTTGCTTGTGATGCTGCTACGACGACGAATACTGCAACCTCCACCCTGCTATTACAGCGACTACAGCGTTTCTGCTAATACCTAGTGTGCTGTCTAGTGCGCTATTATCCCGCGTATCGATGGAGTACGCTACGGACAAGTGGCAGTGTTCCGAAAGGCAGAGAGAGAGAAAGAGAGAGACACACACACATAGACATTCAGAGATAGACAGGCCTGCTCGAGGACGCGGAAGATAATGAGCGTCGTTGTAGTGCCAGCTTCAGCGCCGTCTTCAGTTAGTGTTGTCACCGCTTCGAAGACTCGACGAAAGGATCTTGGTGTTCCGAGCGAAAGGTTCGTGGCTAAGGTCGTTCCCGCTTAGACTACTCGTCCGAGTTCTGAACAGGAACTAGGAAGGGGAAGACGAGGCTTTGATGAGGGAGACGGCCACCGATATTCGAGCCAGCGCCACCGTTGTCCGTGTGTCCACCCCCGTCCGCCAGCCGGTCGGCCCGTCGCTTCGTTCGTTTGAATACAAATACGCACGAAAGCGAATTCGATAATCTATACGCGCGCAGCGACACACGATAACGGCATCGGCATCGTTCGCCTGCGTCACAGCGAGGGGGTAGCAACGAGGGGTTAGCTACAGCCTCGAGGCGGGGTCGCGTCTTTTCATGTGCCTCTTTGACTCGTCACGCCGGCAGTGTGGTGCGTCTGTAGCAGAGGACCGACCCCCTCCTCAATAGGAGCTGACAGACGGGCCCGCTCGTAACGACCCGTGGCACGTACGCATAGGCAGGCGTAGGGCTCGGGACTCATACAGAGCAACAACATGCTCTATGTGCTGGCATTGTCACGTGCGCCGCGGTCGAATCGTGTGAGCCAATAATAATAATAATAATTATTATCATTATCATCGTCAACAGCAGCAGCATAATGATGATTATACTAATAATGATGGCCGGCTACCGTCGTCGTCAAATTGCCGTACATGTTATAGACAATTCGACAGCGTCCAACGAAACTAGCTTATCCTCTATATATATATATATATATATATATATAGCAGTAAATGACTGCTATGACTCCCCCACGAATGTTGACTCTTACGTTGCTGGTTTCTATGCAGGTTTCTATATATCATATTCATTAAAACCACTCGCAAACGTATAAGCTAGCTAATTAATCAGAAAAACAATAGCAACACGGTCACAGTAGCAGCGGGCACGAGCTGCGCAGGTATGATCAACCTGCGCCGTATCCGACTTTTACCTTGTCGTCATATTGACCGGAAGATTGCAATGGTTAATCGCCTTCTCGTCCCTTCGTTAGAGCTAGTTTGACGCTTCTGAGACGTCGATGAGACGACATTTTGAGGAACCCTGCGCATTTGTCATCGCGTGGCAGTGGCGCCTACGGGCGTTTGACCTTTTCGCTCGCTATCCGCTATCTATCTATGAATTGATAGATCGAGCGATCGACCGATAGATAGATACATATGAGTGTCTGTGATGTCTTAATCATCTCTGTCGACGACGACGACGACGATGGTGAACAGGGGCGATACGACTTTGTCAGAGGATGAGACGGCGACGCCATCGTCGTCGGAGAACAAACACCGTTGTCGACCTGCCTGTTTGCCAGGCAGGCAGGGAGCTCAGGTCAGTCAGAGCAGCCCTATCGGTGTAATGGCTTCGGCTGCTTTACAGCCGAGGTCGCCCTGGCTTTGGCTCCCTTTGCCGCCACCGCCGCCGTCGTCAGCATGTAGAGTAGACGAGGGAAGAAATCCCGGGAAAATGTGGAGCAAGCCGCCACAACGGACCCACCAGCCGACCATTCCACCCGGTCCGGGCCTGGCCCTGCGCGGCCCGGCGACATTATTGGGCAGCTCCCTTACGAGCTAGCTCCGTCATCCGGCGGATAATAGCTGACAGCAACAGTAGCCTTTACAGAAGAAGAACAAGACGAAGAAAAAGGAAAGCTTTCTCACGCGGTGTGGCTGGCAGGTCATCTTCTTCTGTTTCTCTTGGCTCATTCGATCTCGTTCTTTCCCTTCTTCTTCTTCTTCTTCTTATTTTTCTTCTATATTGTCATTTTCTTCTTTTTCTGCTTTTTTCCTTTAGTACTTTCTTGTTTTTCCCGCCCCATAGGAGATCGCTCGTTTTGTGTGAGCTTTGCCCCTCCCCCCAGTCTCCCTACCGCGCTCAAAGCATCCCGTCGGTCTGCCTATCCGCCCTTTTCCCCTCCACGCTTCGTGGCTGCTGCTGCTTAAGGGGATTCATCCATTCCAGCAGCAGCAACGCTGATTGCGCTGCCAGCCGCCTGCTAGGCAGTTTTAGCGAGACAGCTCTTAGTGAGAGACAAAGTGCGACCACGACGACGAAGTCGGGAGTCGGAGCGAACTCCTTGATCGTGTTCTCATCTCCATGCGATCATATCGGCATAGCTATTATAGCTGCTTCTGGCGCTTCTGCTGAGTCGTGGAGGAGAATTGTTGTTGAGCTGCCGCCCATCGTCGTCGTCGCCGTTCTCGTCTCATAGTGCCTACACGATGCCCGGTTCCATGGCTACACGCTAGATCTTCAGCGGTCCATTTCAGCCGCCCTACACCGGCAGTAGCATCAGTAGTAGAGACATATCGAGAGAACGGGAGGAAAGAGAGAACATAGACAGTTAGATCAGCGAGTAGGTATCCACAGATGGACAGATACAAACACAGAACGAAAAGTTACACAACCACAAAAACATGAGCAGAGCGTTTGGTCACTGAAGGCTCTGGTTGGAGCGTTTGTCGAGAAGAGAGAGAAAGAGCGAAATGTCAAATCGGTGACATCTTTTTCAGCCAGCCCGCTAACGAAGATTGTCCGCTACGACAACAGTGTTACAGCGTCATGGAACAAGCGATCTGAGTCGTAGTAGATGTAGTAATATCAGCATAGGCGATCCGTCTATCTGTGCCGTCGCCGCTGGAGTTTAGACGTTTTCTTCTATCCAATACTGTTGTCGTTGATCTGTACCGGCGTCCGTTCGGTACACGGCGGTGAACGCTGCCGCCGGTATGAGCTAAGCCATTTTTCGATCAAAAATCTCTCGGGATTTTCAGCTTTCCGTTTTCTTATGTTTGTTATTCCTATCTTACATTCTCGTCTTCTTCTCGGGCCACTTGTGGAACTCATGGTGGCAGTAACAGCTTATTTGACTCCCGCCTTCTACTGTTCGCTCTCCTTCGCTCTATGTTCCCCATTTAAGCCTGCATAGCATCTCCTCGCAGTCTCGCTACATGGCGTGCCAGTGTTTAGATGTTGTTGTTGTTGCTGTTGTTTTTGGCTTGATTTCTAATTGACTAGCGACCACTGTTATCACTATTTGTTATGTGAGAAACGACGGCTAAATCGCCGTTCAAAGAAGCCGCTTGTTTTCAATCGTTGATCCGGCATGCCACAAGTGTGTTACTGTGCACTTTTTTTTTATTTGAGGTCTTTATACACCTAATAATAATAAGAATACTAATTGTTGTTCTCATGTTATCGTACGAGACGACCGGGAACCCTTCGGTACCTAGACACAATGAGGTGTTTGTTCAAATGAGGAGGCATTTACAGACTCCAGTGCTGCGTTCCCACAGTTGATCACGAAGCATCCCGTAGCACTGCCGGATAACACCGCAGCTTGCTTTCGAGTAGTACTATGAGTAGGAAGAAAAGAGATGCACTCGCGTTGAAGGGATGCATTCTCTGAATAGAAGGGGTTCATTGTTACCATAGAGGTTTGTTGGTGTTGTTGCTCGTGGTGCTGTTTTTGTTGTTATTGCTACCATCGTGATTGTGTTGTTTACTTAGTCGTTTTGTCAGACGATTTAGTCAATCACATTGGTCGTTTATACAGCTCCTCTTTTTTTACTTTCTTCTGCAGAAAACAGTGAACAGTAGTAGTGAGTCGAGTTATCATCACCTCTGATTACCTATTACTATTACGACAATATTATACATGCTGCTACTACGAGTTGCGAAACGACCAGCCAACGGACCGCTTTTGCCGGTAGACTGACTGATGGCCGGCTGAAATCTTTAGGTAGGTTTCCTGTTGTTTTGGCGCAAGGCAAGCGAGAGATCACGCAGGTCATGCATCGACCTAGCGACGCAGAGACTGTGGACGTCTGATGGGCCTCCGACGGTGGTGTTGGTCATAGCCGCAGTCTTCTTCGTCACTGGTTCAGTGTGCCTACAGAAAGATGCAGCAGCAGCATCAGGAAACAGCCAAGAAAATGGCAGGGAAAGAGAGAGAAAGATGGAAACTGGGAGGAACTGGTGATGGGGCGAGACACAGTGGCCGCTATGGGGTCTATGGGGTCACCCTCAGGACGGCGTCTGGGGAAAGCGGGGGAGGTTTTGCGCCCATCAGGGCAACACTGGCAGGAGCGTTGAGGTTGTTTCTTGCTGTTTGTTCGTCGCCGTATAAGGGCGTGGATGGGCTGGAGCAACCAAATTGGATCACGACTGGCCCCTTACGACCAGCACCACTCCCACCGTTGTCTTCCTACCCGGCCCAGACGCGGAGAGTAGGGGGCGCCGGGGGGGGGGTGACAACGGCAACCACGACGAGGCTACTATAGGCTGCTTTCTGCGCCTCTCTCTGTGCCCAACATGGCGCTTAAACGCGCCTGAGGGGGTGGGATCACGTCCATTTGGCTGTACGCCACCCATTCAGTGCCTCACCCACCTCCCTATCGCCGCTGCAACTGCTGAGGCACTGCGCAGATCACGGCAACACCCATAATGGCGTTAGAAGGCAGAGATCAGAGACAGTGAGAGGAACAAACAGGAATCCACAGGATGGCGCAAGGGTAACACTAGTCCTCTCCGAGGAACGAAGCATATTGGGACGTGCGACAACAACAGCAACCGAAGTCCTCTCTGAATGCTCTCGGATCTTCGGCTGCTGCTGCTGCTGTTGCTGCTACGGAACACACAGTAGTTCAGTAGTTGGCGTTGCTGGCATAGCTGAAATCGTTGTCGAGCGCTCCATGCCCTGCTTCCGGCGACACTTCAGCGCTACGCACCCCATTCCACTGCTTCTCCGTCGCCGCCTGCCCGTATAAGCTCTATTCCGCCCCTATTCTTCGTCGTCTGACGAGCGGTCTTTATTTAATATTCGATTTCACGACGGTGGCCATTGACCTTTGACGGCTAGCAGCATTTGTGCGTCCACTTCCATTTAGAAGCGTTCATTCCGGCTTCACATCGTATGTGGGTGGTGGTAGATGGGCGTGCATTATTGTTTTGGGTCGGGCGGTTCGAGGAAGGAAAAATGTTTTCCTTTGTTGTCATGGCGTTTGCCTCACGCCGTCCGAAGTATACTCTCTCTTTCTCTTTGTGTTGGTGATGATAACGATGACTCAATGGCGTATGGTGGACTGAACTTGCCGTCCATAAGCAATCATAACTGTTGCTGTTGTTGTCGTCGTCGTCGTCCTTGTCTTCTTAATATTGTTGCTGTTGTCCTGAAGTTTCTTGTTGTTACTGTAGTGCAGGTTGCTTTTATTGTTGCAGACAACAGCAACAAATACTCGATGCTACCAACTTCACTACCATCACTCCTACCACAAATGGCTTCAATCGTCGTCCCGCTTTGACTGTAACATGGCTGGACAAAATGGCAGCCCGTCAGGACTTGCAGATTATTTTTGTTGTTTGTCGCAGAGCAGGCAGCCATTGCGACTACCCCCGCACCCCACCGCTACTACTGTGACAACTCCTGGTTCTACTCCGGGAGTGCTCTGCAACTCTGCTGAGTGCCTGAGTAAGGACTTGATATGACGACGGCCACGACGAGTAGAACCACGGAAGTCTACGATGTAGTCACCACCCTGCACTGCTCGAATGGAATATCGAGATGCCTGTGCCACCCCACTTGCCGTTGCTGCTGCTGCTGATCCCACTACTTCACATACTTCTGCTGTGAACGCTGATGCCCCCGTTATATCATGCAGACGGAGCGGAGTGCCTCACAATATATATATATATATATATATATATCGCGATAGATGTCACGCACCCATTGCTGTGTGTACGCTTCAAATGCGCTTAGTGTCGTAGCTTGGCGCGACTGTTTTTGCTGGAGTTATTTGTGAGCATGTTTTTTTCGGGAGTATACCGAACGCAGTACGCATGTAGGTGCGTAGAAAGTCCGACATTACACCACACTTGCAGTGGTGCCATTACGACTGTATTAGAAATGTCTCCCCTATTACTTGCTGTTGCTGCTGATGTCTGTCTTTTCGGCCGAAGAACACGACGAATGGATGGCTGGTGAGTGGAATCACTCCGCCGTCGCTTCTGCTACCAGTGTGGCAGGAGCAGACTGGAGAATTATGAACAAGCGATCATCGAGACGGGAGAAGATGAGTCAGGTGGGTCGCAGCCTCCATCCCATCGTCCACTTCCAACGTCCACTTGTCTGGGAGTCTGCGATGGATGAAGTCGAAATTGGGCTGGCCAGCCCCGGGGACGTTGGGTTATTGGGTGATCTGTTGAAGTACGACGATGGATCCTTTTTGGTTTAGGCATCAGCGAACTCGCGCTTCCTAGAGCAGAGATGCTGCTGCTACTGGCGACGATGATGACCCGATCCGCTTATTCATCGGCCTGTAGGCAGGGCAGTAACATTTTGTACGTTGGTGCTTCTGTTGTCGTTGTTGCTCTTGCTGTTTGTTGTTGTTGTTGTTGTTGTTGCTGCTGTTATGAGCCACTTTAAAATCCGTAAGGAAGCAACAACTCGTAGCGGATTAGCTATCTACTCACATGCTGCTAGATCATCTGCCTGCCATAGAGCAGTACCAGGACGGAAACAACAAAAACAGCAATAACAACAACCAAACTAGCCTGCTCCAGCAGCGAAACTATTGTTGTACTGCTGCTGCTGTTGCCACCGCCTCCGAAGCCTTGCTGTGTGCGCGTTGCGGCAGCAAATTACGGAATTAAGGAAACCCCACGACTTGGCGCTTGTAGCGCCTTATTGGTGGGGCTTCCTTTCTGTTGGTAAACCCCACAGCATCTGCAGCGGCGGCGGCCGCAGCAGCAGCAGCAGCAACAACAACAACAACAGTGATGACGAGTAGAAGGGGGAAGAAGAGCATTACATCAACGACGTGGTCGCGATAGGGTCGAGGCAGGAGTGTTCTCTTGGTTCTGTAAGCTGGCTGGAGATTTCCTTTAGGATCGCTCGGACAGTCTTGGAATTAAGCTGATGTTGAGAGAGCGCAGCAGCGCGTGCTGTCTCTCACCAACTGGTGCTGAGGCTACAACGACTTCTAGTGCTTCTGCTCGCTTTCGTCGTTGCAACTGGAAAAGGCTTGGATAAGCAAGCATATCCGGACTAGTACCGGCGGTTAGTCTGGTGGCGGTAATTTTTCATCATTTACTTCACGACAAACGAGGGACCAGGAGATTGGGTGAGAGAGGAGAAGAGAAGCGCTAGGAATAGGGAGAAAGACCGAGGGAAAAAGAATGGGAGAAGAAACGAACAAATCTTCCTTCGCATAGGGAAGCAGCGATTAGCTTGGAGCGAGCTACCCGTGAGCTGGTGTGCTTCGCCGGCCGAGACGAAAGTAAATGTTGGGACTTTCTGAGATCAGCGTGATTTGTACATTTGTAGGATTTACGACGAGGACGAGCACTCTTACTTCTTGTACTTCTAGTCGTGGTCGCTCTCGTTTCGTCTATTTTCGCGCACCCCTTTGGTAAGGGGCGGCGAGCCAGGGGCTTGCTGAAGGGCCCGTCTCCTTTCGTTTGCCCCTATCATCAACTCGATGCCGAGTCAGCTTGCTTTTTTTTTACGCTAAGCGTGGCCTACGGTCGACCTACACAACCAAACCGACCCTCGAACCGAACGACCGGCAGACGAGACACACAAACCAGAAGGTAGAATACTGAAGCGGACAGACAGAACACGGCCTGAATGCAGTCGAAATGTACACAGGCCATGACTTGGTGTGAACACAGTGCCGCTTAGACGGCTGAATGCGGAAAGGCGACGAGTGAGTCTTCTCCAAGACGAAGGAGGCGAAAATGACAAATAGGTAAAGAAGCTCCTTCTTTCTTGGCTATTCTCGTGACAATCATCAAACAGTTGCGTCTGGAGCGCTTGAACTAGCAGCAGCGTCCGTAGCAGTCAAAGTTCTAATTTCTAAGTGTCGGACATGGAGTGTCGCCGCGAGTACACTGTCCTAGTGCTCAGCAGAGTTGTCCTGTTGGCATTTGGCACCCCAGTGCCTAAGTGAGTGCCAAACACAGCAACAATAGTAGCAACAACAACAACAGCAGCACCAGCAAGAAGATCTACAAGACACACAATATCCACAACAAGAGCAACAATACGAACAATTATAGCGACAACAACCATACAAACAATAACAACAACAACAAGAACGGCAACGGTGTGAGACACGCCCCAGCGAGCGGCTTATCGCGTTTGTACTATAAAGTGCTTTTGCTGATGCTGGTCCTACTGACGCTCCCGCTGCCAGATCAGTGTTTTTGGAGAATCTAAAATGCACCATTCTCTTTGAACCACTACTACCAGCACCGCCGAGCTGGAGATTAAACTAACCTCTCAGCAAAACTTGAAAGACTTGTTTGCTTAGTTTCTGTTCTACTATGTGTGCATGTATATATATATATATATATATATATATATATATATATATACGTATACGTGTATACGATTGAGCATACAAGCTACAGCAGCCAGTGGATAGCTTATCGGGATAGGGTGATAGGGCGATTTTCAGCAGCACAATAACTGGATAATCTTTTCCTTACACCACTCAAGTGGGCCGCATTCAACTTTTCGGCCGGTCGACTTTCTTTGGATCCACTCGATCCACGCGCTATTCTAACCCCCTTGCTCTTATATATATATAGCGCGGGATGCTTCAAATACAGTTCAGCTGTGTTGTGGTAGGGTAGCAGTCGAGGTAGTAGCAGTACTGTTTTCTTCTTTGCTAGAGACAGAGAAAGCAATTGCGAAGGATCGTAGCTCGTATCGGCTTTGCATACATTTTGACCGTACAGCCGTCGCTCTACTGCCATAGAGAGTGCCTGCGAAAGGAATAATATACAATGGTGGTCACAGCCACCGCTGCTGCTGCCGCTACTATTGCTGTGGCTGTGACTTGAATGGTCGTATTCGGCAGATAGGCAAGAAAGTTAACGTCGTCCATTGCTTTTATAGTGACGCGCGCACCCTCCCATATATATATATATATATATATATATATGCGCGTGTGTGTGCGTAGGGCGGGGTGCATAGAAAACTGCGTGAGGGCGCGCTACATTTCAAATTGGTTCCACTGTTGTCCGCTGGCGTTGGTGATGGCAGCAGCGGTACGGGTCTCCACAACGAATTGTAGGCATTTCGTATATATACATATATATATATATATATATATATATATACATACATATATATATGTATATATACACACATACAAGGAGTGTCATGACACGAGCCATGACACACGGACAACGAGTGAATAAAGAAAGAACACGTCCACACTTCTCCATTCAGGCAGAACGCGCGCATAGGGCACACGTACAACAAACACATACAACGTAAACATACATACGGTCATACACTTACACACTGACACACACCCATCTTATATGCTTACGTAGCCACGTCTTAAGGAGAGGCAGGCGGGGGAGGGGGAGAGGCAGGCGGGGGAGGAGCGGGAACAGCTGAGGAACAAAGGTGCTATATCTGCATGTATCTAAGATGTGTGTATGTATATACGTAATATGATGGTACGGAGACATATAGCTCTACATAGATAGATACTTAGAGAGAAGTAGATGAATTGGTCGGCGGTCATCGGTGTGTACAACGCATAGGTGCGCATTCACCACGTGTATGTAGTGAGGAATAAGTGAGTGAGTGAGTCAGTCAGGTGGCCAGAGTGGTGGCTAGGCAGCCAGTCACTGAGGTGTGAGCATGACCGAGTAGTGAACGACGACGACGACGTTCGAGTAGTGTGGGCGCCCCAGCGCACCCCCGGCGAGTGTCGGCTGACGGTGATCTACTTTCAAGCGGGGGGGGGGGGGGGGGGGTGACAGCATCACCAGCAACAACAACAACAACAACGACAATAGCAGGAATACCAACAGCAACACCAGCAGCAGCAACGACACCATTCGCCCGAATTTGAATTGTGTGTACGTACGTTCATATCGCATAGATTTCTGCTCGCGTGCCGACGGCGTATGACGTCAGAAGTAGCTGTTTGGTGATGTATAATAGTTTGTGGTAGACGTAGACTGGGGTGATAGGGGGCGGGGGGCGGCACGGAGGGAAAGACGACGTGGTGGCGGCGGTGGCGACGGCGGCGGGAGAATTTGAACGACAGCCTATAACATTAATGTAGGCGAAGACGTCAGCGACTGCCATTTAACAGCAGCAGCAGCAGTCGCAGAACTTTTGGCAGGCGGGACGCAGAAGCACCAGCATCCGGCAAAGCCACTGAAGATTTGCAGTAGTGACGAAGACAGCACGTTCGACGTAACTCAAGGTAGCCACAACAACAGCAGCAGCACGGTGTGCTTTGTGCTGGCCTGCCGCTGAGTCGTCGCTCGCTCGTCGCTTGTCGATCGACCGCTGGGTCGTTTGGCGTCACATTATTACGGCGGCAAACCGCTGAGGCCACCGCTAAAACGCGCGTGCCTGCGAGCGACAGAAGTGGCCACAGGCTTTACTGCTGCGTCTGCGGCGGCTGTTGCTGTTGTTTCTGCCGGGCGGCTGTCTTGCCGGGGCACCGCGAGTGACGGCGTCGAAATTTATTTTAAATTATAATCTCTCTACGACCGCCGCCGAAGCCGCCGCCACCACCACCGTCGAATTGGGCTTTTCACTCTTCTTCTTCTGCTTCTGCGTTTAGATGCGGTCGAACTCCTCTGGCTTGTCCTGCTTCTTCACCTTCTTATGGTCCTATTCCTTATTTTCTTCTTGTTCTTCTCCTTTTTCTTTTTTGGTGGTTGTTGTTGTCGTTGTTGTTGTTGTTGCTCCTCTGTTGTAGTTATTGCCGCCGCCCCGGCTTGTGATCTCGTCTCACGACCACCACAATGATGGAGCTTGAATGATGGAGCCAGCAAGCAACAGTGGGGGGTGCGCTGATGATTGCGTGTGATGTTGTTGTTGTTGGTGTTGCCGTTGCAGTTGATGGTAGCGGTGGCGGTATGAACGGGATTGATCACACTTGGGGTCTGCTCTCTTCTGCAATCAACAGCTATTCGTGCCAAATGTTTGGCACTGGGGAGGTGGGGAAGGGTGGGTGGCTAAGGAGCGCAGATCAAACCATCCGCGATGACTGTCCCGTTCTGCCCTTCTTCATCACTCGTATGGAAGTGTATGGCCGGCCACATACACGGACGGCACCTTTCTTCGATTTTTTTCCTTAGCTCTGTAGGGCGTCCCTTCTTGGTACTTTAGGCACAGCGGTAACGGCGGCGGCGGCAGCGGCAGTTGTTAGAGCGCTGGAGGTACCTCGCAACCGTTTGTTCATTCCTCACTGACTGCGGACGGACGCCATCACGGATATTTCCTGCTCCGTGTCGTCCTGTGAAGCTGCTGCCCGGCGCGCAGACCACGCACGGAGAACCGTCGACATACACCGTTGACGCCGGCGACGACGCCGACGACGACGACGACATTTACTCACCATGTGACTAAGTGACTGAATTCTACCACCGCTGCCCGCTGCTGTTTCCCGCTGTGGACTAGGACCATCGGGCGATCAGGGACGTTGTCCACGGTCGGCCCCTTCTCTTCTTTTCCCTTCTCTTCACTATACTATAGAATCGATGGGGTCGCACGTTCAGCGTCGCTTTGACGGTCTAGAACCGCGACGCCGATGACAGAGATGATGATGATGATGGTAGTGCTGACTTCGGCAGTGACTTCGCGGCAGCAGCGGCGGCGGCGGCGACGGTAACACTGCATGAGTCAACCGCCAACAGCCAATAACGGTTTGGTGATGGCGTGAAAACCATCGCGCCAATTCGAGAAGCATCTCGTCGTCATCATTCCATCTGCGAATGCGTGAGATTTTTCTCATTTCTGTAGTCATTTTATTTTCCATTTGTTCCGTCCCTCGCTAGCCAGCTAACGCTGCTTTTCGGGCTCGTTGTCGTCGTCGTCGTCACACCATCGGCCATCCACTTCATCATTATCATCATCGTCATGTCGTTGTCGTGGTCTGTCGTGAATCTCAAAGCTTGCCTTTTCCGCACAGCCTCGGAGCGCCGTCACTCCTTTGTGTAAGAGCCACGCTCGCTAACGCTGGGAGTCTGCACCCCGCCCCCCCCCCCACCCTTTTAAGGTTACCCTGCCCTCGTTCAACCCGTTCTCTTATGTCGTTGCGGTCTTCCAGTCTCGTCCATCGTCTACACGACTTCACACATCATCTGCACATCGCTTCACAGGCGTAAAGGGGCCGCCAACAGCAGAGACAACGACGGCGGTATTCAAGAGATAGAAATAGGGGAAGCTCTCTATTTCCACCGCGAGACGCCGAACGAAAGACAGAGATTCGCAATTTGTTCCCACACCCCGTGCCGTCACTGTATTCCGTTCGTGGGCCGGTGTCGTGCCGTTAGGGCCGTTTCCTCCCGGTCGGAGCTCCCCCTGGTTTTTCTCTACCCGTGCCTCTCTATCCGTCTGTCTTTTGCTTCCTAACTCTGCCGATCCTGTCTGCGTCTCTCCATGGCTTCTCATTCTATTCAGCAGCTCAGTTTTTTTTCGCACTTGGCTGACTGGCTAGCTCCATACGTTTTTTTCTACCCCCATCTCGTTCCGTTGTCCCTGTTTTTCGCTGGCTCCGCCGCTCGTTGTATTCCTGGCCGTCGAAATCGTACGGCATCGGCAGCAGCAGCAGCAGAATCAGCTGTAGAGACAATGATTATGATGGCGATGATGGACATGAGGTCGGTTGTGATGGTGATGATGATGATGATGATGATGATAGTGATAACCGCAATGATGCTGGCGGTCACCATCATCATCATGGTGATGAAGGAACTAGTCGTTGTAGTGGGCGGTGGTAGTGGGTAGAGGTCTGTGTCGTTTTGTTGCCGCCAGTGCCGAATTGTTCATCCTCGTTCCACCGTACTTCTTGACTGTGGTCGAGGAGGTTCTCGTTGCGACTGCGGTCCTCGATAACTCTCGAATGGACGGACGGACGAGTCGAAAAAGAAACTAGTTGTACTATTGCCTAGTAAAAGCAGGCCGTAGTAGTCGTCGTCGTGGTCCGAACAGACGGAGAGACAAGAGGTACGACCGAATTGCCAAAGAAGTGAAGGAGGAGGTGGAGGAGCAGGAGGAGCAGGAACGGAAAAGACTTTGCGGATAACTCGAAGAAATGATGAACGAAAGCTGAGTGGAAAGAAACAGATAAGCGACAGCGACCAAGCGAGGTGGCAAGAGAGCGCGGTTGAGAGCGCGGTCGCGGGAGAGGCACAAAGTCCAGCATGTCATCGTCGCTGACGTTGGTGTTGTTGTTGTCGTCGTCGCCGGCGTCGTTCAGGCGTTAGTTGGCGGGAAATGCCAGGGGGAACACCGAGGCTCAAAATATTGGACGACGAAAAGGGCAAGCCAGTGGCGGCGTGGGGGGGGGGGGGTCGCGGAGCGGGATGGGGGTGCAGCAGAAGCCCAAAAAAAAGAAAAACGCGGGGCAGGATAATCCTCCTCTATCTTTTTCCTTGGTTTCTTGTCTGATGTTGCTGTTGCTGCGGCTGCTACTTTCGCCGCCCCCGCCGACCTTCCACTACAACTTCTACTACTGCGATGACGGCGGCAGCGGCGACGACGACGACGACAACAACCATGACTACTCAAGTCATCTTCGTTTCCATCCGGCTTTCCTATCGGAAACACATCCATCCATTGGCCGCTCTACTCGATGAGCGCAAACGCGGTGGTGGCACCAGCGGCGGCGGCGTACGGTGAAACATGGATGGAGATGACGCGACGAATGGCAATGGCACTACGAAGGGGTTTGGTCGAGGTTGATCGAGGGGTTGATGAGGGTGGAGGCTCTCCACCAGGGACCACATTCTGTCGGGGATTTGGATGAGAAAAGCGAAAAAAAAGGGGGAGCGAAAGCTGTGGCCGAGGCGACAAACGAGGTTACAGGCCAGCTAGAGGCTTGCTAGAGGTGATGATGGAAAACACCGGAGGGGACAAGTGGTAGAAGATGAAAGAAGCAATGCAGGCAGACAGGCGGGCGAGCGGGCAGAAATGAAAAAAAATCTCGTTGGGTAATGGCGGAAAGGAAAATTATTGGAAACCACCGTCTGTTTCTGTGTGAGGTCTGTGTGTGATTTTTTTTCGAGCGTATCTCGTTAGATAGATAAATAGATAGATAGATGAATGAGTCGATTCATTCATTGATTGATCGATCGTTGGGTCGAGCATTCGACTTGATGCTCGTTGCTGGATTTCAGCGAGACAAGAACGGCCAGAGATCCGAAGAATTCGCTTGCTCTGGCAAGCTCGGCGAAGCTGTTGGAGATGAGATAAGAGTTCATTTAAAACGAGGCCACAAGAACGCTGCTAACGCCAACACCCAAGCGCTACACTTCCCATGTGTGGTCGAGGAAAATGTGGCGATAAAATTTGCGTCAGAAAACATATAGACTCGTGTGCTCTTCACAAGAGGGGCGAACACCTTTTACGCCAACAATAAGTGGAGTTTAATTTCGATGCTGCTAAAAGTTGGCGCCTAATTTTATGTTTGAAAATAATAGCTCATACAGGTTCTACGGACACTGTCTGATGAACGGTAACCTAGGTATGGCAAGAAAGCAACAGCTAAACGCATTTGCTAATCACTTTTCTTCGCTGTGTTTGCTGCTGTGCGTTACGCGTGTGCTTTGCAGATTTCGGATTGACAATACGGACCATATCATCGACGTGAATAAGGACAATTTGGTGTTCGAATACGATCAAGTGAACATTGTGTGCCCGAAACACGACCCGAGCGTGCCCGAGGAGGAGACTGAGAAGTACATCATCTACAACGTATCGAAGGAGGAGTATGAGACGTGCTCGATTCGCGACCTCTCCCGGGCGCGCACTATCGCGCAGTGCAACAAGCCGTACCAGAGCATGTACTTCACGATCACATTTCGCTCGTTTACACCGCAACCTGGCGGTTTGGAGTTTAAGCCCGGCCAGGATTACTTCTTCATTGCTGCGCCTGAGAACCTCCGCAGCGGAGAAAACCACTGCTTGACGAAAAACATGCGTGTCCAGTTCAAAGTCTGCTGCAAAAAAGGTATGATAACAGTCTGTTTCATATTATTTCGGTCATTTGACGTCAGATATTTTGAATGTTTCCCGCCATAGTCGATGAACAAGGTGAACGTACTTTTCGTAGCGACCCCACTTAGTTCAGTGAAAAAAAACGTTACACAAACCTGTCTCTAATCACCACATATTGTAGGTATCAATACGAATAGCCTGCATACCATATGCTTACCATCTTTGTCGTTTGCTTTGCAGAGGAAGAGCGCCTACGGCCAACTCCTGCGGTGCCAACAACCAGCACGACGATGAGCTCGCCACCGCTCGTGAATCCCGAAGAGAACAACGTCATCTACCCGTTCTACACGTACCCGCCGTCACGTAAGCCGGTCGTCATCGGGGGCGGCGGTGGCCGTCTGGACCACCTCGACCGGCCGGGCGGACACCATCGCGGCGAGGTGGGCGAGCGCGGATATCCCATCCGCCGAACGCACCACAGCCATCATCACCCGATTCACGGCAACGGGGGCGGCGGCCTCGGCCACGGGAACGGGGCCGTCAGCAGCCACGAGGTGAGCAGCACCGTCGACTACTGGCCGCACGTGCCGCATATGCCAGGGCGGGCCGCAGACGGCTGTTGGAGGGGTGGCTGGAGCGGGCCTGGGCAGCGGGAGCCATCTTGGCGGCGACAGAACGGCCGGAGGCTACCCCGGGCAGGCTGGTGGGGGCGGAGGAGCTGGAGGGGTTCACCGCAAGCCCGAATGGCCGCCGTACAAGCGGCCGCACTTCAAGAACCCCGAGCGGCCGGTGGCCGACGACACAGCCGTCTTCAAGAAGCCGCTCAACAGCCTCGAGCGGGGCCGGCCATGGGAGCGCGCCGGCAAGAAAGAGGGCCTCACCAACGGCTCGGGAAGCGCACTCTACTTTCTGCTGCCACGAACGCTGACGACGTGGCATTGCAACACGCCGTATCTGACGATGCTGGCCGCCGCCCTGCTGCCGCTTGTCATGGCTGGTGTTGGCGTTGTCGAGATGCAGCGGTGATCCGCTTGAAACTGCCGCGGTGAACTAACAGCGACAGAGAAAGAGAGAGAGAGAGAGAGACAGAGTGGGAGCACTCCAAACGCCCGAAACGCCGAACCAGCCAGTCGACCCAATCCGAGGGAAAAGCGCGGAACCGAGCGAGGAACAAACGTCGTGGTGAAGAGACGTCCAAAGACGACACTGAAGAACGCGAAGTGAAGGAACAGAGTCGTATGTCTGTCCTCCACCATCAGCACCGCCACCACCGCCACCACTACCGCATCTCTCTCGCTATATACCACAATTGCTGCAGCGACGTCGGCAGCGACTCGACAACTGTACGAACGGGCGAACTTGCGCCTACTTAGAGAAAAAAAAGCCAATCGATCGGTCTATTGGCTTGGTTGATTGATAGCTAGATAGACAGAGATTGCGAGAGACAGCGAGATACAGCTAGAGGAAGAGAGAAGGGCAGATAGATGATACTCATCACGATCATGATGAACAAGCTGACGCAGGCAAGCACCGCACATACATGATGGAATATCTCTATATTCATATTGAGCCGATGTAAAGTGAACTAATTCATGTGAATTGATTATAGTGAATACCAGCATTACGATAACCGAATGCTAGCCGTAGCGTCGATGTATTTATGTGAGAAGAGGAAGAAAGGAAAAACAACGCCAATGGACAACAGTACAGTCGAAGCAGCACGGTGTGCTGTGGATTAGTCTACGTGATGAGTGTTGTTGGTACTACTATTATTATGATTATTATTACTCTTACTATTAGTAGTACTATTAGTTTGATAAAACGGATTGGGGCCTAGGGCGGGCAGCCTCGCTGGCCAATGTAGAGATCGTGAAATCAGTTGTAACAGTGTGTGTTCTGGATCTTTTTTCTGCGCATTGATACCGACCGTTCCGCATTGGCCGAAAATGTATCTACGCTAATGACGTTGCAGCTGTCAAACGGCAACGGACACAACTTGAATAACAAGCTCCTTAGTTAGACAGAATATACAGAATTATACGATTATGCTGGTAGAGGTTTATTTATTTTTGTTTGGTCGTAGCTCAACTAAATGGATACGTTTCGTCTCGTCCCCATTCGGAATACCTGAGTGATCTCATTCATTCATGAGAGTTAGTTGGCCATGCAACATGAATGATACCGGATCTTTGAGGTGTTATGTTGGTCGACCAGCATCGTAACACGTCTCAACCCCTTGATATGCTCACTTACGGAGCGACTTTAGTTAGGTTAGCAGTTAACGCCGTCAGGTTAGCCGTATCGCGTCGGCCTCGACTTGACGAGCGTGTCGACCTCGAGATGGTCAATGGCCCATTTTTTAATTGTATAAAGGAAACAAAAAGAGGTGATGGCTAAATGCAGATAGTGGGCAGGGAAGAAGGGAGAAAGGAAGGGAGGGAGGGAGGGATAGAGAGTGACCAAGATGGCCAAGTGGGCTTTTGAAGACAGGGCAAGGCCCAGTTTGACTAATGGTGAATTGATTGATCTCAACTGCCTGCGTCCAGTATCCAGTGTAATTCATTAGATTAAGATGAGGAGGAGCAGGAGAGAAGAAGAAGGCATAGTGCGACCAACGGGGACGGGGCGCAACACGTACAAAAACGACAAAAAGATTACACGTTGGTTACGTTTTGAACCGAGCGGGTCCGCTAGCGCCCGAAAGATTACGCGAGGCAGAAGCAAGTGATCGAGGAAATCGAAATAGATTGCCGATGCCCAATCGATATTGTACATAGTTATGGTGTCACGTGGACCACAAACACACATATATATATATATATATATATATATATATATATATATATACATGTACAGAAAGATACATACACATAAATACTAGATATACACAATATAGCAGAAGCAGCCGCATTAACAACAACCGCAACAACAGCAATCATCAGCTGTATATCTACTATGAACATATACCCCCTTTTTTGAACTTGGGACATTGTACTGCGCACAATGGTACCGTAGCGTCCCAAGGCGGGAGGGTGGGCTGCTCTTCTAAGCTGCTCTATAGTTGCGGGTTGGTCGGCTTGCTGGGCGGCGTAGAGCTCTGAACTTGGTGTTCGTTGGTTTACAACACCCCATCTATGCCCGTTCTAGGCAGAGGGTGGTGAGTGAAGATCGCCCGATGGGTTCACAGCCAATTCAGCGACTGCCGCATATACCGACATACGCGACTGAAACGTCGCCGAAAAGGGTCGGTAGATTCCGACATACCGACGCACGCAAGACAGAGGCGGTGCACTATTTAGTTACATTAGGTAAAACCGATCGATGTTGTTGTACCATACCTATGATAAACGTAATACAATAATGCCGTTGTAAAATAACATTACTACGCTAGATACGTGTAGAATTATATATATATATATATATATATGTCTGTGTGTGTGTGCGTATATATATATGGAGAGAGAGAGAGAAAGAAATCTAGATAGCGAAACGTAGATGGCAGAAAAACAGAGACCGAGAAAACTTACGGGCATTCTCAAATGAAATTAGACAGCGGTCACAAACCACCAGTAAGTAGGCTGCAGAAATGTATGCAGTCAAACTGAAAACACTAGGAGGGAAACTGAAAATGAGACGCCCGATGCTGTGATATATTTATTTTCGGTGTTTTTCACACAGATATAAACAAACAAAGACAGAGATACACAAAACAACAATAACTATGATTTCAACAATAACAACAATGATTATTAATGCTATTGATGGGAGAGTAATACAACCACCATCACCACCACTAATTCTAAACTGAGAGACGGAAAAATAAAGCGAATGAACCAAGAGAGAAATGATGAAATTAACTAAATATATATATATATGTATCGGTTG
Source organism: Dermanyssus gallinae (assembly GCA_003439945.1). Taxonomy (NCBI): domain Eukaryota; kingdom Metazoa; phylum Arthropoda; class Arachnida; order Mesostigmata; family Dermanyssidae; genus Dermanyssus; species Dermanyssus gallinae. The sequence continues at coordinate 129,371 of QVRM01006048.1, forward strand.
GCGTGGATATATAAATATGTCTAAATGTCTAATTATACATTCATATAGATAAAGCCGGTTCGCCGTAAGAGGACGTAACTGCATGTCTGTGTTTGGCGATTGGCGAACGCTGTTTCACACGTTGAAGTTTAGCTTACAGCATGTATAGCAGTAAAGTAGCTGGATAAACGGGACATACATTTTTCGTGATAAGCGTATGTTTGAGTATTTGAGCGAGAGGGGGGCGGAGAGGGAATGACGTACAACATGTAGGGCGGATATCTGTTGTTTAGCGCCTATATATATATATATATATATAAATGTGTCTATGTTTACTAGACAGGCCCGATCGATTAGAAATCGATTTCGGCGTGCATGACAGGTACGAGAGTGCATGTGAATCTATGTGTGTGTGTGCACTGATCTATGTGATGGACGATGCATGTGAATAGATGTAAATATACACACAAACACGTTATGTATATATTATATATAAATATATATATATATATATATATATATACTTGTACGTGTCGACGATATTTAGACGATAGTTGCCATAAGGACATCTAGTGTTTCTGGGCAAAGAAAATAAGAGATGATCAACTAACCAGTGTTTGCCAATGTGCTAAGTGCGCCGTGGGTTAGTTCATCATCATCATCATCTTCATCTTTGTCGTCACAATGGATGATGCACACCATCATTATCAGTGCTATCATCACTAGCTGCTAAGGCTATCTATCTTCAGGCCTCATGAAAGGCGCGCCGCTATCCCATCCGATCCCATCCTGCATCAGTGGTCCTGTCGTTCTGCTGCTCGGATCCTTCCATTCCTCGAGTACAATGGGTGTCCTTCGGTTTTGTCCTGGTGCACGACACGACACGACACGAACTCCTCCACCACCACCACCACCACCACCACCACGCTAGATAGTGACCCCTTTCTGCGTCGTGTTCTTGTCGTACGCAATGTCGCTGTTGTTGTAGTCGCTGTCCCTGTTGTGTGCTGGCCTAACCGTCGTGGTTAGTTCGCCGCCATTACCACTGTCGTAGAATCACAATTAACTAGCAATCGGACAGCTTTCTACTGGTTGCTCTTCTTTTTTTGTGTGTGTATGGTTGTTTTTACTGTCACTACTGCTGCTGCTCTGTTACTTGCTACTCGCTAAGACGTGATTGTAGCTTACTAAAGGCGATGTCGATATCCACAGACACCTTGTTCTTCGGCTCCCAACAGACATTACGCGTGTTCGCACCTACCTCGCTCAGACAGACACACACTCAGCAGAAAAGTACCCCCACCCCCCCATACCGTGTTGTATAGAGGATCGATCAAGAAGCAGCTTGGCGTTGTTGTAGCTAACCAGAAGTGGAAATAACTCTCTTGAAGTTTTGTACGCCTTCAGATGTAAAGACGATAGTTTGAGTTTAAGATGCTCGCTTGCTTGGCTTGCTCGCTCTACCAGCGTAATCTTTGTTCACTCGTCGTTGTTGTCAATCCTATTATCATCAGCATCATCATCACCGTCCGGATACCGGTTTCAGTTCCGTCACGATTGGCATGATGAATTTGCTAACATTACGCTTGACTGTACACCAGCAATAGCACCCTATAGAACAGTTCCTCAAGCTGTCTCACTCATATATGCACCTCATTGCAGCTGCATCTTCTATATCGGCTTGCTTCATTTCGTTAGTTTGCACACACTTTGATGGCTGCTGTAAGTTCAGAGAAAATTCGGTATATTGGCGGAAAAACAATTGATTCATTCTTTCGCGGTGTGTTTTCGTGATGTAATCGTATAACCAAACAGCAACAACAACCGCAGCAGCAGCAGTAACCGTAACAACAATAACAATAGTGTTGGCGCCGTTATTATAAACTATGACGGTAATTGGAATCGTTCTGCAGAGTAGATTCAAACTTTACTAGTTCAAGGTTACCAGAGAAAGAGAGAGCCTGCTGAGCACTGCTAGAGAACGATTCATCCTGTACATCATAGTTTGTGATTAATTGTGATTGTGTAAAGGATGTTTCTTAGTGTATATATATATATATATATATATATATATATATATATATGCGCGGTAATGACAATGGCAAACAAGAATTTTATGTTACCGTGGTGATGCCGATTTTAAACGAAAGTCTGCGGTTCTCGTCCGCATCGTCGTCGTATTTAGTTCGCCGTTTAGGGTTTACCGCCGAAGTCGAATAGTCGCGCTAGCTAACCACAGCTAATGATCTGATGGTAGGAGACACTCCACGACAGCAACGATTTCCGCTGTAATATAATAGAACCACCAATCTTGCGTGCCACTCGTGGGCCGACGATGGTCTACGGCTGCAAACCATCCCTCTACTAACTACATTTAACTAACCATCCCTCTACTAACTACATTTCTCCGGTCCGGGAGTGAAATTGTTTGCCCTTCCTCGATTCGTTTGTTCGCTGTTGTCTCCAATGAATTAACATATTTCCATCGCACGCTACAGTCACCGAACATCTTCAATTGTCGATGGTAGACCAATCATGCAAGGCAACAGACACAGCAACAATCACAGCAAATACGAGTACATATTATCCTTCCAACTGGTGGTTGGTTTCAACGATAGCGGTAGTATTAGTAATAATCGTAGTAGATGTAGTAATAGACATAGAGTAATAAAAAAAAAAACGGTTCTGGATCATTGCAGCAAATCGTAGCTTGACGCCTGGACGCGTTGCCAACCATTGCACGCACACCCGTTAACCTGTGTAAAGCGCGTTACTATTCGACTTTTGCGCGGTAAATGCCAATCAGGTCATCGTTGTGTCTCGGCCATACACAGGTCGAGAGAGGTTTGCCTCGACGACAACCTTATACTCAGATGACCATGAAAACAAGATGTGAAACCAACAAACAAAATTACCGCCTCTCCGCCCCCACCCCCCGCCCCCGTCTCTCCATCTGCCGTGCAACAATATCATGTGCATGATTATGGTAGATTAATGTTTTGTATCTGAAAAGTCTCTAATCGTATAGGGGACGCTGATAGCTAACTGTGGTGCCGGCGTGGAGTGTATAAAGAACGATTCCAGTTTGCGAATGCACGGTGACATTGTCTTCTCGATGAACAACAAACACTACGTCGTGGCTTTATTTTGATATCTCGCTCATGCGCTCTGCTTCCTTCCTCGCTTGTTTACACTTCCTCTGTCGCTCTCTACCTCTCTCTCTCTCTCTCTCTCTCTCTCCCGGCTTTTTGCCCCTATTAAATGTTTGTGTATATGTGTGTCTGTTTGTGTATATTTGTGTGTGCGTATGTATATAGAATGGGGATAAGGTAACCTAGGTCGTGTATCTGTTGCATCTATCTGTTGCAAGTGTCCGTTCTCAAACGAAAATGGCTGATGCATATTTAGTTCATCGGCGTGCAGATGCACGGATAGCAACAGCAGCAGCGCACACAGAAAGATACGTCTCAAAGCATATGTATTTCCTAGTTTTATATATATATATATATATATATATATATATGTATATATATATATATATATATATATATATATATATATATATATATATATATATATATATATATATATATATAAATAAATAAATAAATAAATATATATATATATATATATATATAGAGACCAGGCGTTTCTGATTGCTGTGTTGCTAACCGCGAGATTGTTGGCAGCGCATTCTTTGTTAACAGTGTTGACCACCAGTGCCCTAGGTCACTTAGAGGGAAAGGCTGGAGAGGAATTGTGCCACCAACAGCAACAACACACAACAACAACAGCAGCTGTTGCAGACGAAAGAGTTAACACACTGAGTTTAATGAAAATTAGAACAATACTAATTGAGGAGACCGGCGCACTTGCGCGCGTGCGGGAAACAAACCAGTATACATAACGATATATAGATACAGAGATCTATATATACAAAGATGAAAGAGAAAGAAAGACACGTAGGAAATATCGATGCGTAATAGTGACACGACAATACATATGGTGGTGGTGATGAAGAATGCTTCGATTGCTTTCCGAAGTGCGCAAAGTGTGCGCCGTGAAGCCAGCATCATGAGACGATCGGATCGAAGAAAAGCGAACATAATTATATTAATAGTAATATGAGGCCGGCCCCGTAGCAGATGAACCATGTGTAAATATTAGTTGTTCCCCTGATTTGTATTATATTTAAATATTTATTAAACAGAAAACGACAAACAAACAAACAAACAAACAAGCGAAATAAATGGCATTTAAGATGATGAAAGTCAACGTTATCGCTGTCTTGATTTATTTTCGTTACGCTTTGCACCGGTGTTTCTGCATATGATTAGCACCGTTGTTTCATTGTTATCTGTTATGAGCTTCGGCGTTTGGACCAAATCTTTTCAAATGTTTTTCTCTTATTGCAGAATTCTCTTTCGCTACGTCGCCTGTAGCGAACAGGTAGGCGTTGGCGCAGTACTGTACTGTGCATGCTGACATGCTGCTCCTCGCCTTGACTTCCCTGATTAAGAAAATTAAAATAAAAAAAAAATTGAAATAAGGGAGGACAATGAGCTAACATTGCAGGGGTTCTTTGACTTGCGAATGAGCAGGAAACTTTGGCTCAGGACGAAATGACTGGTGTGGCGCTTTTCAAGTCGTTCAGGGAGGGAACCTCTCGATGTTGCAAACGCCGTGTCGCGTTCTTCCACACAATCGTGGTCTGCCTCGAGGTACAACAGAGTCTTGTATATGCATTCAGATTTGGCGCGTTATTCGAATATAGGTTTATCGAGCTCGATCGAAACAGTCATTTAATGGTATACGTAAAAATTGTGTTCTTTAGTGGGGCGCATTCATTGTAGCAGTACTAGCTACCGTAACAGTAGTAGTAATAGTAGATAGTCATAATAGATGATAGTAATAATATACTCTAATGCAGCCTTTTTAATTAAAGCAACAATCAATCTCTGTAAGCTAGTTTTCATATTATGCTATAATGCTCATAGGTTCATAGGCTGTCGTTTTTTTTTTACAACTACGCACCTTCCAGCCATACCAGTAGGGTTTTGACCTGCGGTAAGATATGAGATGATTAGATCACCCGGCGGTTAGCCCCACGGAAAGCAGTGCAACAAACACAAAACACAGAACCATCTCCGGACAGTCGACGGTGTTGTTTGTAACTAATGCAGTTAGTTACGTTGGCTATTTCTCTCTCTATGTTTGACCGGATTATCAATGGGTAATAATAATAATACAGTGTTGGACTTGTCATCATGGCTATCCTCAACCAGCACCACTTCCACCGCTGCCGCAGCCACAGCCGCTGGCGCCGCCGAACCAGTCGATATATCACGACCCGAGTGAGTGGTACCTTCTTCATCTTTGAGAGAGGAAATAAAGAAGAGGTTTGGCCCGGCAACTGACCAACCGTCACCTCGGGCGGAACAGTCTCTCTCGGAACAGTCACCGAACGACGCCTCTGCATCGGCAATGACCCCACCCCCCCCCATCACCTACCAGTCGTCATCACCATCAACATCATCATGGCTGTATCGTATCGAACCACTGCTACCACTGTCTTAATCCAGATCCCGGCTTCCGAACGACCTAAACGCAGGTCACGTCGAAGGCTGCTGTCGTGCCGCTAATGCTGATGCTGTTGTTGTTGGGTGGTGACGGCGCTGCCGCTGCTGCTGCAGAAGGATGTAAAAACCACAATCTCAAGAAAGAATGTTATCAGCGTTGGCGGATGGCTCTGTCTGCCTGCCTGTGTGCGTGCCGACAGTGGACAGAGAGCAGAGTGGACTGATCGTATACGAGCGAAGACTAAACTTCAGTAGAGGAGCATCGCACTATTTCATATGTCACTGCTTTCGAGTTTGCACGAAAAGTACGCTTGAAGATGGATGCCGACAATAGATGCGACGAAACGCGTCTTAAATAATAATAATAATAATAATAATAATAATAAAAACAATAATGCTAATAATAATAATAGAGTGCCCGTCCCGCAGAATACGTGTATCAGTCAACAAAACAAATAATAATTATTATTATTATAATAAGGAGACAATGGGCCCAGTCAGCAGAAGAACAAGGGCATTTATTGAAGACTTAAGTGATCGAATACAAGCAAACACCGGAGATGCACGCGAAGGCGACTTTCTGAGGCAGCTGCTTTCATTGGCAGTTTGCAGAGGAAACGCCGCGTCGATATTAGGTGCGATGGGCTGACGAGAGCAAGAAAGAAACTATAAAATAATGAGGATACACATTCACACCTCACAACTGTATTGCTCTAATAATAATAATAATAATGTCGACACTACTCTTGCTGCCGCTTAATCGGAATAAAAAAAGCGATTAGTAAGCAAAAGTATACTTATAGGTAAGCATTTCTAATATTATTGTTATCCTTAATAGTGAGAATTAAAAGGAAAATTCTGAGACTGCTATGAAACTTTGTTCGCCATTTTTTCTTACTTCTGCTGAATTTAGGTCGAGTATTTTGCCACACTAATGCGTCATCAGCCAAATCGTTTTCAATATTTGCTTATTCTATTTCACGAATACATTGCGCCAAGCATATTATTGTATAGTTGTGGCATAATCATTTTTCTGTATGTATAGCTGTTGTTGCTTACATAAAAATTGCTCCCAGCCTGATTCATGATGAGGCCTGATTCATGTCCGCCGACAGAACAACATTATAAAAACATACTTTTTGAACACAAACCTGATCTTCAAAAAAATCTTCATTGTTGTACTTTACTTATTCAGCTATCCTCGAAAACAAATTCCTTAGAGGGACGCGTTGTCATTCTCATACTCTCTCATGTTAAGACCACAGGCATCCCAACCGGTACCCCTGGTTGAGTAGGCCCGGGGCGTTAACTAGTCGGTTCGGATTCGGCGGCAGTCATCTACCCGTACAATTAACAGCTTTAACAGTTCTCGAGTGGACCTCGACAATATGACATTATGAATGCGCTGTCACGTAACCTTTGTTGTATGCCTTGCCTCCTAAGGTCAACGAACCTTAGATACGTCACTATAGGGAGTTTAAAAATTTGACCAACTTTCAATTTGTAAGGAAGGTGCAGCGCCCATGATTCGCGCATGAGCAAACCGCAGGAATAAGCACTTAATACATGTAATTTTGCATGCACAAAGGTAGCGCAAAGAACCTCGTGGATATTATTACATATAGGTTTAAATTCTGTCGTGCTGGGTGTTCCTAGCTAGGCAGTAATCTCCTAGCTAACGGTCTTTCATACGAAATAAATTGCTTTATGGCAGTATCTCATCGTTAACTTTTAGGGCGCACTGAAACTGAAAGAAAAATACTAATCTTAGTACGGCCACATCACCAGTTCAATATATGTATTTCAAGTGAAGCTTTTGACTTCGACAGAGATGAAGTCGTGCGGCTGGCACTATGTCAGATATAGGTTACATGTTCAACGCTACTTCATTTATACGCCATATCAAGCGTAACGCGGGTGAGGTAACGATGCCCAAAAGATCGCCACTAGCGGCTAGCGGTTAGATGCTAGCCTATGCGACCACAAATATTATATATATTGAAAACCTGCCTAGCAAAACCAAGTGGAAATTAAATTAGCTATAATAAATATATTATTTCTGCTGTGGAGGCGACGGCAGTTAAATAAGGTGATGTAATTGACCTATAACTTTGTGGTTTCTTCAAATGCTGGCATACATACCGGCTTAGTCGGCAGAAAAAGCATACTGACAGCACTCATAGCGATTAAGGCTAAAAGTCGCCGTCCATGATTTGCCGAGTCTACCAAAGTGCAGTTCTGCAGTAGGATGCTAAAGTGAGAATTCTAGCCAATACGTGGAACAATAACGCGCACGCCTAGAGTTCTATTTCGTCAACTCGTTATTACTATTCTCGTCGGCTTTGCTGTTCGGAATAAAAAACAGACAGAGGCCTTCGCTTTAGAGAAACTTGGTTTCCGACACGCGGCTTTCGAATCGAGATCAGTGGCTTGGGCGTTCGCGTCGGGCCATCAGCTTGAGACGGCTGGCCTGCCAGTTTTTGGAGAAGCAAAGCTTCTTTTTCTGCACGGGTAAACTGTCCTTCTATAGAATATATATATATATATATATATTTCGGTCGACATGAACAAATCACCAATATTATGTGTACAAATAATCAAATTTAACGCCATACGTTCTAAGCAAGCCACATAGCATACATATTTTTTTCGTCGGTTTCAAGTGTCCCTATACAGACGGGCCTAGCTCTACCTAGCCTGTTTCGGCAAATTACACGTAGCAAAATAAAATTGGAGGTGGACTCGTATCCACAAAGCGATAACGTCCCACAGCTTCGTCGCACAACTCGCTGTATTGCTCATTTATTCGTTTTACCGATGTAGCATTCTAAATAGCATCTGCGTCAAACGGTAAAGACAAACAGCATTATTGGAGCATAAGCTACTGAATGCATGTCCGGTCTTGTTTATGTTTAAAAGATTCGTACTATTTGCTACGCTATGTACTGCGTCTGTGAGTTTTCCCGCGCCTTCAAACAGACGCCTTGTACCCCTGACATAAACTTAAGATAAGCCCCGTTTGACGGTCGTTTTTCGTTCACCTCGCTACGGGAACGACGGAAGAACGACGGAAGAAAAGAAAAAGTCCCTGCAGACCTCTGAATTCCTGGCTATCCTCATCTTGAGAAAACGATTGCTTCTCCGGAGAAGAGGAACTCCGTCATACGAGTTTCCACCGCAAAAAGCGCCTCGTACATTCCGTCGACGGCAAGAAAGAAGGAAGACTGTGTCAAAATGGGCGACTCAAAGCGTCGTCCGCAATTCGACACGTTTGTCCGTGGATACGTGGAGCGTATTCTTGTCGATACGCGTATAGGGAGTTGCGCGTATATGGGGGGGCTGTTTCGAGCGGTCTCGAGCAATTTGAACCCGCTAGACTCCCATCTGTCCGTCCGACGGGAGCGGTCATCGGCTAACACACCGAAGGAGCGCCGGCACGCACACTGTAGAAATATATATCTTTATTAGACCGTTGCCACAAGAGAACGGCGAGGGCTCTCCCCCCTTCCAGCGGGGCGGATGGGACTCAGCTCCCCTAGACGCCACAGAAGACGGGACGTAAGATGCGGTAGCTCAGGTCGAGCGTGTGTTAGGTGGGGTGGAGTGGAGCGTAGTGAGGTGAGGTGAGGCTCCGCTTATGAGGTCGGGAAGGAGCATTCCCGTCACTAGTGGCGCGTTCAGGCAACTCAGTGTTACCTGCTCGTTCAAATTCTCCCGCCAGCTGACTGAAGCCTTGTGCTGTAGACAGCTGGAAAAGTCCGACTCGATCATTTGGGCTAACTGTGACTCATTTCCTCTCAGAACGAACGTTTGTGTTCTGCAATGCGTGACATTTTTTCCACCTAAACTCACGGTGGTCGGCGCTTCTCGATCATATTTAGTAAGTCCTTTTACTGGACATAGTGCTTACCAACAGACGTCTGTCGGTGCGCGGTAACTTCATCTAATGGTGCGAGCGTTTACTTGGACCGCTCATCTACCTTTAGTGTAGCCCTTCTGAGCAAAACTGACAACACCATTTTAAAGTCGTGGGCGAGTTGCCCCATCAGAGCGACTGCCACAGGGTTTGCAACACCAAAATAACAAACAAAGGCTAAACCATTACCGTTGGTTTAGGCTGTATTTACTTCAAGCCTGCGGTGTGTGGGTGGCGCGCTTTTTTGAAAAGTGTCCATATTGCAGGATTGCGCAATGGTCGCCGTCGCTGGTGGCAGGCTTGTGAGAGGTGTTCGGGCGCAACCGATGGCGATGGGGAAGCGAGGCTGTGTATCCCCCGACTTGCTCAGACCAAGAAAACATATCGATAGGGATGCTCCTTTGGGAATCGTCGTATGGTCGGTCGGCTAGGGCGGTACACAGGGGAGCCTTAGGGGCGTGCATGCATCGCAATATGTTTGGCGGTTATGTTTTTACGCACCGTCGCCTAGTTACCGACCTAACAAAACCCTCTTGGTTGGTTCCGTTTGAAATGCTTAAACATCTCCGAGCAGACACGTTTATATATTGAACGATCCGCATCAATTGTATTCGGCAGGGATAAAAACATCTTCAAAGGCAGTATATATATAAATATATATTGCTAAAGTGGTTAACTTCTAGTATTTGTAACAAAATATTCAGTCTTTAGCAGAACCATATATTACGATGTTCGTCAGTATGTTCATATATTTGCTTTGTATCTATTATACATAACATACGATTGTAACTTCAGCCTGTCGGTAGCTAGCTGGGCAATTCAAATTCCCCTGCTTCAGCGTGTCAGAAATCGGGCTCCATACTGTTATTTTGTATAACTTTCAGCGAGGATTAAGTACACACAAGTAATTCAAACGGTTTCGATGGATGGGTATAAAGCCCCATCTCTGGGGCGTGCGTATATATGGTACAGAACATTTCTAGACATTCGAATCAGTACGACGTCCAAAATGAAGCATTTGAAGTAACAGCAACGTACGACTTAAATACGAATGCGTGGCTTCTATGAAGACTACAATTGACGAAAACTCAAACATTGCATATGCAATGCTGGAGGAGACTTTGGGCATGAATACCAAACCCTCCTTAAGACTCTACACGGCTTCCCCGGACTCACCAAAACGATGGATGGATGGATACCTAGTGATTCGTCACAAGACGAGAATGAGGCGCGTCCTTTCTAGCCCGAGAATTTCTGATAAAATTGTCGGATCACGGACAGTTACAGAAGACCCGTGCCAACGTTCAGCTCCAAGCTGATAATCCCTTCTGAAGAAGATGGCGACCTTCCTCTTTTGGATTGAACCAAAAAGAACTTCTAGAAATTGGAGGAACTTACGCCGAAATCTCAAAAAAACTTTAGCAGATTCCAACGTACACACATCAGCATCTCTTAGCACAGTAATAGTTTAGCATGAATACCACAACAAAGATTTTTCTACAAGGCGTCTAGAGGAGTTATCTAGTTTAGATACACGACGGCAGTTGAGACTGAAACCTGCACCATATAACCAAATCACAAACCGGGTTTGCACGTCGCATAATCATACTGAATGATCAAAGCACTTTTGCGAAGAAGGATTGCTGAAATGAATTATTACACATTTCGAATGCAATGCGCGTTAATCACGTCTTCTGTTTCTTACGTTCAAAACTATTTGATAAAAGAACACTGAGGTCATTGGCAGAGCATACTTATCTAGCGTAAGTAGAAGATAACTACACCCCATTTGAAAATCGGCACAACGTTGCAACGCATAAACCTTCATTCAAATGATCTCTAGGCACTGCGTACACTCCATGTGTACCACTGAAACTTCATCTAGTGTATAGTACTGTCATATTCAAGAGCGAATATCATTAAAAATAAGGACCTGCGAATGGACCTTCGAGGGAATGTCTGAAATGCAAGAGAGATGTACACAAATATATTTGTGTTTTTTAACGCCAAACTAAACTCTAGGCAAATAACTGCCAATCAGTGTGTCACGCTTTTCCACGCGCCAAGTGCACATACTTTGCTGAGCAGAAGTCGATCCTCAAGAAAATATTCGAACATCGTCAAAATCTGCAAACAGTGCAATTTGCCTACCCTGAGCACGGAACATCCCCACGCAGACAGGCTTCCCGTGGCTGAGGTGCGCACATCAAGCAACTCTTGGCAACGCTACGCTCACCTCTATCCTAGGCCTGTGCGATCTATCTTAGAACATTTCTTCAGAGATAATCAACAACGATTTTTCTCAATTCGCAATCCGTTGAAAAGCACGCTCTGTACGTCGTGGTCGTAATCGTAGTGGTGGTGCTGCTGCTGCTGCTGCCTTGCAAAATCGTCCAATAGTTAACCACGACATATATGCACATATGATAGAGGCTCTCTCTTTGACTTCGGCGCCACCATGCCTTGCCAGAGACGAGTGATGTCGATGATACGCACTCTCGCCAAAGGAATACACCCAGGTACACGTTGGCGTGAAGTTTCACGATGCGATGCCGCTCACCTTCGCGGTGTGCGCGGCCCCGATCGTCAACTTTTTGATCATCTTTCTCGTGGAGGGCTTACTTGTTACGATCACTACGAACAGCGGCGCGTGGAAAGCGCGAAGTCGACAAAGTATCGTTGTGGGATAGTGTGCCGAAGTCAATATACCGAATGAGCAAAGCGCCTATCTTCGACCCCCCCCCCCCTTCCCCGATCTTTCCCGATGCAACACTCGCTCGTATGAACGATACAGGTACAGGAGCTGATTTGAGGAGCACGATACACATGTGACGACACCCTTATTGGGGTACTTGGCGCTGTCACACCGTCTTTTCCATTTGTCTATTACGCCCCGTTGAGTGCAGTCGAGCAGTGGGTAGATGAGATACGAACTTATCTCTACAACTTGTGCTTACTTGCCATTGGCGGGAGTTTGCTACGAATTGATATCTATTCGTCGAACCTACAAAGACGCCAATGATGCCAATGAGTGAATGAAAATGTTCGGCTAGTGTCGACATTTTTCGGCTCAGTGGCGTCACTCGGCCAACACGACTGCAGGCTTATGCAGGGAGGAGGGGGGACGGGGGTATTTGACTACCCCACTACCCACCCGTAGTGTAACAAGGGGGCTCTCACTCTCGGGGCTCTCAAAGTATGAATCCTACGCTAAGCTAGCACCCGCCACGGGATACGCAGTAGCGCAAACTGTTTCAATTTTACCGCCTGTCATGTCGTGCGCGCTACGCCATGAGACGTTGGTGGCAGTCGTGGGTGTCGCAGGGGTGTTTTGTCGATGATGATTTTGACGATGATGCCCATGGTACGCTAAGCCGGCTCAGCGACGCAAGCGGATCTCGCATGCAGTGATGACAGACTAGGATAGGATAGGATAGGCCAGGTCAGGCCAGACCAGACCAGACTTCTATGCCGCTCCCATCGACTTGTTGAAAAGTCAACGCCCTTCAACGCCCTACTCCTGACGATGCGGTCGCGATTCGCACGCTTCGGCAGGGTAATATTCATCCAAGGGCGCTTACTACTACGCTTTGTCAAAGATCGCCCAAGACATCTCCCGGTAAAGACAAAGTGTTTTGTTTTCAACGCTTGACTAAAGCCGGGCGTCCCGATGAAGCGGCGGCAGCTTCATCGGGACGCCCGGACGGTGGTGCCAGATAGTCTCTGACGAGCTCTCTCTTGACGAGAGTCGAGAGAGAAATATCTGAAATGCAGAAGAGCTATACGCAAAAAGGTATTTTTTTTTCACAAATGGAAACGCTTCTCGCTTGTCGATCTCGCTATTCTTCTTTATTCCACCGACTCTCGTTGTTTACTGTGCGTACGTCGAGCGTGCTAAGCGTGCTACAACAAAATGTATGGATAACATATTTTCAGATAGTGTGTGCTCACTACACCTAACCGTATGTTGTCATCGGTAAATAGACTTCCTATTGTATTCAATAGGAATAGTTCTATCCAACAAACCATGTTGGTTGCTATGTTTGCGCAAGTTTCGTTTCGGAACGAATACAAATACAACACGTGATAGATAACTTTGATAAACAAGACATGTGTTCTAACCATGTGTTATAACGCAGGACGGTTTTTAAGGTTCGGTTGTTCACACAAAGGTTACGAATGTTTGTTACACTGAACGTGTACAAACGCCTAGCCTGTTTTCTTCTTACAGTAAAAACAAAAAGGTCCCCACAACATGGGGGTTTATTTATGAATTGAAATTGTCGTCTCGCTCTTCAATGACTCACTGCCAACAATCAATCAGCTTTTCCACGCTCACCGCTTTCGTAGAAGTCCCCGTCGTGAAGTCGACGAAAGATTGCACTCCATTGTGCCTTCAAAGTTGTTCTTATTTCTGCTAAAAGTTTTCGAACGGCTGAAATAACTGATAGTCTGAAGGTGCAAGGTCAGTAGAATACGGCGGATGTTCAACGAACTCCGAGTTCAAGTCGTTCATTTTTTTAAAGCTATAACGGCTCACACTGAGGCGCGTCTGATTTTATTGAAAGACAGCCCTTCTTGGTGAGTTACTGATGCGTTGGGCCCCAATTTTTCTTCGACTTGCAAGAGTTACGACTAGTAAAGGCCCATTTGTTCTAAAATATACGAAATGAACGATGCCTATGCTATCTCACCAACGACATGATGTAACAAGTGTATGTCTTTGCATACGATTACTGTGGGAATCACCTGCGTCTTCCGATCAATTTATTTTTACCTAGGTTCTTATTGATAACACTCAAGTCTTATTATATATTACCAAATATTCCGGAAACGAAACCTGGCAGTGGAGAGCAAGCAACTAACTGTATATTAACATGACGATGTGCATGGTCATAAAGAGACTATAACGTATCGTCTAAATCAATGCAACTCTTTGAAACTCTTTGAAACAAATTCGACTTGTGCGTTCGCTCACTGAGTCTGCTCAAAAGGAGAAAAAGTATAATCTAATGGGTCTTCTGTATTTCTGACTACTTAGATTACTGGTTTTACCCATTGATTGCTTCTCGGCCTTTACGGCTACGAAACAAAAATAACTTAGATGCCAACATCAACTTAACGTCTGAAATAGCGACTTCCACCTCATTAGTAAACCACTATACAACAATTATTGCATGATCTTACTTTGCGGGAGCTACAGGCATGCAACTAAAATTGACGCAACAACCATAAAAACTCTTCTACACACTTCACGGTTAGTTAGAAGCAACTTTCGCGTTGTCTTCCAATATTATTTTGCCTAAAAGATCTAAGCAGTTTGCATACAGAATTTTTGATATATATATATATATATATATATTGTATAGGTAATGCAGGGTGTATTGTGCATCGGCAAAAAATTGCCGCGCCGGACTTTTGTCGGGTGAAAAAGTCGTGTCAGTCAAATGCTGTCAACCGTGACCTCTAGACCCGCAGACTCAGGACAATAATGAATCGAGTGGTCAGAGAGAATAACAGTAATGAATCGAGAGGCATTCGACTGCTGCCTTCACTACAATTGCTACTACTACGAATAGGTAGTCGGGTCAGCGCTAAGTCACTTTTGTGTTGTTCGCGCTTGGCAAAGGCCCAGCTGCAAACGTTAGCGTCGCTGTTAAGGTCAACGTTGAACACTACAATTCGATACAGTACAGCGGAGCTGGCTAGGGCCATCGAGCGAACGATAAAGCAACCTGAAGAGAGACATACGGATATATATATATATATATATATATATATATATATATATATTATATTTTTTCCGTAAGGCAATTGCCTGTGTACGGTTTTTCATGTCATGGCTAATTCTAATCCACTCCGGCATTTATCTTGTCTAAATTGGAAACCATGCAAACCAATTTAAGAGTGGCCGGTCTGGGTCTCGAACCCAGTCCTCCTGAATGCAAGGCAAAAGCTTTGCCATTAAGCCACCTTGCTCTGTTTATGTATATAAATATATTTTTAAAAAAAAATTATACGATAAAAAAAATTTGAAAAAAATATTAATAGAGAAGACGGGAAAGAGGAACACGTCATCTTAGTTGCAGCCAGCGCAAGGAGGACAGAAGTTTTAAACGCCAGCCAAGTTCTATTCGTTTTGAAAGGGTACTTTTGTTTACTTTTAAATACATATAAGTGTTGTAGTATGTTGGTTGTTGTACGCATCTATGACCACCTTGTCAGATTGTCTGTAGTGCGGCCACATGTTTCGGTCGCCAGTATTCTGCGCTAACCAAGATTTTCCGTGTTGAGGAATCCGGCATTGCCGTTTGTTGAGTTTGGTTTCTAGGCTTCTGTTGCCACTGAGAGCTCTGAGACAATTCGGAGAGTAGAAACCATCCTGCTTACCTACTCTGCCGAGCGCGGCCTTCTGTTGACAATTGTAATTTTCAAATGTTATGATGAGATTGAACGCAGGCAGGGGCTGGATTGTTAAGTGCCTCTGTATAGACGCTTCATAGTATTTCTTCATATAGATGCTCCATAATCTTTCGTCATTTAAAGGCTCCCTTATCTCTCTTCGTGCGTATTTTACTACACGCTTTACTGAGACGACGAGAGAGTCATCTACCACAATTATGAGATTGACTGTAATCCGTATTAATTTGCCTTGGTTTGCCCACGCTACGGGTATAATGGGTATGCCTCGGGCAACGCCCATCTCTTGATGGACAAGCGGGAAATTCGTATCACTCTGGCTACAGTCGCGGATCTCATCCCAAGAGGTAGTGCAACCACGCAATAAAACGCGAATGAAGTATGAGTAACCTTAAATATTTGTGAACACTTAATCACAAAAATAATTGTGATTTCTTCCATTGAGAATTATAGCTAATTTCAATATAAATAGAAGTTGCGTAATTATTTTGCCTAAATTAGTTGATAGACAATTACTTATTTTCTGATGCATCGCCCGTCGAGTTCACCGAGAGTGCATAAGCATCTCAACTTATAGTTTAAAATCATAGCTTACGGCCCAAGATGACAGACACACATTCGTGTAACATTTGTAATATTTGAGAAGATATATATATATATATATATATATATATATATATATATATACACACCTACATATACATATGATATCCCCCTACCGGCTTTCCTTTCTCGGGTCAAACGCGTTGCACTGCGCCTATTGAGAAGCCAGCTTCGAGCGTGAGCCGAAGCAGTGCGATTCGACCGGGACGAAAGAAAAGGCTGGTTCTGGGGCATCAAAAAACCCGAGACTGGCGCGGTCCATGGCGCCTTTTAGCGCCATGGAGTCGAATGAAGTCATGCAAGAAGAAGAAAAAGATTCGTGGTGTCTGTCTGTCTGTCTGTCGGCCTGCCTTTCTGTTCATGGTTTCTGAGCCAGGACCGCGGTCGCGCTGCGCCCGTACCCGACCTCTGAACGGGAACAGTCCAATATGACTGCACTCGAAAAGTGCCGCGTCTGCTGCTGATGATGCTCGTGGTGATGCTGCTGCTGCTACTGTGGAGGTTGGACGGACTGCTGCGACAATCGGCCGGGATGGCCGTAAATCCTGTGCAGTCAGTCGCTCGTTGCGGCGAACAAGACCGAACGACCCGGCCAACGTTCGCTCGTTATTTCGATCGGGCATACGCAAGTAGTACATGCGGTGTACACCGCCAGTACAGATTATTAATCCGGCATAGTCGACACAGTCGATCTGTTTTCCCATTTCGCAGAGATGGCATGAGGGGGGGGGCAGTCATGGGAGGGTGGGAGGTAGTCTTCTGAGAGGATCTACGAGCGATGGGCGAAAAATGAGTGTCCGTAGGGCAAGGGCAAAAAGGGACAAGAAAATGGCAACAACGACACAGCAAAACGGCAGCGGCAGCCATCGCCGCAGCAGCAGCAACAACAGCAGCAGATGAACCAGAGTGCAACGATATGGACAAGGAAATCACCCACTGCCAGTTACTACCGACCTCATCCCAATGGATATCATCGTAGTGTATGAGGTAGGGACAGATATATATATATATATATATATATAGAGAGAGAGAGAGAGAGAGAGAAAGAGAGAAGAAAGAGAGAGAAGAAAGAGAGAGGAAGAGAGAGGACGAGGGGGGAGAGAAGCAGAGAGAGAGACGAGCATGCGGCCGACTCTACGACCCACGAGATGAACCAGGACGGGCAAGATGAGCGGCTCGCTTAGTGCCCCGAGTCGGCGATCCAGCACAGCATACGCTGTTGGCCCTGTAGCCGTCGTGTATCTGTGTGTATGGGTCGATGGCACATGAGTCGGTCGGTGGTACGTCGACGAGATGTGGCTAGTCGTACATATGTGACTGTCTGTGTAGATGAGGTTCCCGTGGATAAGTGTGCTCGCGTGGATGAGTGTGTTTGTGTCGGTCGATGTGGCCGGCTGCAAGTGTGACGGCGGGGCGCTGTGACGAAGGGGTGGAAGGGGCACAGTATCCTATGTCACCGAGTCGTCGGTGTCATCGTTGTCATCGTTTTTCTCGTTGTTGTTCTCGTTGCTGTTGTTGTTACTGTTGTTGTGGTTGTTGTTGTTGGTGATGGTGTTGTTGTTGTTGCTGTTGTCGGTGTTGTACTCATCGTTGCTCGCCATACGCCGGAGGTGCAAGTAGAAGAGGGCGAGACACAGAGCGAGAGAGACATCGAAACTCCAATGTGATACGGCTTTCGTGGCAAAGGAAGGCATACCGGACCAGAAAGAGACACGATACCGAGAGGAAAAATAGGAACAGAGAGAGAGAGAGAAGAAGAAGACATCGAGATGCCGAAACGATCATGAAAGCGGCGGCGGCGGAGGCACTAGCAGCGGCGACCACCGCGTCGGCACCGAAGTGGAACATCGAAACTATCATCACGAAGGCAAGTGCCTTTCCGTGTTTCGTCCTCTGCTTGCTGCTTCGGCCCTGCCGCCCCGGTGTTCCCTTATACCTTCCCGCCCACCGCGTTTCCCAACACTATTCCATGATTGGGACAAGCACCCACTTATATGTATCTACACGTCTGTCTGTTCCGCTTTGTATCTTCCTCTCTCTCTCTCTCTCTCTCTCGGGTTCTCTATTTCTCTCTGTCATGCTCTAACCTTGAGTTCTCCTTACCTAGCCAGAGTGCCGCCGCGTCCTCATATCGCTGTAGCGTCGAGGTACATCAATGATGGCGGCTGTCAGCTTGCAGAAAGCACTGGAGAAGCTTTCGTTCGTAAGCAGGTACATAAGCCAATAGACGGACAAACTAGCAGCTGCAGCAGCAGCGGGACAAAGGAAAGTGCTTCCCTTGGTAGACTGCGTGTCGAGTGTAGCAGTCATCTGTCGTCGAGAGGGAATTGCACCGGATTGACAATCCGGTTCAATTTCCCATTGTGTTGTTGCCGTTATTATTACGTTGCCGTACCACGACGGCCTGACTGTGTGCGCCAGAATCAAAACTGAACCACCACTTTCGGCCGAACGCAGAATACGTGTATGGCAGCTACAACCCGGCGATATCACGACATCTACCCCGCGAAACAAGTAGGCAGGTTAACTAGATTAACACATTAGGATCAAGATAAACAAGAAAAAGGAAGAAACGGTAACATACATAGCGTGCATGCTAGGCTGCAGTCATCCATACATTCATTGCCGCATATTTTTATGCATCGTTGCTCTTGGAAACGATTTTGAGAAAAGTCATAGCAGGTAAAAGAAATTAGGGGGGAGGGAAAGACCTAGTAAGAACAGCTAAGAAAGAACATGAGCGTCCATATTTGGAGTGTTCTATTGCTGTGGGGTTTCTGCTAGTAGCTATGACTTGCATACACCTTGTTTTTTGTTGAGTACATTTTACAACACATTCCATTATGACTTGCATACACCTTGTTTTTTGTTGAGTACATTTTACAACCATCCATTTTGTCGTATTTCGTTGTCTACTGGTACTACCAGTATTGCAATTAGTAGTACTTCGACTACTTGACGTACCTGATCGTGCCGATTCCGCCACTTGAAGTTAGCTGCATATCTGCTGCTACTGCCCTTGCTGCGGAGAATATGCTGCTCGCTCTTGCTAGATAGTTACCCTTCTGAAAGTCACCCCTAAGAGGCAAAGAACTCTTCTGCTGCTGCTGTTGCTGCTGCAGCTGCTTTTGCTGCTTGTCATTTGGCCTCGGAGATCATGACAAGACCGCCAGTCAGGAAAACAGACGCCGGGAACAAATTCCGCTAACCGGAGGGCATACGGACACGACATATGACTTGCCGACGACCCACCCCCTCGCCTTCCCTATCTGTGCTGCTCCAGTCGTCCGGAAGAAGCACTGCGAACTGACTGCTGCGGCGGCGGGAGAGTCGCTCTCCTTTGGCTAACCCTTGCCTCGCCCTGCGGCAAATTCTAATTGCAGGTCAGCAATGTAGTTTGATAACGACAACGACGACGACGGTGGTGGTAGTGGTCGGAGCACGATGACGTTCTATGTAATAATTCCAAGAATGTCTTATTCCGCGCTCGGGGCACGTATCGCCATCATCTTCATTGCTGCACGAAATCTCTGCCCCCTCCGCACCCGCACGGGGAGAAACTTCTTAGCCGAGAACGATATTGGGCAAACATGGCCAAATGGGTAATGACATATACGCTGCTGAGTATGTAAATCTCTACCTATCTCACTCTCCCTTTCATGCTCTCTGGCAGGTGGCACGTACGGGTTGTTAGAGGCAAAAAGGTATGTCACTGTAGTCTAAAGCCAGTTGCTCATCTAAGCAAAAATCACATACGTGTATATATATATATATATATATATACGTCGCATCCTTCCGGGAAACGCTGCTGAAGTAGTCCAACCCACTCTACACGAGATAAAGTAATATTCCTAGTGCACACGTTCTTGGGAGACAATTGTCGCTTTACTTGCATTCTTAATACATTTTATAATATATATATATATATATATATATATATATATATGCACGTTATGCTTATGGCTGGTCAGCCTGTATGGAATTTTTTTAACGGGAGGCATTAATGCAGTTCCGCATTATTGCTACAAGTTATGTGGTATTTGACCTTAACAATTTAATGTTACTCGGTTTAGACCGATACTCATTAAACGCACCTCCTTTCTAAGCGTCACTCTCTGGTAGCCCAGATCATGATAGAACAGTACCATGAGCCATTCGAAACAGTGGCAAGCGCCTTTCCGATCGAATCCACGAGTTTCCGCACCTGTCCAACACCTGCAAATCCGTTTCACTTAAGCTCTCCCTCTCTTCGGCCGCTCTGGGCTAGAAGAAGTGTAGGTCTTAACTTCCGGGATTGCTTGCTGGATACGATGTAGCCTGCAAACTCTTTTAGTCTGATACGTGATGGGCTGTGAACCTTGTGATGATCACGCGAAGGCCGATTACTGTAAAAGTGTATGACTTGAAGTGTTCTCACATACTCCTTGGCAGAACACGCATATTACAAACGAAAGCTTTCTAAATCAGAACAAGTAAGAGTAGAAATTCCTGTACTCTGTGCGAATCTACGTAAGAATAATCGTCGCTCATCTATTAGTATAATTACGTCTGCAACTGCTTCAGTTGGCTGAGATGATAGGTAAGGTCATCTCTTCACTTCTCTGTCTATGACTTAAAATCTAGCAGCAGTTTACGAAGAGAGTCCTCAGGATCCCCGGGAGATGGCATCCCACTCAGTCTGTCATTTTAATGCACGTGTATGCACCTTTGCAT
This sequence comes from Dermanyssus gallinae, assembly GCA_003439945.1. Classification (NCBI taxonomy): domain Eukaryota; kingdom Metazoa; phylum Arthropoda; class Arachnida; order Mesostigmata; family Dermanyssidae; genus Dermanyssus; species Dermanyssus gallinae. The sequence goes on from QVRM01006048.1 coordinate 150,581, forward strand.
GAAAAGGTTTGATAATAAACAAACAAGCGGTGATGGCAATTGTGCTGCTGTTATTATCCTGATTGTCCACGTCAGACAAAAACATGTCTTCTAGCCTGAGTAACACGTTTTGCGCTAAGGTAGGGTTCTGGTGTGTTCTGTCATTCCAGCGTGGTCAACAAACACTATAGTTAGCGGTTGCAATCGTTTATTGACAGTATATTATTCTCGTTAACAACTATTATATGTCCTATTTTTTTACTGCTAAGAGTAGCCGCACCTGTGTAAACCAAACGTTTCATATGTGTAACTGTAAAATAGCATTTCAGGTTCCCATCTAAATTATACCATGCTCTTTAAAGAAAAACGGCATACATATAATTTACGTCAAACCTATATAACAGTTGTGTGTCTGTATGCGGTACATGCATATATATATATATATATATATATATACTTCGGAGCGCCTGAGAAAGGCTGCTGTCAAACCTAGTTAGCATCATACGGGTGTCGAAGGCTATCTAATGAACGCCGCTAATAGTTTCGGGAGTTTCAGGACGACCGGCCTGTAGAGGATCAGCTTGTACAAAAATGTACCCTATGTACACTAGAGATACAAAAAGCAAAATAAAATGTTAGCGTATGCTCATCATTGTCTTACTTTTTGTTACTGCATTATATTCCCTTGCTTTCCGTCTCAGTCTTTGGAACCGCCGACATTCTAAAGCAGGAGTCACGTAGATATCCTTATCTAGTGTAGTTGGTAAGGAAAGCATTTACAACAAATTCTCCTTGTCGTCATTTTCTGCGTGGGAGCACTTACAATTCATAATCGCCTTTTTTACTGGCGCTCTGAATAAAGCTTTTCATTGCGCGACTGTCATTAGCAGTGTCCCCGTGCGGGCTCATTGACCATACATGTTCAGTAGGATTGATTATCTCGTTGCCTTTTTATGTGGTTGAAGCCATACATCGTCGTGTGTCGTGTGGCCCCAAGGTAGCTTTCTTTACAATTTGATGTTCTGATAATCTTAATTAACGCCCAAAGCTTCTTCCTTCATGGGATTAATATTGCTTTGCATTTCTGGAACCAAAATTTTTCTTTATCTCCTCATCCGCTCTTTAGGCACACAGCTTTGCTCGAGTTCAGTTTACGTTTGCGGCAGCTTTAGCCCGTACGACTATGGCAAGGTCGTCGGAATAGGTCACTGTGTTCACTCCTTAGGAATGTCCTGTCAATTGGAGAACGTCGACGTGAGCCAAGTTACGGAAAAGCGGGCCAAGTACAGACGCCTGCGGGACCTTGGCTGTCATTGGAACGCTTGCATGGCCGTTAACAACCTGCCTTGAGGCAGCTACATCTAACTTTTACCCAGAAATGTCATCCACAGTAAGATGTTGAAAGCTTTTTAACGTCTAAAAGAGCAACCAGAAGAAGCTGCTTTGTCTATATGATGAAATTGCGTGGCTAGTCCGCCTCACTTGCTACGCGATGTATTGCTGTTAAAATGGATCGATTTTTACGGTAGCCATATTGTGTGTCCGATTGTAGACCGTGTTTCTCAGCAAATAGTCGTTCCTCATATCCGTTTACTAGCATATCTGCTGACGCATATACGCCGATATCAATTTCCCTTCAGAATAATAGTGACCCCGGTTTGTTTTAAAGTTAGAGGAAAACGTTGCTTCAAAAGAGGGTATTAAAAATCCCATCTGGTCCAAAAGCTTTACTGGTCTTTTGCCTGAGCGCAGTGCGACGAATTGGCGTGGCTGAGTGAATAGAATGGCAGTGGTGGTTGCCGAGGTTTTCCTTGTCACAGTTCAACTTATAACTTATATCGTATATTTGATAGGCTATTTATAAGTGCCAGGATGTTGTTGCATAACGTAACGTCCACGTACAGTGCGCTGCCGTAGTGGTTAAACGTAGCATATCTTCCGTTGTTTAATACTTGGGGATCGAGTGGTATTGCCCGTTTTAGCAGGGCCTCTTCGCTAAGCTAAAGATCCCTGTTATTAGTAGTACTATGCTTCCAGGCTTTGCGTCGCATATCGATTCCGCGAGATTGCCTCTGGAATTGTTTGAAACATTTGTGTCAGCAGTTAGGACTAAAATGAGCAAAGTAGATACTGCTGGCCCTCTTTACCTTAACCTAGCAGAATCAAGTCCCCTCTTAAGCACTCGCACAATTTGTTTAGTTGTGAGCGCTGTGCCGGCGTGGGGTTCTTGTATCCGGTTTTTCTGTTTTCCTCTTATTGTGCTTGCTGAGGACGGTCACATCAGCCATTCTTCTTCGTGCTATTTCGTTAATCATATCGTCGGTTGGCCTGCTCCTAATGCAGTTGGCCTGAATGATGCTTCCTTTGTCTATAATTTTTGTAAGGGCGAGTTACGGCCGGGCTGCAGGCCGCACGGCCCCTGTGCCCTCCAATCAAAGTGACCCTTTGGGGCAGTGGCTATGACGAAACAGTTCTCCCGCCCACAGCAGGAGCATTTCTACTTATATGCCTTTCAATTTTTAGCAACAACGCCGTGTGACCGGCTTCGTGACAAACGTAGCACGCGGGGAGGGTTATTCGTTCCTTAAATCTGTAGTTCTTTCGACGTTCACGATCTTATTCAGCAATATTCTACGGGCTTTACTGAAAGGTGAGGTGAAAAAACACTGCGCTGTGAGTAAGCGGCTGATTCGACGGAGGACAACCGTTGCTGTAGGGCCTCGGTATTGCCTCGTGGTGACCTCTCCACCCGTATTTTGTCTAAAAACGTCCGCAAAGATTGTGCTGCCACCAGGGCCTTGTGTTTCTTAAATTTACAAGAGGGTGCTATTGGCGCCAGTCTTCGCATCCTGATCCTAAACATCAAGGACTGGCTGATTCGGCCGCCGGGAGAGGGGGGTGAACTTAAGTTCTACTCGACCCAGATCCGAATAGGCCATAGCGACTTCCAGTCCTACCTATTCACGATCGGGAAGGTCCTAGGAGTGCTTCACAAAGCTCAGAGTGCCTAAATTATTTAAAAAATTTGCTCATTGCAACAACCGACTGACCACAACGACTAGTAGACGTGTCTGCACTTGCTTGCATTAACGTTCGGTAAGCCGATCATCAAACGTAAGAAATTATGAATAAAAAATATTTTAACTGAAGTCCAGCACACGAATGTAAATTCACATCTCGTACATTATTAATCATGTCAATAGTGATCTTTGTAGATGTATGGTTCACGCAATATAGTGTAAGGTTAAAAGCGCATATAAGTACATCATTTGGTTACGGTCGCATGTACTGTATAAGTCATGACAAACACGATTGCACTTCCGTGTCGTGTGTGACGCTGATATAGCCCGGCGATATTGTCAATTGATGTTATATATTGATATTATTCACAGTGAATTGTTTCGACCAATTTCATGATGGTTTTGCTCGCTTGCCGGTGTTGCTGCTTTCGCACGTCTATGATTTGCCCTTTGTCTGCCTCTTCCGGAATTGAAGTGCGAACGAACGTGGAACGAAGAATGGCAGCTATTCGGAAAGGTTTACGACAGGATAAACGTTCGTCCATCGGCCAATCCTCTGTCAATAGCTGTATCCGTCAAAAAACAATATGCCTCTTCGAGCCTCTTCCTTCTTTTTTGTAGCGTTATTCTCTACAGCCGCATTGGTCCTCCAGGTTTCGACATCGTTCGCCTGCGTTCGTTTGCTCTATTTCAGTTACTAACGCACCATCTCTTTCGTTCTCAGTAGCTCTCTCTCTTTTATATATACACAAATATCTGGTTTATCTATTTACCTATATCTCTTTCACATAACGCGCTACGCTCGTTCAAGCATGTCTAGCTGTTTGTTTGCTTGTTGTTGTTGTCGGCGTCGTCAAGTATTCGTAGTAATCCTAGCTGACGACAGACCAGAAGCGCATCATTCTCAAGGGAGAAAGACGCTTGCAGGCCAGATATATATATATATATATATATATATATATATATACATATATATCCGTGCATGTGCCATGCACGAGGTTGTGTTAGTGCACAAAGGCGAGCGCCCGTGTCTACCCGTGCGTGCGGGGGTGTCGGGGGTTTCGTATACGTATATTTACGTGTATAAGTGTGTGTGTGGGGGGGGGGGTCGGGTTATATGCCGTAACGGGCCCTCGTCGAAGCGACTCTTCTCATTTATGGCCTGTTCTCCGTTTGTTCCTCTATCTTTCTTCGCCCTCACTGTCCGACTGTTTCTCTCGCGTTCATCTTAGCTGGCCCTTCTTCTTCTCTTTTTTTTTTCGCTTGCTTCGAATCGCAGTGTTACGCTGACATTTATTCGCAGCAGACATGCCCAGTGCCCGGCCCCGAGGTTGTCTGTCTCCTAGATCGACTACTGCTACCACCACTCACTGCTCACCCACAGGGTGCTCAGACGCCAGCGCCTCGTCGCTGGCCTTCATCCGCCATAGAAAAGGCAGGGCAAAAGGGCGGATGAGACGAGGGCCCTTTACCCGTGTGTGTGTGTGTGTGTGTTGGTACTGCTGCTTCTACTTCTGCTACTACAGTACTGTAGCAGCAGTGACCAAATCTCATCATTCGGGGCACCACTCGGAGAGCAATCTCACTAGAAGAAGGAGGTTCTTCCATTACCGCCACGGGCAGCCGCCAGCCAGCGGCCATCTTTGCTCAATCCCGATGTGAAGCCGCCGGGGAAAGGTAGGGGGTGTGGCGGGCCGGCTGGGAGGTGGGGTAGAGTTAACGCTGAGAAGTTAGATGGCCAATCGCCCTCGTATCCATAGTCCTGATGGGTATGTGTGGCTGCCCTTCTTCGCACCCCCGTCAAGGGCGGACGTCCATGCCCTTCGCTCGACCTGGGCTCGGTTAGGGCATAGCTGGGTGTTTATCACTCAGTTGTTGTTGTCGTCGTCGTCGCCGTTGTCGGACGGTCGGGGACTTTGTTTGAACCAGGCTTAACAATAACTGGCTTGGGCAGGCTCATCTACCCATCTCGCTCTCTCTCTCTCTCTCTTTCTCGCCAGTGCTACGACGATGTTCGTCTGCTTCTGTAGAGTCGTCACACTCTCATGGGCAAATGACCCCACTTTTGCCCACTAAGCCTGCAAACGGTGATACCCGCCAACGGTGTAGCCTTGCGTATCTTATTGTTGTTGTTGTTTCTGGTGTTCTGGTTGTTGTTCTTGTTGTTGTTGCTCTTATCATTATTATTATTTGAAGTATGATTTACTAGTTTTAACATTGCATGCATGGTCAGATTTTCCGAATTTTCAATTGAAACTGTTTCCAATTGAAGCTAGCACGGTTAACATGTGCTAGCTTCTATCTGCAGTCCACTTTTTGGCAAGATAATCTATTCTACAAAACACCTGAAGATAGAAATATCGTCTTATCGGCAGGTGATTGATAGAGCCGTGTCAAATCTCGCCGATGCGTCGTCGTCTAACAAATGCAACCAATCTTCCCAACATTTAATCAAGTGTGAGCGTTGTAGTAAACCCAATGTATGAGCCTTCTGGGTATGCCGTGTGTCTGAAAGAGGAAGACTACGTTTGCATGCTTGATGGAAAAGAGACACCCAGAGTAAGCAGCATTCCCGATCTTAGGGTAGCGTTAATACCGTTTTTAACATTCGTATCATGCAAGCTATCCAATCTGCTAGTCTTATGTGTAATATAATATTTCGTTGCTTTATTATCAAATGTCTAATGTTTTAACCCACCTTTATAATAGTCTTTTGGTTCTCAAATGCATGTACAGCTGTGAGGTCTAGCTAACATATTGCTGCAATTGAAAACTTTCAGCCCAAATTTCTTCTACGTGTTGCAGTGAGATAGAGCGTAGCAGTCTCAACTTAGTACTTATCTCAGTACGGCATTTGAGATCAGAGTGTAAAATGTACGCACAACTCTCTCAGTCTAATAGGCGTTTTATCTTGTTTTAAATATTCGCAACAACAATTTGCGCAGTATTTAAACCATATCGTCGAGAACAATTCCACAGTCTAACCTAATCAATCACATGTTTTCGTGGCGCATGGCGAAAATGTTAAGAACCATGAACTCGTAATATTATATTACAAACTGCAAAACTGCATATATCATGAGTTATATTATGTGTTAAATTGTTCTCTAAATTTCTTATATTGAGAATTGTATATATTAAATACAGGATTTTATGAATAGCCATATATGTACTTATCTGCTCTTCAAATGCATTAAAGAGGCACCCGAATTATATGGAAGAAAAAGACATTCCTTTTTTAGCAAAACAAGAGCGTACAGAGAGTTCTTAGCATAGAACACCTTTAATGCATGTGCACTATGCTAAGGTCGAACCTTATAACGTTCTTTGACCAGATGAGTCATACCGAAAGCTCGTCACCTTCTCGTCACTGTTCGATAGGGCTCAAAGACGAGCAGAGCAGGCTTGGAATAAAAATGGCATCATCAACATAATTACGTTCTAACACAGCTACTGAGGATGCTGACTCTAGAAGTTTTTTTTAATCGACGCCTATTCTGGTAAAATCAATGATGTACACCAAGCGTCCCTGTTAAAGCCACGGCGAATTGAGACTCACAAACCCACTCAAATCAGGTCGTATGCTTTGCTTTTGTTGGGGATGGCCGTATTGATTAGTTAATCTGGCCACATTATCTTGTCATTGCTGCTCGGGTATGTACAGAGTTTCTTTTCGTCGCAGAGACAAATTCTGCAAATCTTTTTAGTTTAAACCAGGATGATTTATAATTCTTGAGAAGCGACTCTATAACGAATTGCCATGTCGGGGACCTTCTAGTCTAAGGTTTCGAGACAGTAGATCTTGTTCAGTATTGAAAAAAGTTCGTATTAGTGCCTTATATCGTCAGCCTTTCCTGAGTTGCACACACGGCTTGAGAGGAGTTTACCACTCAGTTTTACCACTAGGGTGTAGATTTTGCCGAAAGCAGCCACCGTGACCCGTTAGCAGTTGCGCGAGTGGGTAGCTAAATCGGATGATTCTGATCTCTTGGGTTGAGATTAGCTCTAAGGTAAGGTCTGAATTTTCCCCAAATAGTACCGAACCCAGCAAGCTTTTATGCGGGAAGAGCGCAGTTATCAGAGGTCGGGCTACGTCCACTAGTAAAGTCCGCTGTGCGTGGTACAGTTTCCTACACAGGTCTAAGCGTTTCCCCAAGGGTTTTTGTCAACCTCCTCGCACAATGAGTTCTAGTGGTTTATTTTACTGTTCTTGATTGCCTTAGGTCTTCTTCGTTACTTTTCTGTACTCTTTCCATAGATAGGAAAGCTCTGGCCGGTACCTTGCTCTGCGACGCGCGCATACTCGTCGCAAACAGTGGAAGGTCCTTTGCTTTTCGGCGAACTGGCTATTTCAACAGTAGCACGGAGGGCGATTGGCTATCTTGGGAGATAAGATTTTCGGCAGGCTTTCTCTAGTGCTGCAACGATTTTTGCTGCCGATAAGATACTTTAGACTGCCGAGCATTCAATAAGATAGGATACTTTTCTGTAGACGGGTAGAATCATAATCTAGTCGGGAAAAGCGTAGCCGTTGTATGGGAAAGAAATGACTGATGAGAAGGACGTTAAATTGATGGATATGATTATGCAGAGTTGTTCGGATAGAGTTTCTAATGCGAGCGTCAAATCTAATGTTAATCTGTTTCTGCTGTTGTACAAGGTGGCCCTAGGGTGTTCATATGTTGTAGATCTGGCCGGGTTCCCCAATATGACTGCCGAGCATTCAAGAAAATTATGTACTTTTCATTTTATTGTTTACTGTACACGGGCGTAACTTAGCCTGGAAAAGCGCTGCTGCTGCTATGTGGACGGAAATGGCTGAAAGTAAGTTAAATTAATGGAGAAGGTTACGCGGAAACATTCGGATAGGATTTAGGTGTTGTCCAAAGTGTAGCTGTAAGACAGAAGTCGGAGAAGTATGCAGTGACTAGGGACGCAAGCTCAGAGGTGGTGATTAAAAGAAGCGAGAAATGGCCTATTGGGGAGTGCCTGGATCGAAGAAAACTTATTGCCAATGTGGCGTCCAAGTCAAGAAAGCTATCATTGGCTACATTGGCCGCGCATCTTTTTTCGATGTGTCCTTGTCCTCCACATTTGAAGCAACGAGGCTGGTTGCAGGGTTCTGTTGCAATCTCTTTGTCTTAGGCGCCTTTGAGCATCCTCGAGGGGCGTCTTCGCAATGCATAAGCAGTCTTCTGTCCGAATTTTCTTTAGTTGGCCTAGGGTAAAAGTCACATCCGGTGCTCCGTCCTCAGTAAGCCTATTAAGAATGTTCTTCGGCACCACACGCGTGATCTCTTCGTTGCCATAAACCTGAAGGAGAGTTCCCGAAACCATTCCAACATGCAAATTATATCCCAAGCACATATTATAAATATATAGATTCTCTATGTATCACCGCATATACACAAAGCGGCCTTGGCTGCAATTGGTATTTACCCAAAGGCTTGTTTATTACATATTTTGAATCAAGATATGTAAAATCAAAGATGTTTCTTTATCTTGCCAGACACAAGGGAAAATATGCTAATTATTTTCTATATGAACACTTTATTCAAATGTGTGTGGGCACCGCACCTAAAAACTGCTTTTGGTTGGTAAACGTTCTTTTTGCCTACATACAACTTTCTATTGGTCAAACATACGTTAAATAAACACTATACATATAATTGTATATCGTATCTCATTTTAACTCTACTGAGGGCCGGCTAGGTCTCGTATTATGACGGCCTTGGTCTGTAAGACCATTTGGGCTGTCGTGTCTAATAATGGTCCTTTCCTTTTTTATTTGGATGAATTTGCCAGCGGCATTGGGAGTAGTACCTTGCACAATCAGGCAAATGTCGCCTGTAGCTGTCCTCAAAACTCTTTTATTGTACACTCCAGCCGGCGTGAGTCTCTTCTGTTTTTCAGCCTTTGACTCGAGTTGTCAGGGCCACGTCTGGGTATAGCACGAAGGCTTGATCCAAGGCTCTTCTTCTGAGGGTAAACTCAGCGGCTGCCGGGATGGACACTGCCGCTGCCTGGATCTCTAAGGAAGCTGCAGAGACTGGTCGCTGCCTCTCTTACAACCTGAGTAGAGAGTTCGTTTTCATCCTCCTTTAAAGTGAGGGATCATCCTTACATAGAGTGTCCGTATTAAAGCTGGAGCGTTTTCAACCCCCTCAATTGTCAGGAAATTTCGATTCTGCATAAAACAGCTTTCCCTTCCTTAAGGTGAAGCAATGCATCTCTCAGTCCGGGGACTTGTAGAGGATTGCAATAGTCCGGTCGATCAAAAGTACGGGGAATTGCGATAGTTGGTCGATAAGGCGATCGTCCTTGTCGGACCTTCGTGACAGCAATAACGTTTGTTGCATTCTTGTTCCCTAAGATGCTTGGTTTGCTGAGGCTAGTGGATATATAGGTGCGCGCAGGCCACTCCTATTGCATGAGGTCTGCGTATTGATTAGCTCTTCTTTGAGAAAGAGGCCTTGTGTTGCTACGAGTTCCTCTGTTAGTGCAAAAGGAGCTCTGGGAGTGGGTCGGTATTTATCTCGGCGGACTGTCCCTATTTTTCTAGTGCTTCACGGCAAGTTTAACGTACAATTAAGTTCACTATTCGTACTGCTTTAGGTATTAGTGGGCACGTAGTTTGCTGAATTGTTTTTTATACCAACCACTACTAATAGTAAAAGCTGTAAAGCAGTGTTCATCTTTTCTCCCATACCAGCTCGGAAGCATTCTGGATCTTAATCGTACCGTCTCTCTAATCAGGCGGTGATTTTTTTTTTTTATTTCAGTACCCTATAACCCTAAGAGGCTACTTGCCTTTCGGATACACTGCGTTACTCAACTACACGAATAAAAGCCCGAATCAAAGCCTGAAGAGCTGCCTCGTTGACCCCGTTTTCCCGATATGGCCGCTGATAACGTCTACTTATTTTTAAACATCAAGACCTGGCTCGGAGGAACGACCAGAAGAAGCGCCAGAAAGCGTTTCATTTTCCGCGCAACTTAGTTACAGTGGTAGCACGAAAGGCCGCAGAGGTATGTCGGGTAAAACAACTCGATACTCCAGTAGACTTCTGCCCCAACAAAGATCAGAAACGAAGAGCGCGAAGTAGAGAAAACTACGGAAGTACACACAGAGTCACCAGGACAAACAATGGTTGTCCGAACGGGAAGTGGCTCATACGCCGACGTTTTTAGAGACTTAAAAAACAAAATCAGCCCAGACCAATTTAGCGTACAAATTCAGGCCAACAGGACTAATGAAGACATCCGGCGCTAGTAGAACATAGATAAGACAGAGGATGCAAAAAAGTTAGCAAGCCAGCTAAAAGTCCCAGCCAACGCAAATGACGAAACCTAGCAACGAGGCGCACGGACGCTAATCCTATACGGCCTCGATTACGGCACCTCCAAGGAAGAACAGAGGAGGTCACACGCGAGGAGAAAGAAGAGGGTTTAAAAGAAGGCCCGCCTAGCATTTATTTCAAAGCTGGGGAGAAAGCCAAGCCCCGCCTTAGCCTACAGCCCCATTTGCTCTTTTAACAGGATTGCTAAAGTCGTGGAATCGATGCTCGCGGGCAGACTTAACGACGCTATCGAGATAAGGCAAGTAAAGGGAGGTCAACGCTCCGGGCCATTTTGTCTCTCTCTCTCTCTCGGCTTTAGCCAGCAAGATGCTGGCTAAAGCCGAGAGAGAGAGAGACAAAAAAGGTCCAGAGCTCGTAATCGTTGTTTTCTGGTATTGCTGGGCACACCGAATACGTTTAACGGCGCAAACTGATTTTAAACGCGGCGGGGAAATGAAGTAAAAGTATACCTTTAGCATCTAAAGTTAAGTGAAGCGTGAGTTGCGACGATAAGGAGTACATGATGCCTGCAGGTGCACCACTAGGTTTCGTGCTAGGACTTACGCGATGGAGCCTAGCGTGGACCAGCGTGTAAGCAAGCCTTGCGGGGCTGATTTCGTCGCATATTTCGACGATCTGGTAACCTTAGCTTCCGTGGGGGATGCGGAGCTGTTAGAAAACCGAGTAAACGACGCCTTGGAGAACGTCATACGGCGGATAAAGCCTCACCACCACATAATGTTAGCTGCTCTTGCTTATTAGAAAAGCACTGCCGGGAACTGGATATCTGCGTGCACGTCCACATGGCCGAGATAAACAAGCGGGTCACATACCTGTGCAAGATGCTTGACAGAAACTTGAACAAGACAGCCCATGTTGATAATGTAACGGCCAAGGCCAGGCCAATATGAAGAATAAAAAAGCCCTCGATAAAAAAAAGCGCCGTCTCCTAGCGTCTCACTCGCTTGCTCAATTCTTATCTACGAGTCGTCAGTGTGGGGACCAGCCGCACTGAAGATCAAGAAGATTAAGAAAAGGGTAAGCAAGGCGCAGAGAGTGCTGGCTACTAGGGTCACCAGGACGTGTAGGACGGCGTCCACAGACGCTGTTCTGGTAATTGCCCGGGGTTGTAACGACGAGAGATCTATTCTTAGAAATGCTCAGATTGGAAAAGAGATGCGACGCTCTGTGACTCTGATGTCAGACCAGCGACTTTCTACATCCGCTGAATGAGAAACAAATATCCCGGTTATGTAGGTTTGGCGATCACCAGGTTTTTAGTGGGTTTGAGGGCCTTACACTATTTAGATCAAAGGGTGCGCACTGTACATTTTTGTTCCTGGTCCCTGTAAAAAATAAGTTTTTTGAGTAGTTTCGCGGAAGAATCCACAAGTGAAGCGGCTTCTAGCAACACCACGGCAAATAAGCTTACATTAATTAGTGTCTGCCTGCCCGCTGGCCAAATACTGCTCCATTGCCGCGTTGTGCCTAATTGCTTACTTACCCAGCACGCAAAGAGCCCAAGAGATTTGCGGGCTGCGCCGGGAATTTAGTAGCGCATAGCATGCTTACGACTAGAAGGCCCCTTACGCCTAGAAAGCTAACCCGTAGAGTCTGGGGGAACATATAGACGACAGTCTACATTTGCGCATAATGCATACTTGTCGAGAGTCTTTATAAAGATAACAAAGTATATGGTTGCGTCGTATTTTGGTGATATATGCACATATATCATAGGATCTGGTGAATTGACTGAGCGTGATCTATTCGTTGCCATAAACTCTGGGGGAGAGTTCCCGAAGCCATTCCAACATGCAAATTATATCCCAAGCACATATTATAAATATATAGCTTCTCTATGTATCACCGCATATACACAAAGCGGCCTTGACTGCAATTGGTATTTACCCTATTATCTATAAAGGCTTGTTTATTACATATTTTGAATATGTTTTTTATCTTGCCAGACACAAGGGAAAAGATGCTAATTATTTTCTATATGAACACTTTATTCAAATGTGTGTGGGCACCGCAACTGCTTTTGGTTAGTAAACGTTCTTTTTGCCTACATACAACTTTCTATTGGTCAAACATACGTTAAATAAACACTATACATATCATTGTATTTCGTATCTTATTTTAACTATACTGAGAGCCGGCTAGGCAAGGCTAATTCTTTGCTCGGTCAATAGAAAATGTTGGCAAACAGATTTGTCCTCTTTCGTAGATTTCCAGTATTCGATGTAGCACATTCGCAGCTCTTTGATCTAAAATTCATTAGCTTACGACATGTAATTTTATGTTCGCCTGTAAAACTTCCAGCCTTACAGCCCGTAAGTTCGAACAATTAGCGATACTATGTTGTAGATACGACTAACCGGCTTCATATTAGCCTACAGTTTCCTGCGAAACCGTGTTATGCAAATTGGAGAAGACGTGTACGTATAGCTTTTAATGCGAACCTTAATCACAACGTCTCTTGCCAATAAAATGTAAATCTAATGTACATGATGAAAAAGTAAACATTAAATATTCAGTCGTGTCGTGTTCAGCAAAAGCATGTGTTGTTTGCACTGTGAAAGTTTCAAGTTTTCAAAAATGTAAAGCGTGGTTAGTTGATCAGACAGCAAGCAAAGGTTCTACGTACGTCAGAGAGCAGGCTAAACAGGATCAATAAAAGCGTACAAGCATCTGTATAGAAGTGGTTCTGGCTGGACGATGGGCTAAACTTAAGAAAAAAATGATAGTTAAATGCCGCGTATAAGGTAATCGCATTCTAGAAACACTCGAAAACACGGATACGGGAAAACATTGACTTATGTATTGTTTAATTTTTGGTAAAAAAAGAGAAACAAAATGCAAGTGTTTCAGTTCATTAAAAACGCAATTAAACTATAGGCATGTACATACACATGTATGTGTATCTACGTGGGACGAGAGTAGATGAAGCGATACAAAAAAAAAAAAGTGCCGCATACCACTTTCTCGTCCTTTGTTTTATTATCGAGATTATTTTTAGAAATGTTTAGCCTGAAACTAAAAGCAATTTTACTTCAACAAACAAAAGAAGCCTAGATTAATGAAGAGCGTGCGCGAAAAATAAAAAGTTCAAGTGTGCCTTCATCGTGACGTTCAAAGTTACCCCACGGCCAAGTCGCAGCGACGGCCGGCGACAACGAAGAAGCGACAAACTGAGGTAGGAGGAACTTTAGGGACACTAGTGATAAACTGGTGCGTGGCGTGAACAAAGTGGTCTTTAACGCATAGCGTGTGGAGAGCGAGAGGAGGCACCGGTTTCGAAGCGGACCGAGGGATGGATGAGGTTGGAGGAGGACCGATGCATGCGTGCCCTGTGCTGAGTCTCATCCAAATCTCTCCCGCGAAGCGAGGGCGTCGGCCCTCTGAACGTCGAAGGACGTTGACGACGACGACGAAGACGAAGAGACGAAGATTTGCCCGCCGAAGACGCCGCCGCCGCCATGCCGAGCTAGATCAGAGCTGGAGTTTTCGTCCTCTACTAATAACATCATTAAACATGAAAAAATAATAGTTAGAACATCTTGCCCCAGAATTAGGCTGCGCAGCCGAGACTGCCTTTGGTCCGCTGGCCACACAGGGCAAACGTCCCCGTGCAAGGCGGCCCGTGCGCCCGCAAGAGCCCGCCGCCGTGGTTCGCTTCTCTTACTACGGAACCAAACAACCGGAGCAAACGAAGATAAGCTGTCGTCCTCGCAACGATGAACGTAACTCAGTCACGCCATTTCCTTCCAGGACGAACTGAAAACTTTCCAGTTTCCGTCCCGTCCACAAACACTTTGCCTCGTTCGCCAGCTCTCTGCATCTCCTTCCGTTTCTCTCGTCCTCTTCTTTTTCTTCTTCTTCTTCTCTGGAAGTCCGAGACGGTCCGGAACTGGCTTGCACTGCCCTAGCCCATTCACAGCATGCGTGTTGTTACTGTTATTCTCAATGTTGTAGCTGGTGTTTTGCTTCGTTACAATTGTAGAGAGCTAACTAGTTGTATCTCAAAACGGCGGGCAACGGTCTGAAACAAAAAAGCAACACGCAGTCAAGAACGGTGGAAAATTAAGTAGAAGCGATAAAGGTATAGGCGAAACGCCTCTAAGTAGGATCGATTTTCAATATTTCGCGACCGCAAATGTGTGCTCGAGAAATATACTTCTGGAATACAATTTAAATGTAAGTTGAGGCTGACAAGTGTAATACTAACACATACTCTTTGGCGTGTGGCCGGTCGAAGGCACTTTCCACTGTTAACTGGAAACGCACGAAAGTGGGTTACGTGAAATTGCGCTGCTGTTCATTAGACTCTCTGGCTTTGGGTTGGCATCGAATCTTTACAACGATACACGGACAGCAGTAAAAATCGAAATGAGACAAGAGTGGTATGCTGTGGCGAAAAGCGATTTAAAGAAAAAATATTCCAGGAGCCTAGCACCTAGTACAAACTAAAAGGTCTCATCGTAACCAGCGTGCCATGCAAGCTTCAACGAAGCTTAAAACATTCATCGGTACACTACCTAGTTTATATCAGCTTTCGATACTGATATACTGATTGCATTGTAGGAGAGAAGCAAACCCTAGCTCTTTCTCTTTCCACACATATACTCCAGTTTAACAGAAAGCATGCAAGAGTAACAAGACTAGAATTGTCATCAAACCTCACATGGCTTCAAGTCTTATTTTTGTTATTGTTGGTTGTTGTTGTTTGTTGTTGTCGTTGTTGTTGGTGTTAGAATTGCTGGCTTAGTCGCTGTACTCGCTGTTAACAGAATGAGCAGCGTTGCGGCAGGTTGCCGACCGTATCAACGTAACCCAAATTTATTTACCACGATCAGAAGCAACAACCAACTCACGTTTAACCACCCCTCCCCATCCAACCGACCGACCGAGCGACTGGCTGGCAACTAGCTCGTTAATGCGTTCCGCCGTCAGACTGTTCGGACTCGGACGCCCTTCGTGTTCTGCCGCCACCAGCGGCGCCCACGCCGCCGTAGCGGCCGTCAATGTAATGGCGGTTTTATTCAAATGGAGATCTCCTCCTTATTATCGCGCGTGTTCGTCTTCTTCTTTTTTTGATTCGTTCTCGTGTGTTGTGCGTTTCAATGCGCCAAGTGCGTCGACGATTTTCGCGTCGTAGAGAAACAACAACGAGCAAGTCGTTCTGCGGTCCCTGGCCCTGGCTGGCTGGGTAAGTGAATGGCGTGCTGAAAATGCGCGCAGCCCGCGATTCAAATGTATCCAGAGCGATATACACGAAGAAACACGTAGCGTTTCTCTCGAGGCGAATCCTTTGGACATCTGTCTGTCGGCGTACGTGCTGCAGTAGCGGCGACAGCGCCAACAGTAACAGTGGATGAATATAATAAATACTATCATTAAATTTCTTCATAGTTTTAAACTATTATTAAACAATAGTACTATAGACACGTTAGCAACAGCGCCCTAACGATTTCTCAGCAAAGAGCTCTTAATCTCGCTAAACGACCTCAAAAAACACATGGGATCACCCGCTGTTCAACACATGAACAAGCGATTTGGCCTGATTTGGTATGATGGTGCTGTGATCGGCCTGCTGCCAGGCGTGGTTGCAATCAAATCGCGTTTGTATTAGAACGCCGCCGTAAAAACGTTTGAGGCAGCCAGCATATCGAGTGCGGGCTAAAATTCGGCCGACGCGATTATTCGAAATAATCAACAACGACAATTGCCGTTCTTATGATTATTCGCGTTAGGGATCTCGGTTTCTCCATCTCGTTCCATCTCTCGCTCGCTCTCTCCTTCCCGCTCGCCTATCTCTCTCTCTCTCTCTCTCTCCCTGGCAAATAAAGGATGGCCACCACCAGAAGACTGCAGCAATCAGTAATAATACTAATAATAATAATAATAATAATAATACGCCAACAATTAAACGAAATTACATTCTTGAGCTCGTGCAATTTGCGTGCAAACAACAACGACAACAACAACACTCTGGAAAACAATCTCCCTGTCGACACAGACGTCGGACCATTGCTACGCGTTCGCTACGTCATTTTGATGGCTATAGATAGATAGATAGATAGATAGAAGCGGTCTGCAGATGAACTAACTGAATAATTCATTCCGGTCTTGCAAGTCGGAGAGTCCACGCCAGGAGCATGCTCACGTGAACGCATCAGGCGAGACCAGGATCGAACGGCAGAGCGAACAGACGGCCCGGTTCCGGTCGAAATGGTGTCTTCTAACGAAACTGCACGGTTCGAGTGCACTGAGATGTTACATGCCCTGCTTTTGGTATTGGTCTTTGCGAGTTTACGAGTCTCCTCCCCCTACCCCAAAATAAACAAATCGAATCTCGAACTCTTCGACGAGACAAGAAAATGAACGAAAACTAGAAAACGCTTATTTAAAAAGTATTGCATGCGCTTGTTCGATTGTGCAGTCGCTAGCTCAATCTGCATCGAGCGATTGAAATTGCCCTATCGTAATTTCTAATACTCATCATTGGACAATACACACAAGACACTGCTATGTCCAGTGAGCAAATTAAAAGTAGGGTAAAGGCAGCATACACCCAGAAGTGGCAGACAGCACTTATGCAGAAGACTAGTTTAAAAGAAGTATACGGGAATATAAAATTGGAAAGGGATGGAGTAGCATGGTTATATGATAATACCATGTTAGACACAAGAGTACAGCGAAACAGCTACGAGGAATTAGAAACAACGGTTTGTCGAACAGAGCGAAAAGAATAGCAATTTTTTTTTCTAAAATTCCGTAGCCTAAATTTATAAGTCGGCCATAGTTAGAGTTTATTTAAAATGAAGTTGAAACAGGTTCTCGTCGAATACCAGGCATGATGCATGAACGCCTCATATAAAGTGTAATATTTCCAAACATAGTAGGAAAAGTTCCACAAATTGTAGGGGGATATATACAATAACAAAAAGGTAAATTACAAAAGGACCAAAGAGAGGGTAATACCCAGTACTTGGAACAAAATAACTTAGAGGGTTCTATATAGGCCACATTAAAAAAATCGTTTGTTTGACTTTCTGAGGTACTTGATGACGATGCAGTTATGAGAGTCAAATATACACCGGGAAATTAAGACCGTAGTTGGCTAGAAAAAAATTTGTTTAGTTTAGCTCTCCTTCGATTCTCAGAAAATCTTCCCTAACGCCTCAATTAACACCTTCCTGGAATTCTGTGTCTAAGGAAATCCTTAAGGCTTACAGGCGGCTTTTAAAACCTACCTATCAAGATTTGCAAACTCGAGGTCTTCGAGAACAATTCAGCCAATAGCTCGTCAAATTGGGGGCTTAAAGCGCGCCGTTGAGAACGGTTTACGAGAATCATATCATGAATCAACCCACCATTGGTTTAGTACTTAAATGAACCACATAAAATGCGCGTTTTCCGAACATTTGTTTTTTGCTATCGCACATTATGTAAATGATGTTCGGTCAGGCACATTGGCATACAAAAATTAGTAATTTTATTGTCATTCCAAAGCAAGGCAATACTCACGTGCCATAAAAACGCTTAATTTAATGAGTTTTGCGACCCCTTCAAGCATGACACTTTCATTCATCCAATACACACACACACATATATATATATATATATATAATTATCCGTGTTTCAAGTGTAGATTTATGGAAATAGCATATGGTCTATCCCATGTCGCTAACTAAAGAAGCAGAACTGTCTACATATAACATAAATGAAATAATATATTTGTAATTTTACACATATGTGTACACGCCTTTGTTTAAATCAAAAACTCCAGAATCTTACCTGTTGTTTGGGGTCTGTGGTCTTGCCACGGATAGCAGCTTGATTACAGAATAATGCTCTGTGCGTGTCTCTAATGCGTGTCTTAGACTATGCTTTGCAATTTAAATATATATGAAATATATATTCAAAAAAATTAATATATATATATATATATATATATATATATATATATATACGAGTAATATATTCTCGTATATATACTCGTATATATATTGATGTCTCGATAATGCCACAGTTGAGTTGTCTGTTCGATTGTGCCAAGTGTTCGCTTCCGCTAAAGGCGGGTGAAGGGCAGCTAGCGGTGTGTGGCAGAGGCTATCTAAAAAAGTTCCGCAGGAACAGCTTGTTGCACCCCTTGCACTCACAGGGGGGTCGTCCTTACAATCGTCATTCGAGTCAACTCACTCAGGATAATAACATTGGCTGTATCGATATTTTTTAGTTAAGTTAAACGCAAACACGAATTCTGCTTGCAATTGCCGATACGACACACACGACATATGCGTGTATGCGTAGCGACGAGAAAGGCCGTCGAGATTGAGCTAGATGATGGGATCTATCAGCGCTAGTCCGGATCAGGGTGGGCGGCTTTCCATTAAGGATATATATATATATATATCTCCTGCATACATTATCCACGTAGATTATTGATTATCCACGAGAAATTAGATTCGGTCACTACTGCTTCTACTTACTTAATGCTCGCGAAGACAAAGAAAACAACGAGATATATATATCTGGAGAGGGAGTATCCCAGTCTCACCCAAGTAGTGCCCCAAGTAGTATGTTGGCACTAGCTGGAAAAGTGTTGGAAAGTTTCGTCGTTCGGCGTTAGCGCGCCGTACAGCCGATTACTGTAGCTTTCGGATTTAGGTGAATATGATCAACCGTAAGGGCTAGCTGTGGAGAACCGTTGATGTTAGCTGTGGTGATCACAAAGGCAAACCTAATAGCACGGCACAGGCGAACTAGAAAGCGAGAGAGCGAGACTCAGCGAGAGACAGAGAGGCAACAGAGAAAGATTTCTTGCCCCCCCCCGCCTCCGGTTGTTTGCACGCCACCATCATAATGGAAGCGTCCTAACTGGCTAGGACAACTGGCTCGCTGACCAGCTACCAAAACAAACCCCTAGTGCTGAGGACAGCCACAGCGAGCAGCACCGCTCTCTCGAAGAAGGCGGACTAGTGTGTATGGTGGTGTTTCGGCGAGTACTGAGCACCGCCGGCAGCAACAACAACAACAACAACAACGACAACAGCAACAACAATGTCAACAACGACAACTGCAGCAGCAACGTCAACAACAACAATGACAGCGGTGGTAACAACAGCAACAACAACCACAGTGACAACGATACTGATGCCGCGCGTCGGATTCTACAGGAGTAACAACAGCGTCTCATGTCGAGTGTCTTCTCCCACAGACTTCTCTCTGCACTGATGCAGGCGAAGCCCGTGCTCAGCGAGCTCGCAAGCTTTGAACAGCAGAGTAGCGTCAAGCAGAAGAGGAACGGACTGTTGGCTGGCCTGACCATACTAGCAGTGAAGAGGAGAGACCCTCTCGCAGCCCCTCTCTCTCTCTCTCTCTATATATATATATATATATATATATATATATCAACAGGCATAGAGCACAATCGTCTCGGGTCTAACCCGATCGATAAGTGATGAGTCACGCTCATATGGAGTCTTTCGTCCGCGCGTCTCAAGGAGAAGCTGCTCGCGCAGCAGCAGCAGCCTCACACTCACCACACCACACCGCATCATAAAGCCCTGCTAGTCGGTCTGCTATTGAGCCTGCTAGCCAGCTTCTTCGCTGCGTACACAATTCTACCCTATAGTATATGTATACACGCATGCGTAACACACATAGACATATCATCGTCGTCGTCGTCGTCATCATCGTCATGGAGTGAGAGACGCAAGCTAGCGAAATAGCGAAAGACAGATCTTGTAGCGGCAACGGCGGCCTGTCTTCATATCGTTGTAGACCGTGGTGAAGACCATGGTGGTAGTGGTGATGGTGATGATATAGGGGCAATCATCGCTGTTCGGGCTCTTCGTGGTGGCTGGCTCTCTTGAATGACAGTGCGTGTCTCTCTCTGTCTCCTCGATCGAGCGTAGGCTTCTCGCGTTCACATGCCGAATGTTTGCCGCTTGCCACAGCAGTGTTCATCTTGACTATGAATGGCTATCTACCACTAGTCTACTGCTATGCTACGCTATGCTATGCTACAAGCGACCTGTGCCGAGAGCGAGAGGGAGAGCGAGAGAGAGACACGCTCTCCCCCATGCCGCCCGTCCATCGCACCAGCACCGAAGCAGCTGTACCGCTGCCCCCGACGATAACATGCCCGTTATATCCTGCGTGTCCCGGTCGATGACAACGCCTTGTCGACGAACATGTTGTCGCCACGACGCGAATGCGGCGAAGAAGTTCGATCGAACGAACTAGACATACTCCCGATAAAGATATGTATGCATATATATATATATATATATATATATATATATTGTGTGTATATATATATATATATATATACACACAATATATATATATATATATATATATATATATATATTCTGTCTACATACATTGATGTACATGCAATGGATGACCAGACTTGACGATTAGAGCCTCACGACCGCCGCTATAGACTCAGTGAGCATTTCGACTCATTCGTCTGCCGTCAGAGAGATATTGCCGCCCCAGAGCATACTGTTCAAACACACCGTCGCAGTCGTCTCCCCCCGCGGACACGCTCGCCTTACCAATAGCGGACATCCAGCGACATCCAGGCGGCGATGGCAAAGGGCCGATGGAAGGCAGCAGCAGCAGCAGCGGCGGCCACCACTCCATATCCACCACTTCCATCTCGAGCCAGCACCAATCGTTCCCAGGCGCAGGCCGGGCGAGCTGAGCCAGCTCAGCTTTCCCCCGGCGACGAATTCCCCACTTTACCTCCTATATATATTTGATTTGGCTGGCACATACGGCTGGCCACTTTGCCCCTGTCTCGATATCTTCCCGGAGATACCCGAGTGGTCTCACGCATCATCTCTACTATCATCATCAACATCAGCATCGCCACCACCTTCATCATCATCATCACCACCACCACCACCATCATCATCACCATCATCTGTCTGTATTTGTCTATCCGTAGCTATGACATGCCGCCCGCAACATAGGCACCCCGTTTGAGGGACATACGATGCGACAAAGAAAGTTATGAAACTCGATAAAGCTTGAGCATTAAATTAGGACACCGTATTGCTAGGTTGCTTTCGTCTCCAATTTTCCAAGTGCATGCTGCGAAAACTAAGCATCAGGTAAGTTCCCACCCTCTCCGCTCCTGTCCGACGTTTTTGCTCGTAAAGTTTTTCACAGCGCTAACAGCGTTTTCGTTGCATGCATTTGTTTGAGGGTAGCGGTGGTATCTGGGTTGCACTTGTATGTATATACGAATATGTGTTTCGTATATCGAAAAGGACTAGCGCTGTTTACAGTGAAAGCATCTGCGGCCTCCTAAGTGTATTGGCACAATTATTGGTATTTGCGTCCTTTGTTCAATATGCGCAAATGTCTTTACTGAGTGGGGTCGGTGTTATGCCTAGGTATATGAATCTTTTCACAAACGTTAGTTCTTGTTTGTATAACTAGAGCAAGTCATTCTATGTTAGACGGCCTGCGTGTCAGAATTTCATAGTTTCCGTCTTTCCCGTATATGTCATGAAGCCCACTCATCTCACCTAAGCTGCCAACGTAACTAGTGCCTTGATGGAGTTGGAACTTGCTTAGAAGGTCCACTCCATTTAGCGCTGATGTGAGCAGGACAACTAATGGTTTTCCATTGCCCTCGCAGTTCTATTAAACTTTTCTAAATTTCGATATGACAAAAGTATCAAACTACTTCATACGGCATTTGTGCTAGGTGTCTCGCATCTAGCGACATTTTACCGCGTAAAACCCGCTTTTCTAAAGCGGCGCTCACAATTTAATCGGCTTGTCTATTTGCTAGCCAATATTATTCATAGAACAGATTAGAACACAGTTAGCACTCACAGAGACCTCGGCGTATACAATACAGTTAATTGAGCTGTGTGAGAAAAATGGCTGACATGGATTCAGGCTTTTACACTATATGGCCGGTGCTATACCGAGAGTTAAAGGGAGCAGGCCAGACGAATAAACCATGTAGTTGTAAGCTTTCCAGTTTGTGAATTTCGCGGTAAACCATGACAGCTTCCGCGAACTAAAGGACACGTGCATTCGTAATTAATGTGACTATGGCTATGTGCAAGTCACGCAGTCATCTCACCCTCACCATCAGGGCGGAGACGTTTATCTTAAAATGCTTATATTGTATTGTGTGCCTTTACTTAACATAGAGTGACAGTAATACGAAAGCAAGTCAGTTTATTTTGTGTTTTTAAAAATACAATTGTCTTGTATAAACGTTTCAGCATTTTATACATATATTAAAAGTGGTTAAAGCTAACCTCCTGTGCGTCGGCACCTTTCCTGCGCCGAGTCGCACCTGATAGGTTATTAGGAACGACCGCACCGCAGCACACGATGCCGCGTGGTACCTCGGGCATTTTTCACCACATCTTATACAGATACATGTATCTGCAGGTGCATGAACCCCCCGTCCCCCGTCCCATATATAACGTGATGAAAACCTTGATATATATATATATATATATATATATGATATGAAAGCCTATATATATATCAAATGTTAGCTCGTATTCATTAAATATAAGTCTGAGAATAACCGCACTAGTTATCATAATCAATTGTAGATCTTGACTGAGAATGGTACCAACAAGGAGATTCTTTGGAGGTAGCCTTACAATTTGCCACTTTATCGATCACGACTACGACGCAACAAATGCGATACTGATAACAGCTAAATAACTAGGACTGTACTTATCACTTTTCTAGTGAGGTGCATTGTCTTTGCGGTAGATGATGACTCTAGCCGTGACGGGGTAGCCGACATACTGTGTATTGGCGGCTGGTACACAAAAGTGGCCAAGAAGTAAGTCGGTCTTCCGCTTACCACGCACACACACACTCAGTTACCGGCACGCCGCTGCCACTTATTCTCTAGCCATCTCTCGTGCGGGATGGGAGCAGTGTTAATCGATGACGACAACCCGCGAGGGCTAACTTATTCCCCGGACAGAAAACGAAATCGATCGACACGTTACCACAATACTGCGGGAAGGGTGGGGGCGATATAACTAACATCGTTAAGATGCGACAGTTACGTGGTTGTCAACGTTTCCAGCATCGTATGTGACGCTGGCTCACATACGATGCCTGCCAGTTTTGCCTTCGTATTTCATGGTTGGTTGCGCACAAACACACACAAACACTAGTAGAGAGACAAAGAGTGAGGCAGGTGAACAGACAAATCGACGACGACAACGAACGAACGGCACAACCTTCTCTTGTCTTGTCTCTAGAGGCTGTCGCCACGTGACTATTGAACAATGCGTGTTAGCTTCGTGGCTGGTTTGGTTAGTTTCGTCAAGCCAAGATACGGCAACGCACGTGATAGGCAGGTCGGTTCCTGGGGTAGTTCCTGGGAGTTTAGTTGCTGGGACCGTTGGAGGCCGGGGGGTGCCGTACGTACTGGGGGTGGGCTGAGATATCCGCATACGGACGAAGACGAGTGGCAGGAGAGGCAACTTCACCGTAGTGCTGCTGTTGGTGCTGTGCACACGGCAGCAGCGTGCCGCCGCCGCCGCCACCACCCACTACAGGAATGGGGTGCATCGGGTGACGTCTGTCGAAGTGTCGTCAAGTGGGGTCGAAGCTCTGTTCGGCCCCCCTGTCCGTGGGGCTCGTGGACCACCGCATCACTAGCTGCCACCGGAGCTACATCATCTCCTCTCAGCCATCATGCCTTCACTCTACTCGAGTCGACTCGACTCGTCCACTCAACACTCCAGCCTCGCAGTTCGCCTGAGGGTGGACGAGATGCTGGACCCCCGAACCACGTCACCCGACGATAGGGCAGGGTGTTTTTTCCTTCCATCGCGTAAGTGCAGGAAGTGGATCTATAAGCGTTATTTCTCCTATATTACGCTAGCTTCGTTCGATAAGAGCACCAACACCAGCGGCATCAGCAACAAAAACAACAACAACGACAACAACAACAACAATGCCAACAGCAGCAGCAGCAACAAGAACAGCAACAACAACAATAGCGGCCCTTAGAAGCTTTTAGCGTGTACGAGTGAAGTGGGAGGAGGATACAATCGACCATTCCTGGACCTGGAGACTTGAGCGTGTCTGCGCCCGCATCGAGAAAAAGACGCTCTCGATTATAGCGATGGCCTGAGCAAAAAGTAAATTACATCTTTCCGGCCGCCTAGACCGCAACACAAACTTGAAGTTCGGCTATCTATCGGTCGTATGCACGTGCAGTGCTCTTCTTCCCCCCCTCCCACTGTCCTCTGAGGAACAGAGCCAAAAAAAGCAGCTATTATATGTATGGTTACCGAACTGCACATGCGTGAATGCATTTCACGTATACATCTAAAAATGTAGAACGACCCCAGTTTAGAAAATATTGTTATCAAACGCAGCTTTTTGTATGTATATACACGTATTAGTCTACAACTCAAACGTCAGATGCCACGCCAGCCCTTCCTAACGTCCGCTTGGTTAAGTACTGCTTTAGCTACCGCAGGCGACCGACCGCAGTCAATTTACCAATTGCGCGGATTAATTTTTTTAATGTAGATAACCGATATCTTTTCTTGTGACTGACTACAATGTGTTTACTGGGGGCCGGCTGTGGAAAATGATCTGAATATATGAAAATGTTACCGTATTTACTTGGGAAATTAGCCAACCGAATTCTGTTCCCAGCTGTCTGCTATATATATATATATATATATATATATATATATATATATATATACATACATACATTCTGATTTGCGTCAGCAGGGCTACTACGAAGCGGTATTCCTTTCAGCATCTGATTTAGCCAGTTTCGCGTCTGGCCCATTAGGTTTAGGCAAGCCGGCTGCTGTTAAGCAGACAGGTTAACAGGCTGTCGCGTCGGGCTGTATCGGCCTGATCCGGCTCGTGTGTCGCCAATATTGATGATAATGATGAGAGTAGGGTGTTGCTGTTTTTACTGCTGCTACTGCTGTTGTCCTGCGGTCCCGTGTAAGGGTACGTCGCGACGCTAATCAACAGCATATCATCGTCGTCATCATCATCGTCGGGATTATCATCATTATCGTCATACGCAGCAGCAGGAGTAACATGATCGCGATACGCGCAGAACAGACGATCTCTCAAATCTGGCGACGGTGACAGCGCGGCCGTCACAGCGGCGTCAAGATCCGTCACGGTCGGCCCACAGACATTTGTCCACTGTCTCCAACCTGTTGGCATCATCATCACCATCATCATCATGGCCACGATAATGGTCATCATCGGTAGCAGATGTCATCGGTAGCCGAAACAAGCGTAGTAACAAACAGTAGCAGATAGCAGAAGTTATTGCAACGCCATCAGCTACTAGTGACGCCGCCGATACAACATCAACAGCAACAACATTAACTACAGCAGCAGCAACAACAACAACAACAACATCGACAACAACAAATAACCACAA
Organism: Dermanyssus gallinae; assembly: GCA_003439945.1. Classification (NCBI taxonomy): domain Eukaryota; kingdom Metazoa; phylum Arthropoda; class Arachnida; order Mesostigmata; family Dermanyssidae; genus Dermanyssus; species Dermanyssus gallinae. The sequence continues at coordinate 176,371 of QVRM01006048.1, forward strand.
CAACAACAACAACAACATCGACAACATCAATTACAGCGACAGCATCAGCAATAGCGAGTACACCAACAACAGCAACAACAATACCAACAATAGCGACAACAACAATATTAGCGACAGGAACAACAACAATAGCAGCGACAGCAACAACAACAATAGCAGCGACAACAACAACAACAATAGCAGCGCCAGCAACAACAACAATAGCAGCGACAACAACAACAATAGCAGCGACAAAAACAACAACGACAACACCAGCGACAACATTAGCAACAACAGCGACAACATTTGGCATTTGGATTAGCAACAGAAACGAGCTGCCTAGACCTTTCTTTTTTACCTGTTGCTTTCGAAAGCTCCCACAGCAGAAATGATATAAGTTGAACGTCTAACGCCTGTCTGTCCGTCTGTATGTCAATGATGAATAAGTGAGGCAGTGAGCCAGTCAAACAGGACTTCTCCAACTTGACCTCCGGTTTCACATCATCTTCGCATTTTGTTTCCCTGTTTTTTCGCTTTCCTGTTTATTCTCGCCTTATTCCTGCCCTACGTTGCTCGGTGACCAAATGTCATTTTAGCAGACGAGTACAGTCGTTTGTCAGATAAGTGCCAAGTCGAGTGACCTTCGGGTGCCCGTGGTAGCCCGTGGACGGGCGCGCCGTTGATCCGGGACGATGCGATGACGAGAGTTGGAGTTTTCTGCCATGATGACAGCAGCAACAACAAGGAGGACAGCGTGCGACAATGTCAATCAACAACAGCAGCAGTAGCAACAACAACAACAACAACGGCAACAACAACAACAACAACAGCAACACCAACAACGACAATAACAACAGCACCAATGACAAAAACAACACCGGCAGCAACAACAACAACAACCGAGCAAGATGGCTTAGTGGCAAAGCCTTTGCGTTGCATTTGGGAGGACTGGGTCGAGACCCAGACCGGTCACTTTAAAATTGGTTTGCACGGTCTCCAATTTAGACAAGGCAAATGGCGGAGTGAATTAAAAATTATCCATGAGATAAAAAAACCGTACACGGGCATTAGCCTTACGTAAAATCTAAAAAAAACAACAATAACAACAACAACAAACAGCAAAAACAACAACAGCCACAACGAACAACAATAACAACAAGAGCTACAACAAAACAACAACAACAGCAACAACGAACAACAACAGCAACAACAACCACACCGACGACGAACACGAAAACGATATGGTGCGGACTGTCTCTCGAGTTTGACTATAAACTACGTATTTAACGCAGAGGCTGGCTTCGGTGCGAGTATGGCAAGCAATATTGCTGTCGTTGTTGTTGTTATTGTCCCTGTTGTTGTATTGTCGTCGTCGTCGTTGTTGTTGTTGTTCTTGTCACCATCCTATTAGTACGGAACTACGGAAGAGATTCGCTCGCGTGCCCGCACACATGTTTCTGAGTCGACGTTCGAGTTGTTGTCTACGCAAACCGCCTGTTGGTCTGATTGTTAATTTGCCTGTATATATATATTTGTTATTAGTTAGTTGGTTGGTTCGTGCCATCCGATAATTGTCATCTGTCGTGGTGTCGTTTGTGCCTTCCTGTCTTCTTTCCGCTACCGCTGCTGCTGTGACTGAAGGCGAAGTCGCTGCGGGTCCCAATGCTTTTCGTGCTACTGTTTGACCCGCAACTCAGACACTATGCTGCCCCCCCCTCCTTCGACAGCTCCGAGTCGTTGTCGTCGTCGTCGACAGTTTTGATAGTGTCGTATCGTATTGGTGGCGATCGTAGTACTGCGTGCTAATGTGCTGCATGCGGGGCGAATCGTAAAATGACAGATTTCGATTTCGGCGGATTCGAAATACTCCGACAGAGGCGGGCGGGCGCCCAGCCAGCCAGACAGACCTACGAACAGATAGACAGTCAAATAGACGAAACACCACCAGCCGATATGTTAACGGCGATACCGCCGCTACCTCCGGCATCGCCGGCACCGTCACAGCCGCTTTAGTGTTGACGCCAGTCCCAGTCTCGGCTTGTCGGGCTAAAGACGCCTCCTCACCGTCAGGCGTCAGGCGCCAAACAGGCGACGACAACAACAACAACAACAACACCGGCAACAACATCAACAGCGACAATAACAACAACAACACCGGCAACAACAACAGCAACAGCGACAATAACAACAACAACAACAACAGCAACAATAACAACAACAACAACAACAACAGCGACAATAACAACAACAGCGACAATAACAACAACAGCAACAACAACAATAACAGCGACAACAACAACCGCAACGACAACAACAGCGACAATAACAACAACACCGGCAACAACACGGGCAACAACAACAACAACAATAACAACAACAGCGACAACAACACGGGCAACAACAACAACAACAACAACAACAACAACAACAACAAAAACAACAACAGCGACAACAACAGCAACGACAACAACAACAGCGACAATAACAACAACAGCAACAACAACAACACGGACAACAACAACACCGGCAACAACAGCGACAACAATAAGAACTAGAACAACAACAACAACACCAGCGATATAACAGGTGGGCCACAAGTAGCTGAAGTGTCAAGAAGCGTCAAAACAGCCGCTGCTACCGCTACCAGTACAGTAGGTAGCTGCGAATCGCACATGCAGAAAAAAGTACCAACCGCCGCAATATGGCGCGCTGCTATAGCACGGCTACCTACCCCCGGATAGCCCGTGTACTGTTCTCCTACTGTTGGGCAGACGACTGTCGCCGGCAGATTAATTTTATTATCAATCTGATTTGATCACCTTCATCTGTATCTGCAGCATCATCGTGATCCGAGTCACCTACCACCCATTATCATCATTAAAGTCATTAACGTAATAATTGCTGCTATTGTTGCTGTTGTTGTTGTTGCTGCTGTTGTCGTCGTCGTCGTCGTCGTCGCCGCCGTCATCATCGCTGTGTCATAGTGATCTTCGATTTGCTTCCGTACGTCATCGGCCGTAAGACCGAAATTTCTGTTCATCATCAACAATCTTATGGTGGCTAGTGTGAACGTCCTCATTGCCTACCACTGTTGTCCTCCTTTTCGTTACGGTTGTTGGCACCGGCGTTGTTGACGTCACACGTTTTGTTGCTGTTGTTGTTGTTGGTTTGGGTTATTGTTGCGTCGGTGTCACTATAATAGCCTTTGGCGCCATTGGATACGGTGACGTCTGATTGATAAGGAGAAGATCGACAAAACATAAGAGGAGAAGGCAGAGAACACAGGCGGAGGAGAAGGAGAAGAAGAAACAGGTGATGATGATGATGATGATGGTGATGACATTACATGAGAAAAGCTTCCCTCCTTCATCATACATACGACGCGACATAGAGGGCTGACAGAAAGGCAAAAAGAGAAAAGGGGACACAAACGACGACAGGCCAGAAGTCAAAAATCAAACACTGACATTCACCACCCCAATCGTAAACCTTGCCCTCGTCAACCTTTGTTTACTTACCCTTCGACCAGGAGAAAAGCAAGTTCTCGGCAAAGCTATCATAGTAGCAGTGGTAGTAGTAGTAGTAATAGATGTCGTGGCAGTGTATTAGTAGACCCTCCCACACAATCCAGATAGATGTTGAGGTCTCTGACGATAGCGGTACTGGCGTAGCTCTGCTGCTGTTGCTGCTTCTGCAACTGTTGTTATTTTTGTTGTTGTTGCTGTTGTTGTTGTTGTTGTTGCTGTTGCTGTTGCTGTTGTTGTTGCTGTTGCTGTTGTTATTGTTGTTGCTGCTGCTGTTGTTGTTAATGTCGTCATGGCGTTGTTGCTTATCTATGATTCGGATGGATCCCGACCAATCTTTATTTCCTTCTTTCTCTCCCGCTGCCCGCCTCCATCTGATGGTCTCGATTGACCTCGGACAATCGACTGGCAGTACCACCATTACCATTCGTTCAGATGTCATCGTTACTATTATAGCAGCGTTACTGCTACTGTTGTTACCACCTAGATTATCGATGCCATTTGTCACACATACATACACCCCTCAACCCCCACTGCCCCCACATACACACACACATAGGGACCCACAGAGACAGTGTCAGACAGAGAGACCTGCAGGTAGACGACCAGACACATGTATGTAGAGTCCCACAGACTCATATAGACAGACGCATATAGATCCGCACAGACACACGCAGATACGCCAACCACACGCCGACCCGAACAGCTAGCTGCCACAAATGGCCACCACGGTAGACTGATTAACTCCGGTAACTCAATTAGCCTGCAAAGTGTTGGCGTCGTTGTTGTTGTTCGAGTCAACTGACAGGCCGACAGGCCGTGAGCCCCAAAATGACTGGCGGCTGACAGCGCCTTCTGCTCCGGGCACGGCCGAAACCTGTGGACGGGTGGATTGAGGCGAGAACTGGCCAACGCCAGCTCAGGAGAGTAATGCCCCCCCCCCCTCGACCTTATAGGTCTCCGCGGCGACATCGACGCTAATGGACGACGTCATCTGGACGATACAACATAAACCAAGAGTGCTTAAGATATTTTAATATAACTATATCTAAAACCGAGACCGAGACAGCCGCTGGCTCAGCATTGCGATCCAACAATCAAGGGTGATGCGCGTGGTTTCCCGGGCGGTGAGGCCTTTGGTTGCCGAGCTCCTTTGCGGCGTCCTCGACCTTGTGGCGGCAAACAACGACCTCCCCTCGTGGGAGTCGCTCCTGTCATTCGCTTATGTCGTTTGCCACTTCGCACCTTGTCGTCAATCTCTTTGGCAGCGACTGTCCGATCGAACCTCCGTGCATTTCGCGATGGCTGGCGTTTTGAGTATCGCGTAGAGGTATTAGAAGAGCCAGAACGGACTCGTGCGACTCGCATGAGGACTCGGCACGCCGCGTTTCGAGCAAGCTATCTGAGGAAGACGTTTTCGGGGCGGTCCGACTATTATGCTCTACCGACTCATTTGCCTCGGGGGACGAAGTACTAGCTTCGCTTGCCACCAAGCACCCATCTGCTCCGCCGCACTTGGCTTTTCCTGCCCCTCCTGACTCGATTACGCAGCAACAAACCTCAGTCGATGACGTCTTGGGAGCTGTAGCCGGCTTTCCGGCCAGTTCGTCCGCTGGTCCTGACGGTCTCCGCCCGCGCCATCTAAAGAATCTTCGACCGGTGGCCGGGAGACTGGCCGCATCACTTGTCAGAGTGATGAACGTCCTGAGATGGGGCCGACTGCCGGCTGAGGTCAGGGCGATCGTGTTCGGCGCCAACCTATTTGCACTGCGCAAAAAAGACGCATCAATTCGCCCCATTGCCTGCTCTCTTACGTTACGGAGGATCGCAGCAAAGATAGCCTGCCGAGAGGCTAAAAAACTTATTATGGAACAACTTGGCCTTGGGAAAAAACAACACTTTGAAAGTGGGGTGTGTGTGTGAGAGTGCGTGTTTGTGTATGGCGTAAGTGTAAGTGTTTACCAGTAAGAGACGCGTTGTCTGCGTTGCAGTTGTAAAATGGCCGAAAGAAATGACATCCCTTACATCTTAAGTCTACCAGAGTGGTATCCATCATCCATACAGTCGGGGGGGGGGGGGGGGATCATGATCAGCCCCCAAACCGTCACTATAATGGGTCGACGGTTTAAATCGAATATTGCGCCAGCACACATAGTGTACCAGATCAACTGAATAGTATGGCTAATATAAAGGGGAGGAACGTGTAAGCTACATGCACGCGAATGACACGAATGAAGCGAACTATTCGATATCAGAGAATACATTTCAGAGCAACTCTTGCCCAACTCGGTACTGTGTTGGATATTCAATAATAATAAATGGGGGGGGGGGGGGGATGGTACTGCACCATCTCTTTTTATTGAGACATCTGTGCTCCCCGTTTTTTTTCGACCATGGTCGATTTTTAATCCACCCCGGCTTTAACCTTGTTTAAATTGGGAACCATGAAAACCAATTTAGGAATGGCCGGTCTGGGTCTCGAACCCAGGCCCTTCGAATGCAAGGCAAAGGCTATAGTCACTAAGCCATCTCGCTCTAACAATAATAATAATAATCCTAGAGTCAAGGATTTGCAGATCTTTTGCAGAATTTACGTTCAAGTTTAAGCATCTTGCTGGAAATGAATGCATTCCACATGGTTACCACAAAAATGACAAGGGTTTAGACATTTTTTTAGGAGGAGAGTGCAGTTTACGCACACTTCTTGATGTTGTTGACGTGTAGTGTGGGACTCAACACGGAAAGAGCATATGACTCGATCTTCTGCCAAACATGCAATACCCACTAAAAACCATCTCCTCTATTCAGAGCCCTTAAGTTCGGACTTATCTCGAGACTACAGCGGAGAGCCTCGTGATACAACCCTCTTATGAGTCTACGGATATACTGCAAACAGAGGGTGGGGCAACCAAGCCCTGGATGCAAGCGTGGGGCGCTCGAAATGTTAGGCGAAATTTTCTGGCCTCTTCCAGCCTGGTATTCTCCTTCATCAACGAGTCTAAGTAGAGCAGCCCCTCAGCCCAGTTGCTGAGGTTAAGCATCATTTGAGCGACATATCGCGTGATGCCCGTTCGGCTAACGCAAATGTACACCTTAGACGAAGGAATACTAGGACGCTGCATGAGACGACTGTGTGTGCGATATCGTCTGTCTGCCCGGAGGTTCATAAGACGCATGTATCTGTCGTCGATTTCCCAATATTGGCCATTTAGTGCTGAAACTGGCCACGTTGCGTTAAAATCTTGGTTGAGATTTGCGTCTTCATGCCGTAGCCATCATATCACGCGTCTCCGGACGCCTAAGCTGTCTCTGAAGGGGGTTTTCCTGCGCCCGCGCCTAGAGAGTGGTCTCTCGAGTGCGCCTTTCACGCCTCTTACCAGCTAGCTCCCACGAAAGTTGGCACGTTAGCACCAGTAAGACGTTCATACTGACGGTGCGATATACCCTGCATACGCGCATCGCCATGCCTCCTGGGGCGACCCAGAGGGAACCGCGGTTACGTATTGTGCCAACGGGTCAGATCTGCCCAGATTGGCGCCGCATACATGGCTATACATTCCGCAACCGAAGCATAAACGCGGTACTTCCTTCCGGACGCCCTCTCCTTCGGAAAGATGTCCTTCACATTTTTTAAACACCATGCCGACCTTTTCGAACACGTACACTATGTGCAGGACTCCCGTAAGCTTTGTGTTCAAAATCACCTCAAATGCATGCCTCCACCTTGATCGCGATGGAGTAACCTGCAATTCTTAGTTGCACTTCAGGCGAGGCCTACATGAGGCTTCCGAGTTGTGCGTTGCTAGCTGTATATAGTTGACCTTCACCGAGGCACAAACATTTTTGAAGTCCGTGTTCTCCGCTGTTGCTAGACGAATCTCCCGGCGGGTGGAGACTAACAATACCAGGTCGTCCGCATACGTATGTGTCACGTGCATCGCATTTATTGTTTTTAAAGTTCAATTAGATATGTACAACAAAAATAGCAGATACTGAGGCAGATATTGGGAGCGCTCAACGAGCATTTAACTACCCATAGTGACTAAAACTAGTTTTTGTTTCAATCAGAAACTTGATTTTTAATATATGTATCTTTTAATTGTCTGTCAATTATACACTTTCAGTTATACAAAACTTAAAGGCTAACAGTACAGATTTTTGCAAATATAGTAGTGGCTCGTAATGTTACTATTGAGTATTTCTAGCGCCCACCACAAATGCCGTATAGTTGATTTGAAAACCATGCGTACTCGTTAATGGAATGGTCGTCCTACCTTGTAAAATCATGCGTTGCCCTGGTGCTACATTAAACTGCTTCAAAAAGATTAGTCAAGTTCAAGGAAAACGCGTTTTGGATTCAGCAAAAAGTGAGAATGAGGTAATGACATATTGTACTTCCTACTAGCCAGCTAGCTAGAAAGAAATGGGTTCTATACTGTCAAAGAGATTTACACAAATCAGAGGCTGACAGGTTTAAGCCAGGCGTATTGATTTAAATTACATTTCTGATGAGAATAGCCTCAGGTTAATTTTCACCGTGGCAGTCGAACTCCCATAAAGAAACTTCATGAGCGGGAGCATTTGGTTTAAAAAACATTTAAAATTTAACTACATTTTAACCCGTTTAAATTACTTCACAGAGGAGTTGGAAGCAAAGTGCGTCAACCGGCAGCCTCTGAAAAAGCCGGCATAGGATTCCTAATGAAGAAAAGCGTGCGGCCAGAGAACAAGATATGAGGAGCTTTTTGTCTGCAAATTCTGCGGGAAGCATCGTGCATTCAATGCTATCCAAATGACTTTTGACTGTGACTAAGGTACGATGAAAAAAAAGTAGACCAGTCAATTGTAAGTAATGTGAGCGAAAAAACTATAGGTTGCATGGAAGATGTTTATCTCGGGCTATCCATCCTCGGTGACTTGCGAACTCGGTTGAGCCAGACTGGATAGCAAATGAAATGCGCTAAACACCAGAGAATCAACGTACATGCGCCAAAGGTGCAAAATGACGCCATCATGTACGCGTTGCTCAGGACAGCCCAGACAGTATAAGCAAGCGGGTGTTTGGCGGCTGCTGTTCGTCGATAATAACCGCCAATCATCGTTTTAGCATAAGCATAGTCGTCACGCGGCAAGCTGGACTGGAACTGGTGGCTGCTCGCATTTCTGAGTGCTGGTGATTCAACAAATCGATTTCGTTCTTGTAAAAAGGCCTTTTGTCGTAGAGGCACAGAGAAACATATATATATATATATATATATATATAGAGAGAGAGAGAGAGAGAGAGAGAGAGAGAGAGGGGGGGGAGAGAGAGGGCTCCGCTGTCGCTGGCAGCTGCGCACACCGACGGCCTATTTAGTGGTAGGTGGTACACGAGCGCCCCCTTAACCAACATATTGGCGACAATGGAAACCAACGAGCGAACGAGCCATTGCTTTAGTGCGTTAGTAGTTAGCCGATTACGGCTCCGGTTAATCCTGTATGACAGGCAATTTCACAGTTCGCCACGCCACGGTGGTGGCAGCGGCAGCAGCACCAGCAGCACCAGCGTAAACAGCACTGGTGGATAGATGTAACAGCCGCCGCGAGGAAGGTGGACGAATCATATAGAAGAACAAGCTGACAGGTAGGCAAACGATACGAGGCCGAACGCGAATAATCCGTGAACCACTTGTTGATCAAGAATACAACAATGACGACATTGAGTACAACAACAACGACAACGGCCACGTTAACAACAACAACAACAACAACAACAACAACAACAAGGAAAACACGTATAGCAGGTAACAACTTGTGCTCGGTGAGTCGAGTTCAAGCATCGATCATCGTCCATCGATGCCACAACGGTCCGATCCAATGCTGGCTGATTTCAACTGTCAGTCATGACTAACCACAACCGGCTGTGCGTAGCGCGGCCCAAACCTCGTGACTGCCAGACAGATAGACACTTGACAGTCTCCTGGGTCAGTTCTAGGTTTCGACTGGTCTCACGTTTTTGGGACAGGCGGCGCACATACCCACCAAGGGTAAGAAGAATGTGAAAACGATTCGCGTCTGGCTACCTATAGAATATTTGGCCTACGGACGTAAGGCCATAGTCGCACAAGTGGTTGATTTGATCATAGCGATCTAATTACACCTTCGACAGGCGACTGGAAATGCTTGTGTGCGATTTTGTCCACAGCCATGTCAGATGGGTGCACCCGAGTTATCAACACTTCTTGTATGCACGCGAATTGGACCTCGTAGCTTCATTAGTCAATATTGCTCTGGCTCGGCTAACTAAACTCACACGAAATTACATATAACGGTATATATATATATATATATATATATATGTATATATACATATATATATATATGCATAATATATATATATATATATATATATATATATATATATATATATATATAATATATATATATATATAAACAAACAAAGCTCTCGGTGAAAGAGATTCGAAGGAACTTCACAACAAGAACAACAACATACTAAGTACACAAGCAATGGTTATTGTTGGTCGACCACCACATTTGTGTAGCAAAGCCTCACAGATGGGGATCCCAAAGCCGGTCTCACCTTAAAACGATCTACTGTGCTACGAACATCAGGCGGTCTTGGCCGAGAAGACTCGACGTGCGACTCTGCAATTGCAATGCGCCAAAAAGAAAGCGTTTTCTACCGAGACTGCTACCCGGACGTTGCTGTTTTAAGGCCATTGAGTGGGTGGGTGGGTGTTATGGTGCAGAAACGGACCTTGCTACGCAAACCGAGTGTTTGCACAAACGTTTCCCACAACGATCACCATTGCCCCGTTCCTTGTAGCATGAACGTAGAGTTTTTATATGTTTGCGTTATCTGCCAATTTGCGAACAAAGACAAGACAAGAAAAACATAAACGAGAGCTTTGCTTATTGACTGTTTCAAACTGAAAGTAGGTATGTAATTGTAGTCTACGGTGTACATTTGTGGCCTTTCTACGTGTTTTGAGTTAGTCAACTGGTTGGAATTGCAAGAAGCAAAGTACATGAAAATCCGTCTATCAGCTGTTCGAGCCCTAAGGCAGCCCTACAACTATATGACCGGACAAATCACAAACCGAACTGCGGCAGCACAAGCGACGAAAGCAGCTTGGAATGATGTGGCCTTGACGCCTCTACTAAACAAGTAAAGTTTTTCGGGCTGACCCTCAGCCAAGATTTAACGTCCACGGAACTGTTTTTCACATTGCTTCATAGACGGACCCTCATTAATACAAATGTGCAACGGTGGGGCTCGAACCCGCGCACCTATGTGTCTCCTCCGCGCAGACTTAAGCCACCACGCCACCGGGCTCGACGCCTCTACTGGGCGTTGTCAGATCAGAAGCGGATTAGAACAGATTTCCAAAGACCAACTAGCGACCTACCACTTTCATACGATCCCAAACACTCGTTGTTGTGTTAATAGTAAAAAGTCAATAGTCTTCATAGGAGTACTTAAGGATCTGCGAAAGGCTTGTATATGACTCAAAGTGCACTCTCAGACAAACAAGATATTCGCACATCTATGATGGCACAGGCTGCATTTGCATCGTCGAGATCTGCCTACGACTTGGCTTGTCATGTCGCGTCGATAGCCGTCGAATTGATCGATGACGAAGGTATGATGTGCGTCCTAAACGTCATATCCTGTCAAGCATAGAGGCAAAACAGGGCAGTCAGTATTTTTCCTATTATGTCTTTTCTTTTTCCCCTTTTGAGGAAGAAGAAAAAAAAATAGACAGACGTGGGTCATACCATTCCGACATACTTGATCCTGCAGAGTATAACTGGTGCTGGTATTCGCATTCGACTGCGGCAGATATGTCGATACGGCCGCTTGTCGAACGCGGATTGCCGTTTAGTAGAGGAAACAGCACCTTGTCTTAAGGCTTGAGCCTTGACTTTGACTTCGTGGCCCGTTAGTTGGTTGTGTTGGCGGGCAAGTGGACGACTGGAAACGAATATTAGCTCAATTGTTAGTATATAGACGCCCTAAAGATCGTGCTAGCAAATCATGTCCTTTTTCAATTTTCGCACATTCTGTTTCACAATCGTAGTAAATAAACATGCTAGTTTTTTTTCTAAAATAGGGTTTCTGGGCTTTAAAATGCATGGAAGAATAAGATTGTCTATGCGCTAGAATGTAATCCGCTACTGGCGAAGACATTACGGGTTAAGTGGAATTAGGAAAAGACGAGCGCTTTTGACGCATATAAGCAGAACTTGAAAAGACAATTAAACAGGACTGGTAAAAAATATATGGTACTCGTAAAAAAAAAAAAAAAAAAAAATATATATATATATATATATATAATTATATTTATATATATAAATATAATTATATATGTATATATATATATATATATATATATATCCTCTAGCGGTGTAGAATCTAAGCTCCACCTGTTCATACCTTACAACCGTGTAGCCGGTTACTGATGAGCAAGTAAAGTGACTGACTTAATGGAAATTCAAGCTTGGTATTTCATACGTCCGTGGTGCGAAGTACAAGTCTACAGATAGAAAATCCAAGAGAATAACGACAACAAAAGAAGCACAGTTTGGATTCGTGGCCGCACGGTATACAAAAATAACAACAACAAGAGCAACATTAACAACAACGGTGACAGCTCGCATGAATGTTCAGCTACTACTACTACACTATGACGACAGCAACGAATATAATAAATACTTCTCTCCACTATAGCCACAACAACAGCCAAAACAAATTAGCAATAACAACAACAGCATCACCACTATGAACAATAATACCAACGATCAACAAAAAGAACTACGCGGCACTACGGTATTTACGTTGTCAGCCAACACCTAATAACATCATTATCATCATCATCATCATCTGCTGTCAACGCCAGGCCGAAATTTATGAAGATGGGGGAGTTTCGGCCTGTGGGACGTTTTGGTGACTGATGCTTGGAGGTCGCGTGCATCGGGCCTTGTCGGTTTCGTGTCGGAGCAGGAGAACACACATATTTCGTAATTATTGTTGCTGTTGTTGCTTGGTGGCTGTCGTAGTAGTAGAAGTTGTTGTTGTTGCTGTTGTTGTCGTTGTCGCCGCCGCTACCGATGTTGTTGCATATTTCCTATTGTTTATTATATTGTATTATTAATACTATTAGTAATGTTCATATTATCAGGTGTTCCTCTTAGAACAATTCTGTCAGGGGGCAATTATGTGTCAGCAGTTGTATAAGCATCTTATTGTTGTTAGAGCTTAGTGTACGTCATCTTGTTGTTTATGTCGGTGCTTTTGCCCTGTGTTGTTGTAGTTACTCGGCAATATAAGCCCGATGCGTAAAGGAAGTTGACGGAAAGACGGACGATGGAGGGTGGTTGAAGAATACATAGTGATGTCCGTGTGACGTGAAACCGTATGGCCATAACAAAGTTGTTTATCGATCAATAAATTGGTGTTTGCTACTTGTAGAACTTGAAACACCGAACGAGATGAACAGAGCAAAACATGTATTTTAGCGCGGTTATTCGTTTGCATGAATATTTGAAACACGTATGTATATATATATATATATATATATATACATACATGCGTTCTTAGAAACGGCCAATTTAGATTATCAGCAGCGACTGAGATGCAGAAGGGTTAGTGAACAGACTAACCTCCGCACCTATAGCGAATGCATTCCCGAATAATATATATATATATATATATTTTTTTTTTTTCATAACCCGACAAAATGTTATAGGATTATAATGCCGACATTGAGCTGCTAGAAATGAGAGATAACGAAAAATATGTGATATCAAAGAACACACTTCCATCTCATTTGCATCAAGAGCTGGAAATGGGTTCTTTAGTATTGTGATTTGTTAAAATAGGGTCTTCGGAACGACTGGCGCCGCCTGGCGTTCCACATATCTATAGCAGTAAAGAGCTGCACCTCTCTACTGCTGTACCTAATCTTTGTTTTAAGCACAAAGTCGTATATTGCGTCGAGCGTTAAATACCTTTTGTAATCGGTTCTTCCCTGGAATCTCCCGCAGCGCATACTGCGTTGCAGTCTGCTGTTGACGGGAAGAACAGCCGTTGGTGCAGTGACAATGAAATGGAGCACTCCGTCTAAAATATCTCATTCTGAAACATAGATCTTCTGAATAAAAGGCTCGCTCAGCTGGTTTGCTCGCGCCGGCTGTAGCCTGGTGTTAGGTCCTAACTCTCAGAACGGAGATAAGTGGTACGAGCTGGTCAAATGGAGCTCTCGTGGCAGCAGGTTGACATCGGTGCCCCTCAAGGCTCGGTTCTTGAACCTTCTATGTTTCTGATTCTTCAAAATTTCATTTAATAAGGATCCAGAGGCTAAACCTTGGCTCAGCTATTGCTTTTGCTGATGACACTACGCTGCTGTTCGGAGTAAATCATCGACATTTTTATATGGACTTGCACCAGTCGCTCTTAGACGTTGATAACATAATAAGCATTTTTAACATTTTCGAATTACTTGTCAATGCTAGTAAAACTAATTTCAAAGTTTTTCGTTCATCGCCAAGGCAACAGGCATGACCTGACAACTTAATACTCAAGACACGGAACATTGAGCTATCACAGACCGCTAGATGCCTGAGGCTTGTTCTCCAGGAAAACATGACATTTTATCCTCATCTGAATTATATTGCGCTTAAGTGCTATGCTGTGATATCTGCGCTGTGTAAAACAAAATTGATTGGGGTCCCCACGGAGGGCTTACCTATGATATACAAAGCCGTGTTCCTACCAGTGCTACGCTATGGCATTCTTCTCTGGAGTGGTGGTTGTGACGGAATCCTCCGGAGAGCTGAAGTGATACAGAATGATGCACGTAGAGCCATTGTTAGCATACAACATTTCGTGAGGTATTGTGCCTACGAAAATCGCATTTCCACTTATTCCTACCCCCAGCCGAACATCAACTAGGCGTGCCACAACTTTTGCACTGTCGTGCTTTGTATATAGATACAGACACTTGGATTAAATAGTAATATTATCCACGTGTTTTTATCCATAGTTGTTAATTGAAGAGATGCTGTACCGGTAAACTACTTTGGTCGTACGTATATTTGCAAGTGTTGTCTCATATATTGTTCGCCTTCTAACAAACGCACCGACTGCTGTTTTGAAGTCCGTGTGAAGCTCAATGACCACTGTGATTAACGACTGTGTAAACTGCTTATAAAGAGCGCTCCTTGGACTTTGTCGAGACTGATATTCTACTTCGTTATTGGACTCATCTTTTTCCAACTATTTTTATTTACTTAAGCGTTGTAAAATGCGGTTCCTTAACTCAACCAAATTTGAAATAAAGACATTGAAATTTAGCTAAAGTATCACTGAAATCGCACAACAAGGCGGCTTTTCCTCTGAGTTGTATCTTACTCTTTCTCTCTCTTTCGCTAAACTTGTACGTATGCAATATTTGGATGCTTAGGCAAATATAACTGATTACACACAATTATTTTCCAAATTATAGCCGGCGCGCAATTTCATGTAGCTCGCAGGAAGATGCGGCGCCGATATATTGTGCTCCATACTATGTGTAAATATTTTAGTGTAATGATCTCTGCATCTACGATACGTTTTGCCGTGTTGTCTCTGCTTGCTAGTAACTGACGTCGCTCTGGGGGATTGACGGGCCTTTATACTAGCCCATATTTTCACTGTCACCCAGCTTCGATTCCAGTATGATCCCTAAGCACGGCTTAGTATACGAACTTTCTGTCTAACAACCTAAAATGTTTATATCATTATTGATTTCAGACCGGTCGCTACAATGAGACTATTGCCACTATTCGAGTGAAAATTCAACTATTTTTTCTGTTGTCTGCTTTCCTCTTGTCTTTGATGTTTTGTCCTATTTTTCTTGCTTTTTTGTACTGCTTATCGTTGAAGCAGCACCTCATTGGTTATGCGTGTGTTTACAGTTATTTTGACCCTTTCGTCATCGTCATTATGGACGCTGCGCTTCGTCTTGTGTGATACTGTTGTTGTTGTTGTTGCTGTTGCTGTTGTTGTTGCTGTTGTTCTTGTTGTTGCTGTTGTTCTTGTTGTTTATCAGCTTCGTCGTCGTCTCAACCAGAGAGTCGTTGACTCACTTCTGCAAGCTGAATGCTGGAACACTAGCGAGGCGATCCATCGTTGACTGGCTCATTGAGCGGGATCGGAATCGGCCGGCCATCAGTAGAATGACGACAAAGTGAGCCTCAGGACGCGGATGGACGACGGACAATTAGTTGGCAACAACAATATCAACAACAGCAATATTTTATAGTAACAACTGCAACAAAATCAACAAGAGCAGCATCAACTACAATAAAAGCGACGATCACAACGTCGACAATTACAACAACGAATTACAACAACAACAACAACAACAACAACAACATACAGCAGCAGCAGCAGCAACAACAACAACAACTGCGACAACAACGACAACAACAACAAAAACAGCGACAATGCCTACAGAAGCAACAACAGCAGTCGCAATCATAACATTATTCCAACAACTATCTTTCTATGATGAGAATAATATGAGCATAAACGTCATGTCATCAGCGATTGTCGTTAAACACTATTGGCAAGTGCGCAAAGCATTCTGAATGAACAAAATACCGTTATGATCGTTACGATGATGATGATGACAGGTATTATTATTATTAGTTGCATTTTAATCTTTACAATTAGCATGCGCAGCGAATAAATCTCGTTGCTGTCCACATCTAGCCAATTCTACGCTTGTCTGGTAATGTTGTTTGTTGTCTTTGTTTATTTTTGCCGTATTTGCGCTTATACGACAAAAATAAAGAAAAAAAGTTGTTGTTGTTTTCCACAACCTTTTTCGAACGCCGCCCCCGCCTTTTCTGTCCAGTAAGTACGAAAACCACAAAAGTTGCCGCCGCTGAAATCTCATCGTCAAAGCCAACGAAGGCTGCAGTTTAGTCGCCGAAGTGAGTGAGGCCGCTCCAGACTCTAAACGACAGGATACGACACAGACTAGCATCAGTCCGCTTTACAGGACGTATGGGGGGGGGGGTGAGGCATCGGCTTGTCAGTCGGAGCCAGAGAAAGCCAGCACCATCGGGGAATTGGAAGGGAAGAAGGTTAAACTGGGGGAGGTTGGATGGGGAGAGGTTGGCTTGTGAATGGGGGGGGGAGACGTTAGGACTCGATGGAAGGAGGTGGGGAGTTGGAAGAAGAAAGGTGGGGAGTCGGATGGGAAAACGTTGGGAGTCCACGAAAGAGGGTCTGGGGAGACAAACGGGGGTGGGGGCGGGGGGACGACGACGGGTCGAGACGGACAGAAATAAGGGGCAACCGGCACCAGCAGCGAGCGACGGCAACTATGCGGCGGAAAGGGGTCGCGAAAGGATATGGCTGTAATTCTCCAATCGCCAAATGACCTAAATGATATACAGCGGAGCGACAGGCGGCATTCGCGTTCAGCCTTGCTATCATCGTTGTCGCCTTCTTCTCCGTATTACTACGACGACTCTACGACTACGCCATGCAACTACTACTACGACATCATCGGCACAGCTCTGTTTCCCTGTCGAACGAACATTGCCACTTTGTCGTCTCCAGCGCCCCCTCCTTATTTCCTCACGCCGCCGCCACCGCCGATACTGCTTCCACTGCTGCTGCTGCTTCTGCCGTTTCTCGCTGTTCTCTCATCGTCGCCTATTTTTATTATTGTTGTTGTTGTTGTCTTGTTTCGCCTTTATGTTGTTTTTAGTCTCCCCCCCCCCCCCGCCCCCCCTCTTTCTCTATTTCTTGCTTGGTTATTTCTGTCTTTCCCACTTTTTCCTTCTGTGGCCATTTCCTTGCTATCCCGGGCGTGCGTTGTCTCCGTTCGCTTTCGTCCTAACCGCCATTCTGTGCGCCATTTTCTTACACACATGAACGCTAATCAGTTTGTTGTCGTCGGTGTTGTTGTTGTTGTTGTCATCGTTACTGTTGTTGTCGTTGTCATCATGGCTGTAGTTCTTGTTCATGTTGTCGTTGTTGTTATTGCTGTTTCGGAAACGTATCATTGCTTTATTTATTTGCTGGAGTTTATCCGGTCCATCGTTTCGTTCGTTCGGCCTTGGCAAACGACCGCCGCGGGAGTTGATGCCCCTGCGACTACAACAGCGACTACAAATCCGACGGCCGTCAACTACTTCTACTCGGCCGTGGATCGACCGTGGTCGGCTGGCCATTGGTGTTTTCCTCGATCTCGTTGTCATCGTCGTCACCATGGCTACCTTTGTTGCTGTTGTTGTTGTCGTCGTTGTTATTGTTGCTGTCGTTGTGGTGATGGTGTACGTCGGCTTCTACGAATGCCGACGTAGCCACTGTTATAGCGGCTATTCCTGCGCCCCGTTGACAGTTTCCCGCCGGCCTCTGGAAATAGCTCAGAGTGGCCCACTGTGCAGTGACGATACGAAATAGCCGTAGGGCCCCCCATAGGCCGCCGATTGGAACAGCGACGTGGGCAGGGGGCGAAGGCAGCTCGGCTGAGGAGGAAAGGGGATTTGATGCACCTCGTTTAAAGAAGAACCAACCCTTCTCCCCCCCCCCCCCTCGAACCAACGATAGTAGAAACAGCAGCAGCAGCGGCGGCAGTGATAATAGCAGTAGCAAAAGTAAAAGCAATAAGCATTCAGGCCACCCAGCCACGAAGGCAGAGGCCCACGGTGGCGCCACCGATTGCAGGCAGTTGCTCTCTGGTACACCTAACATTGCACTTACCTGCACACGCACATAGATAGATACACAGACACATAAGGAAAGACATACTACAGTTGTGCCGAGACATACAACTGTGCACAGGTACACAAGGATGAGACGGGAGAAGAGACAACTACGTAAAACTCGACGATTGGGCGATAGTGTTCGTGATTTTGCAACGACGGGTAGCGAAGTATTCAAATGCACTGCGTTGCGGGAAAGGCACCTGCCGCTTGAGCCTTTACCACAGAAGAAGAAAAAGACGAACCAGCAGAAGAAGTAGTGACTCAGACGCAGGTAGTGGCGGCACAGAGTGAGCGAGCGATAGAGATTTCCAGTAGATATATTACTCTATCGCTCTAAAAGCCCTAAGGGACAACGACGATGCAACACAGTATCTGTATCAGGATCCACTACGTTTGCATTAGCCAGACGGGTGTTGTTGTTTGTGGTGATGTTGCTGTAGTATTTAGTCGTAGTTGTAGTGGAAGTAATAGCTGTAGCTGTTGTTGTTGTTGTTTTGATTTTGTATCGCTTTAGGCTAGTGAATTATTGAACAAACGGCATGGCAGTTTAGTACAGGGCGTCGCTTGTACGACACCCCAATGATTGAGGAAAAGAGATTATACTGAAAACGGTTTCCCCTTTGTGAAAGCCATTTCCAGCGTGTGATATGCGCCGTTGACGAGTATTTCGAGTGAAAGGAATATAAATATGTTGCTCGTGGTATAAAGACTATTAAGAATCGTTAGACTGTATTTTTTGAGCTTCAGGGGAACTACATCGAATATTAAACGTATGTGGTATTTGTCCATCTATTGCTTTTATTCCATAGTATAAACTTTTTATTCACCTAGTGTGTATATATACTACCAAGTGGAAAACTGTATATATATTAAAAAATGAGCTGTATATATATATATATATATATATATATATATATATATATATATCAAGCGTTTTTACTTACCAACAAAGAACGATTAAGGAGACATGTATGAAAACTAAATTGGGGCAGCCACATGATGAATCTCATTCTAGAGACGTTAGAATTCATGTATTTATGTAGAAATCACCATTTCAGTAAACCTACTCCGGCTTACGGAAGGCAAATATATTGGTTATCTGCTCTGCTCGTACAACACATTTAGAGTCTTTTAAAAGCTACTCTATAGTTAGTTTGATTTTACATGAAAAACAAACTTGTATATTATATATTGGTTTGTCCGCGAGGTCCGCCAGAGCACCTATGAGCTCCATGTACCATCAACGTGTACTGCTGCTCGTCATTTCGAATTTGGTTGTTGTTTCATACTACACTTAACGCCGTTCATTAATGCTGTTTGTTTCTAAATCAAAAGTACCAAAGTACCAAGGCTATGTTTCTATGATTCGTTGTAAGTTATTATAATCGCTATCCATTTTCATCGCCACGCACAGGGATATAAAGATTTCTGTTCGTCACACGCACACCCCTTTTTTCGCTCAAATTTTATAGGCTATATGGTTCTCAAATAACCGGTCTCTGTGTACCTCATCCCCAGGGAGCTACTAATTGCAATATATAAAAATTTATGTTAGTAACTTTTGGTCGGTTACTAAAACATTTGCATTAGAATTAATGGCGGCGATCGCTCTCAAAGTCGTCTACTGCCACAATTAATTTAGTTGCTTTTAGCCTCGGTAACGTTGTCATATTTAGGACATTTATATTACCTAGCACGTACGACGCCTATGCTTGTCTGCTATACGCTAGAGCTCTCTGACTGAACTTGGATCCAAATCGGGTTGCCCCAACCTCTGCCGTGATGACAGAATTGGGCTTCAATCTCGTATCAAAACAATCCCCTTGCTGCTGCCGCTACTATGATCGCTTCTGTGATATTTAACGAGCAGAGTTATTATGCACCGCCCTTTACAGTACTCGCACAGGTTTGTGATACATAGAATATTAAATACTATACCTGCTATAGCTATGTTAAATACTATGGTCTGCTTTATATTTTTTTCTAGCTCCCCCTTAACAGCTCTAAGATACAATTTGCTGGAATAGACACACTTCCCTCAATCGTGTTGAAAAAAAACTAAAAATCGCACGATGCTAAATTCTCGCACGGCGGATAAACTGTGTGCTTCATCAGTGAAACTCTAGATGTGGCGAAAATGCCTCAATATTTTCAGTCGGCCATTGCCGCTTCACTCTTATAGGCGGAGGCGCCCCAATGCCTGCCTGCATATTTGAGAGACTTGAGTAGAGGTCATAATAATGTACCGAAGTCTCATCGCCTGTGAAGAGTCTCGAAAACAAAAAAACGGCTCTCGCCGAATTTTATCAGAAATTCTTAATTCTAAAAGACCCACGCCTTTTTCTCATCCCTTGACAACTTACGAGATCCCTCCCCACCGTACAGATATGTTGTCTGAGGTTGTGACGCAGGACATTTTGATAGGACTTGGAACCCAAGTCCAAAATATCAATCTAAGTGCTCCTTTATTGCTTTGAAAGAGTGGATAATTATTATATACATGGTTAATTACAAATTGGTTGTATTCAATATATACAATGCGCAATATAAGAGGCATAGAAGATAATTTAACATATACTTAAATTCGTGATATATGCAATGGTACAATACAGTTCATTGTAATATATCACGAGTTTATGGTTCTCAACATTCTCGCCATGCGCCACGAAACATGTTGGTAATTCCTTCAGATCGTGCAACTATTTTCGATTTTTTTGTTTGAGTACTGCGCAGCTTGCTATTGCGAATATTAAATGCAGTCGCCAGACTTTACATCTGTACATTTGAAGATCATTCGCGTAGAATTTGTGTTTAATGGTTTCGGGTATAACGTTTTTAAGATATTAGATGAATAAATAGAATTATGAGAGGCCTAGACATGATCCTTGAGGCAAGCCCGAGGGACGCACCCGAGGGATTTGTTAAATAACTTGATATCCAAGAGACAGAGCGCTTGTATATATTAAAAACAACTAGTTTTTGCAAAAGTTTTAAATAGTTTTTTTCTGTTAACTGCTTTAGAAAAATCAAAGTTAATACAATCAAATGCTTTCTCTTTGATTATATAAATGACCCAATTTTGGCTTATTTTAGCTAGTTCCGTGGCTGTGAATTTGACCTTAATAAAGCCTCGTTGTTACTCGTCAAGCACCCTGCATGGCTGTATGAAGTTAAATATATAATTTGCAAGCAATTTTTTAAATAATACACACGCTATTGTTAATTATGCCACAGGGTATGCTTATTAGTATTCGACTTGGATCTCTTTTTATGTACAGACGTAATTGTCGGAAAAATTCAGGCACAAAACCATCTTCGTAGGACCTAGCATACATGTTTGAAGGTGGCTCAGTTATAACATGCGTCACTTTTTTTTTATAAAACAATCGAGGAATAAGGTCTGCGGTCTGAGACTACATTTAGCTGGTACATAGTTGATTTATATCTTTTAAGATATGATATTATAATTATAATCATATACAAATAAATACGGACACCCTGATAACGTTGGCGATTTCCTCCTTCAGTACGGCAGTTGTGGCACCAACATGCTTGTGCTCGTGAGAATCGACTCGAATGCTCCACCTAAACAGCAAGCTATTGTTGTAAATGTGATTTTTATGTCAAAATGTATGTCCTCACTGTTTGTTGTTGTTGTCATTGTTGTTTTTTTTTATTTTTCTACTCTTTATTACCATTATCACCGGATACCATATGGTCTCACAACAGAGTTGTTTAATCACTTTGACTAGCAGCTGCACACTGTACGCAGCTGTACGCCGCACACAGGCTATCATCGACGCTATATGCGATTACCAAACGGCAAACATAGACTAAAAGAAAACGTGTCCTCACCTATAGCACCGCAGTCAGTGCCCGTGCCGGGATGGACGATCCTAAGACTGAACGAGGCCGAGTGGCCAACGGATATACGAAGGTTCAGAAGTGGATTAGCACAAATCGAAATTCATGCAGGCGGATAACGATTCTACGCCAGTCCTCTAATTACTTAAGGCGGAGGCAAGGGCAGAGCCCGAAGGGGCATCGCTAGGCAACAGGGGTGCTTGGGGGGCGTCAGGTCAGCGCGACTCTCAACGCCACCGCGTTGAGATGCAAACATAGAGTGTGAGCGAAGAAGGAACAGGAGAGATAAAGAAAGATAATTTAAGAGTCAGACAATGCGATAATAATAATAATAATAATACAAGAGCGAGAAAGAGAGAGTGAAAGCATGCATCATTGTCAGTGATGACTTGGGCGACGCCATTTTTCGGATGAACACTGCTGATTGGCTTTATCGAAATTGGATATCCGACATGACGTACCACGGGCTAGAGCATTAATGCACCTCGGATGAGCCGGAAGAACTTCACCATCACCATCACTATCACCATCATCATCATCATCACTAATAATATCACCAGCATCGTAATTTCATTGCAGTGGTAACGAAATTAGTAGCATAGTGCTTACGCGAAGACAAATCCTCCATTACAGTCCACAGCGACCACGCGAACGTCGATATGGAGCCGCTGCCAATGCTGGGTGTATGGGTGGGATGGTGGCTGCCAACTGCGGCGGCCGTCGTTCAGACTCATTGGTCATCTAAAATTGTAACGCCAAATTTCCAGTGTCGCACTGCAGTGCTCCATGACAAAGGTTGTTTTCCTCTTTAGTGTATATGTAAAAAATGTAAGAACATAGTTTCTTAAACAACAGACAAGAGAGTACGTAGACGTACGTACTCTTCTGTATACTGCTCGATATATATATAGTTCCTTGAATAGTGGTTTCAAGGATGTATCGGGTATATACTACTAAATGCCCCACTATGCGTGCAGTGTATAATTTATTATATATATATATATATATATATATATATATATATATATATATAAATAGATATATATGACGTTGGTACATCTAGATTATTTAGCCAGATCTGCAAGAAGCACTATGCAATTCTCGTGCAAGGAGACAGAATAATGGCCTACTCAACGCGGCGTAAAGTATACAGAGTGCATCGTCGTAACAGCGGCTAGTACTGGACTTTATGGATGGTGGTAGTGACGGTAGCAGCAGAAGCAGCACCAATATGGTCGACGATACATGCAGACGCTGTGTAGTGGCCAGTGCAGCAGTCAGATGATTTCGGTACTTCGGAGGCATTCTTATGGCTTGAAGTGGCTGTGGATGCTGGTGCGCACTGTTTTGCGTGTCCATTGTGGTCCACAGCGTCATGGTCGTGGTCAAGAGCCACTGTGGTCTGGTCTAGAACAAAAGCGACTGTGTGCTTGCCAAAGAGAGATAGAAAGAGAGAGAGAATAACCGGCGAGAAAGAAGAATAGAAAGCAGAGGGAAGAAGAGTGAGCAAAATTGCTAGAAATAGAAGCGAGATTGCTTGTGAACAAGGGAGACAGATTTACAGAGAGAGAAAGAGACACAGATATTTACCAAAAGTGAAAGCTGAAGGCTCGACGAAAGCAGTGCAGGAGAGGGTCAAGGACATCCAGGACATGCTGCTGCTGGCTCTTCAGCTGTCTCTCCTTCTTCTTCTCCATCACCGCCACCACCACCAGGACATCCAGGACATCCTGCTGCTGGCTCTTCAGCTGTTTCTCCTCCTTCTCCTCCACCACCACCACCACCTCCTCCTCCTTCTCTACTGCTGCTGCTGCTGCTGTTGCTGTCCTGCGTCCCCACGTTCGTAGCCGTCCTCGTCCGCCGACCTTGTAACTTTAACAACGACACGTTCATGGCACTGTGGCATGGTTCACGGCGACGAATGGCGCATGCCTCCATTCCGCTCGACGGTCGTCCTGTCTCCCAGCAACGTAACACACGTTGTTACTCTGAGCCTCTATAGCCATCCCCGCCCTGGCCACTGAAGCCGCACTGAACCCGCCTGTTGCTGCCATGGCTGCGGCTCCCGCGCAAGGCCATAGTCACCCGAACCACGGTTGACGACGATGAAAATCGTCTTCGTTGTCGTAGACGCGAGGTAACTCGCGGAGAGACTCGGAATAACAATGAAGAGCCGTCAGCCTGTGACTGCCACCGTTTGTGCCGTCCGTTTGAGCTGCGCCTACCGAATAGCAACCGGTGGTTTGCACAAATGATCCGAGAGAATTTTCCAGTTGCGACCTCGTGTGCGACTATTATTTCTATTACTACTACTACTACTACTACCACTCTACGACTACGCGATTGCTACGGCGACTACGGAGACTACATCTATATGTAACTTGACTAGCATCGCCTGCCGAAACTAACATCACAACTACCCCTACTTCGTTGACCTATACGACTGTATAAGCGCGGCCTCTTCTGTAAGCGCGTCTACTTCTGCAAGGCCGACTGCGCTCCAGAGCGAACTATGACGACCGGGTTAACCGCGCGGACACAACAATTGCCAAGATATTCGTTTCTATCCTGGCTATTTTTTTTTATCTCTTTTCATTTCACTTTCTCTATCTCTCTGTTTCTCTCTCTCTCTATATATATACTTCCATTCTCCATCTCAATTTAAAATCTGTCTTTCGTACTTTACTAGTCAACCTTTCCCTTTGCTGCGTCGCTATATTTCCATCTAGTTGTATCGTATAGTGGCACGAACAGCCTGTGGCATCTGTGCCGCCACACAGAGCCAAAGTCCAACCTTCGGCTCCTGATCGAAGGTCATATATTGATAGTCGGCGCGCTCGTATGAGAGTTCCGTAAGTACCTATTTTACTCCACCTCGCGCTATGGGTCTAACTGCCTCCATAGCAGTTTTGGAACATTTAAAAGGCGACTGGATATGATACGCTCGCCAATTCCACGCTACATATCAGTGAAGTTGAAAATCACTGCAGCGTGCGGCATTTGTTTGTGTAGCATGCAGATGATATACTCGAATAGCTCCTACTTAGTAGTCCTCTGCCCTTCTCCCTACGTACGAGGTGTGTTCAAAACGTATCGCGACTTTGAATTTCGCGGGTTACGTATATTCGAATTTCGATTTTTTGTGGCGTTATGTTGGTACTCATGTCTCTCACTTATGCCGACATGCTCGGCCATTTTGAATGTTCACTTAATTGTTGACAGCTGCTTTGCTTGCACATGTTTTGGATCGTCTTCGATTTTTACCTATTCAAAAAAATGGATCAAATAACCTGTATCAAATTTTGTGTGAAAAACGAAATTAAGTGCGCGGATGCATTCCGAATGTTGACTGTGGCATACGGAGAAGCTACCTTGGACCGAAGCAACGTTTATCGGTGGTACAAAATGTTCTCAGAAGGCCGAGAAGATGTGAACGACGAAGAGCGTGCCGGACGCCCGAGCACTTCAACAACAGACCAAAAAATTAATGAAGTGGAGAAAGTGGTATTGGCCAATCGTCGAATCACCGTTAGAGAAGTTGCTGAGGACCTAAACATATCGATTGGCTCGTGCCATTCGATTTTTATCAATGATTTGGGCATGAGACGGGTTGCCGCGAAATTCGTATCAAAATTGGTCAATTGCGACCAAAAACAGCATCGCATGAACATTACTAATGAGATGTTGTACTCTGTCCGCGACGACCCAAATTTGCTCCAGAGGGTCATAACTGGTGACGAATCGTGGGTTTATGGTTATGACGTGGAAACCAAAGCTCAATCATCTCAGTGGAAGCTGCCGCACGAACCAAGACCGAAAAAAGCGCGCCAAGTTCGGTCGAATGTGAAAGTTTTGCTGACAGTTTTCTTCGATTGCAGGGGCGTGGTGCATCATGAGTTCTTGCCACAGGGTAGAACGGTCAATAAGGAATATTACCTGCAAGTTATGCGCAATTTCCGCGAAGCAATCCGCCAGAAACGCCCGGATTTGTGGAAGAACAAAAATTGGCTTTTGCACCACGATAACACCCCTGCTCACACATCGTTGCTTGTGCGCGAGTTTTTGGCCAAAAACAACACACTAATGATGCCGCAGCCACCGTATTCCCCAGATCTGGCCCCCTGTGACTTTTTCTTGTTCCCTAAACTGAAGAGGCCCATGAAAGGACGACGTTACGCTACGCTTGACGAGATAAAGACGGCATCGAAGGAGGAGCTGAACAAGATAAAAAAAAATGTTTTTTGAGTGCTTCGAAGATTGGAAAAACCGTTGGCACAAGTGTATAATATCTCATGGGGATTACTTTGAAGGGGACAAAATAGATATTCATGAATAAATGAATAATTTTTGAAAAACACAAAAGTCGCGATACTTTTTGAACACACCCTCGTACACTGTTATGCCGGGACTAGACTAGTTGGTTTTGTGCACGGACAATAACGGGGGCGCGGGTTTACAGGTGAACATTTTCCTTTTTCCCACAAACCAATCAGGACGACTTGCACATTTAGTCTATTAAACCTGCTATGGAAATGCTAAAGAGAAACCCGTGGGTTTATATATATAAATATATATATATATATTGAGAAAATGAAAACCGATTGGCTCGAGCGGGCAACGAGAAGCTGACAATAACAGTTCGACATGGCTGTCACTTCTGTCCAGAAAGAACAAAGCACGCACTAACTAAAGAACTTTGTTCTAATCTGTTCTGACCTGTTGAAGCAGGTTATTGTGGCAATTTCGAGCAACGACGACGGCTAATTAAGATTCCAAATTTAGAAAGTTTACTTAATACGCCTCTACGGGCCGGCAGCTGCACAAACCGTACCTGACCGACAAGGTTACCATCAACAGGGTTCCAACGCTCTTGTGTGCAACAACAACATTGCAAGGACGACAACAATGACGCCCGTTAAGTTAGGGAGATAACTGCTTATCAAGGGTACTTGCTGTTTGTAGACCTTACGTCAACTTAATCTCAACGGCCGGATGAAATCGAGTAAAACACTAGCTACGACTTTATCCGAACTACTTTATACTACGAATACTAACATAATAAATAATATACGACTATAAAGAGGGGTCATACGGTCACTTGTCACAGTGTAATCACAGGGGAATCACCCAACCAATTATCAACTATATTCATCAGCCATCTAAATAAATGTGCCGCGCGGTTTTGTTAAAGTGCATCAGCCTCGGCATAAACCCTAATATGACATCAAAGAGTGATGTCATGTTTAACTAAGGTCTGTTATTACTATTCATTCGTAGATGGGCGTGGTGGCACACTGATATGAGCCCGACGATCTGCACAGCACAGCAAGTCAATAATTAATCCGACTAAAGACTCCTAAGAATTTTTAATTTATCATTGCATTACTTAGTGGTAGATACTCCACAGTGTGGCATTTTATTCGAATTCTATAACCCTAACTTTAAACTTATAACTTATAAAAAAAAATATTGATATATATATATGTTTTTTTTTCTATCAAATAACGTGTTGACTAAGTTTTGTCTCCCCTAGCACGACATCAAAACGCACGATTTTGAGCGCTTTTAAGAAAAAGCATTCTTCCGTCCGGAAAGCATGTACACAATTTGGTATTTATATGTAATTTAGGTGGCACATTTGATGTCGAAATTTCCACTGTAGATATTTAGCTGTATAGACTCAGACAGTACTGATTGCCTGTTATCAATTGTCCATTGCGCAAAATATTATAACTCTGCAGTATTTTTCATAGAATAAGAAATTCACATTTTTCTTTAGGTCATCGGCGTATATTTTTTATGACCACGTTAGGCCTTGTCATAGCGGTTTAAATGATAGCATATCAGACCGTTTCCACTACAACGATAACGTAAGTGAATCGCGAGGCTTCGGAGCTGCACGGGTCAATATTTGTAGTGTCATTTATAGATGTGTCCGCGCGTGTCCACGCGCATGTCCCAATTGCATTGAACCATTTTGTCCCTCAAGATTCGCCGCGTCTGCTCAAAAACATTTTGCGCTAGAGATGCGCTTGCTACCATGGTTTTCTTTATGAGAAACGGTTAGTTTCCTAATGTCGTCAAGTTGAATATGAGCACCTTTATCGCGCCATCCAGGCGGACACCGAGCATGTACGGTAGGTATGCATGGTGTTTGTGGTCATTAAACCGGATCTTAACTGGATTTTGTAACGCTGACGTTTATCGATATGATCAATTCTTCTCTTCATCATCAGGGTTTCTTATACAGCACGGGATCTCTACGTCGAGGTGGAGGCTGGTCACGGCGTGCTTGTCCAATAATGACCACGAAAGGGATTCATCCATCGGTTCAGCTATGGTGGATGTCTTTTGGTCACAGTTTCCCCTTGTGCTCGCCACCTGCGCTACTTGGGTGGCCGTATCGTGTGCGTGCATACACTCACACACTCGAACATACGAGCATGCATACATATAGTATACAGCAAAGGAAGGCAAGCAAGGGAAAAGCATGTTTGCGCTCATTTTCGGGAGTTCCGGCGGGATGTTGGGCCGTTGGGACGCTGGGCGTCACCCACCCATCGCCAGCCCATACCCCAATGAGTCCGTTCCGAACGGCGGCCGAATTCGGTTATACTACACGGTGGATGCAACACTGTAACAAAGTGAACCCAAGTAACAACCACAAACTCTGTGTATTTTTTTCATGCTAAACGGCGACAGAGTGAAGCGTAAGCAAAAGAAAGATTGAGGAATAAGAAGTTCCATATATATATATATATATATATATATATAGAGAGAGAGAGAGAGAGAGAGAGAGAGAGAGGGAGCAAGAGAAATATATAGTGGGGGGTTGAGCCAAGATGGCGACAAAATCAGCCAAGAAGAAGAGGAAACTGGAAACGCCCTCCGCGTTGCAAGTTGAGTTAGCATCTTGCGATCATTATCATAACCATCATAATCAGCAGCAGCACCAGCATCATCACCACCATCATACATATCATTATCAAAAGCACCTTCACCACCTTCCCTACACCGCTATGGTTTAGCACTCGAACACCACGGCTGTGGTCTGCGCCACTCCACGACCATGACCACGACGGCGGTCGCGCCGGTGATCATAACGATGTTGTATATATATGTACCATAACGATGTATATATATATAAACAGAGGGAACGGGGGCAGAGGGGTTGTCGTCCAGAGGGGTAGAAAGGGAATGGTGTACACTCGCGTATATGTTACACGAGCGGTTGCCGCTTACTTAGAAGTCACTTACTCACTTATTTTGTTTCTTCTGTTCTTGCCTCATTATGCACGACGACCGGGGGGGGGGGAATGAAAAACGGCAGAGCAAATGCGACGACGCTACTGGGCGCAGCAGCAGCATCAACACCATCATCACCTCCACCTCCACCACCACCACCGACAACGAACCCCCGATGATAGTGGTGATGGCGAAGGTAATGATGATGATGATCATGGGGGTCGTTGAGGTTGGGGGCGCAATCGCATCGCCGTGTAACTCTAGCTTTATAACAGCATACACGCTCATACTTTGAACACGTGGCCCGTGTATAAACGTTTCTGTCGCTGCGTTCGTCTTGCACTCATTTGCGCTTGCATCTGCTCAATCTCTTCCTCCTCTTCTTTCTGTTCGTTAGCGCTTCGGTGCAAAAAACACACACTGCGTGTACTACGGCAATGAGCGAGTTGACAAACAAACAACGTGGTATGCGGCTGCGTGGCGTGAGACGACACGGCGGGCTGAGAATCTGCCTAGCCATGCTGGTTGGGGTGCGTGCCGAGGAGGAGAAAGAAACAATAGCGGTTGCAGCGGCAAAACAGCAGCAAAACAGGGAAGACGACGGAGAGTATCGAGGATAACAGAAAAGCCACTGCGGAGGAGGCGGACAACATGGGGCTTCGTTTCAGTGCCATAGACGTTGTTGTTGTTGTTGTCGTCATCATCTTCATCGGTGATACTAACAACGATCACAGCGACACGAACAGCAATAACAACAAAACCGGTAAAAACACTGGCAACAACAACAACAACAAAAACAACAACAACAACAACAACAACAGCAACAATAGCAGCCACCATCGGGATCACTGAAATCCAACTCCAATTTATGCGGCACAAGTAAAGTTCACTGTTCTTTCTGCTAGCGGTTGGTGCTTCTTTCGCTGCTGCTGTTGTTGTTGCTGCTGCTGCTGATATTTGCTCGTATAACTCCAGGCACGCATGGCTGCGTCGTGCATCTATGCGTCGTGGGTGTCCTCTGACAGTTGCTGGCAGCAGTTTTCGCCGTACGTCGTCGTCGTAGTAGTAGTAATAGCAGTGGAAGTAGAACTCGTGGTGGTGGCGATGGCGGTGGTACATGCAAACAGCACTGCGCTAGTCGCTAGGCGTTCTTGCAATTAAGCAAAGCGCCCTTTATAGGAGCATAACAACTGCGATAACAACCACAACAACAGCAGCAACAACAACAGCAGTGAAAACGCTAACCATAACATCAAGAACAACAACAAAAGTAGCAGCAAAAGCAGAGGAATGCGCCAACAACAACGCCAAAAACAGCAACAACAACAACAACAACATGACGATGTCGCGTTTCGCCGCCTGCTGGTTGAGCCAGATGCCATAATAACTCTTCCTAACAACTAGCTCAGCTTTTATCGTAGCGCTTCTTCTAAGCGCATGGTGATCTCGTTACATCCCGTGGTGTAGAGCTTTCTAATACTAGTTTTATTGCCATTAATATATATATATATATATATATATATATATATATATATATATATATATATACTATATAATGATTAATTCGGTTGCGTGCGGTCGTGTTTTGATGGATTTGCGGTTATCGGAGTATTTTTGTATGTGTTGACTTCCTTATTTTCGTAGTGTATTTGTCTTAATGAGTGTATACGTAGTGGAATAGTGTTCGCTCTAAGGTGTTGTGGTTGAGACTCTGAGGAACTGCATCACTCATGGGGGCTTTCGGCTGACCTGTTTTGCGATCTGCAAGCACTATCGCAGCTCATATGCTCACATCTGCCTTGGCCGAAGAGGTTGTTTGCTTAAGGGTTTATCGTGTGCCATCAGGTTATCGTAGTCTAGTTGCTGCACCTTCCACTGGGGCGACCAAAGAAACCCCCGCCCAATTTTGTTTGCTTGGTAGTCTTTACTTGTTTATTGATGTACCTCGTTTTATGACCACAACTGTTTAAGTTTATACTAGTAATCAAATTTTATCGTCACAGCTGCAGATGTCATGGATCGGCCGGCGATGACAAGGCAGCCCGGCCACCTGTCCAACGAATTTCTAAAGGAGACCTGCAAGGGCACCCCACTCGGCAAAAGATGGTTCATGTCCGATTCGATTGCGCATCCTTGACGCCTCGCGCCGGTCGACTTCTTCTCGGGATTCATACAAGAAGATGGTGCCGACCATCCAGCCTATCCCAGCGAAAACTTCCGTCATGACAGGTCCTACGCGGGTGTCATCCAAAACGGGGTAGTGATGGCTCCTCCGGAGAAAACCCAAGCAGCGGCATGTCTCAACCCTGCGGCTGCCCCAGCTGCGTCTCCTCCGGGCTGGCTTTAAATGTCGAAGCTTTGCCGCTTCAAGGTGCTGGAGACGGTTACGGCTTAGCTAGAAATTATGGTTATCGGGAACATCTCACAAGTTCTTTTGAGCGTGATCCTACAAATTACACAGGCGGTTGTCGCATTCCTCCAGATCTAACCAATCTTGGCCAAAGGTATTCCGACGCTAAGCACGCCAGCTTTCTTCATGATTTATCTTACGAAGCTCGTGCGGAGTGGATCACCGACGCAGCGCCCACCGCCTTACCATCACTGTCATCGAAGCAATGATTGATAAAAACCAGCCCGCCGGGGTACTTTTTAGAAGGGCCGATCTCTTTTCACTAGCGTCGCCATCATCAGCTCCTCCCGCTCCATCACTAGCCACCTAACCTGCAGGCCCCGCGCTGTGCTTTGTCTCAATGCAGTTGGCACACTCGAGCGGTCCACGGTTAGTCTGGCTCATCAGGACCTATCGGAAGCCCCCAGAATGACCTGCTATGCAGGCTGAAACAACGGTGGCACGCACATCGCCTGTCCGTCAAAAGAGGCACGCTTCGCCCTCGCAGGCAAACTTCTCACGGTCCTGGATAATGTGGCAGAGTCGGATTCTCCGGACGCAACATTTGACGCACCTACATTGATGCCGTCATGGCGACGGATCGATGCTGGCGCCAGCACTCTTGCTTACAAGTCTATTGCAGTAGCCGGCGAGCGCCGCCTGAGGGTATCTGCTGACGTTACCGGTGCCGTAAGGATACAGTCTTAAGATACTACGCTGGTCATGAGACACCTGACAAATCTGAAGCCTTTGAGAAGATGCTCGACAAGCATTCTCCTGCCCACACCGATGACAGCCTTAGGGATTTGCTCACCCCTGACGACACCTCTACCTTGAGATGTACCTCTGACAATTTTTTTCTTTTCTGGAGAGCTCTGCAAAAGGCAGCTGGGGTTCTGTATGGCATGACGCCCGTATAACTTCTCATGCTCATCGAGCCCTCGTAGAATTTTGACTAGTTTTCTCTGCGTCCTGGCGAAGATCTGCGACATCATCACTACGAGTGCCTAAAAAGGTGCCTTAAAACATCCGGGACGTGCTACTTACAGCCTGACTGATCGCCCAAACAAAAATGGCCAGTGGCTTGAGATCGATTGCTATAGGATCTAACTATGGACGGTTGGTAATGAAAATTGCCCTCAGGCGAATTCAACGCCGACTCGGCAGCAGCTACAAACTCGCTAGTTGGGATAAGGCACGAATTCAGGCCTCGAGGCTGTCGTCCACGCTACGCGGAGCTTCCTCCAGAAGATGCCCAGATGCAGGGTTGTCAAAGTTGACTTCAATAATCAGATCCGTGATCTCCCGGCGTTTCACTTAAAGCAGAGAGGGACAAGTAAAGAAGCTTTGGGATACCAGCACACAATCTGCCCGTCATTGAGATATCAGGCGTGTGGGGACAGGAGCCCATGGCCATAACATGTACAATTGGCCAGATCATCGAGAAGTCGAACGGGCACAAACGATCCACGGCATTTCTGGAGCAGCACATCGCCTTAGAATCCATTGCGGCAATCCGAAAATGATTATTGGCACGCTCCCAAGGGGGAGAGGCTTAGAGATATATATATATATATATATATATATATATATATATGTATATATATATATGTAAGGAATTCAACCTGTACATTTACCAACCGGCAATCTGATAGCAAATAAATACAAGTTACTATTATTATCATTATTATTATTATTATTGAACATTAGTTATGTAGAACTACTCAACCATTTCGTGGTAAATAAACATTCGCAGTAATTGAACATTAGTTCGTAGTAAATGAGCATTTTGCAGTAAATGAATATTAGTTATGTAGAACTACTCAACAATTTCGTAATACCTGGTTTTAAAAACGGCAGGCCACTGGTAAAGCAGCAATTCAGGAGCATTGCGTGATTTTGCCAATATTGTGCATAAGCACATCAAATCTATCCGTTACCGAAAATAATAAATATATGTGTATGTATGTATATATATATATATATAATAGAGAGAGAGAGAGAGGGGGGAGAGAGAGAATAAGATTGGTAGAAGTACAACAGAACAAAATTTTGAATATTGAGATTTGCGCTTGCAGGTTCCAAGAAACGAGGACCTGAACTGAGTACACACATGTGTGCTACTCTTACATGCACCTGTGACCATATGCACCTGTTAATCTTAAAATTCAACTCTGGCTGAATTATAGCTATATTTCAATTAAAATAATAAATCTTCAAACACCCAATTCAGGAGAGTATACTATTTTATATGGCCATTGAGTAAGTCGAGTAGATTACAAATCTAAAAACATTTGTGTCATATATATATATATATATATATATATATATATATATATATATACAGGGTGTTCCTATTTGTGTGTCCAAAACGCTAGGGTATGGTCAAACTCGGTGAGAAAATCATTTTTGCCAATGGTTAGAAGCCGGGAAAACGTTTTGTTTAGGAGTGAGGATGAAATTTATAAAAGCAGTTATTCTGTCTTTTTTCACCTACATAGTTGTGCAAAATCTACGTTTGTGGGAGAACCAGTCAACGCACAAAGGAACCGATCATACCGGCGTGTTTGGAAAATTCTGCACAATAAAGTATACATTACTAGCTTGCGTAGCAAAAAGCGAATAGCCAGATTAAGGAAAGTCATAAAAAGTCAAAATGTTACGTTAACGCTTTTTTGTGTAACATCGAGCTGAGTTCTACCAAACCTCAAAATATGTACCTAACTTTCTCATACACCCTATGCAAGTATGCATGCCTTCGCTTTCAACATGACTGTCGAAAAAGCTCAGTTACTTGGCAACTACGTAACGCAGCACCATCACTTTGGTACGAATGTAGTGGGCATTAAATCTGCTGTTGCCTGAGAGTAGTCTTTTGGACGTGCATTTTTGGTCGTAATGGAAAAAATTACGATGTTGCACAAAAAAGCGTTAACGTAACATTTTGACTTTTTATGACTTTCCTTAATCTGGCTATTCGCTTTTTGCTACGCAAGCTAGTAATGTATACTCGGTTCCTTTGTGCGCTGACTGGTTCTCCCGCAAACGTAGATTTTGCAGAACTATGTAGGAGAAAAAAGACAGAATAACTGCTTTTATAAATTTCATCCTCACTCCTAAACAAAACGTTTTTCCGGCTTCCGCCCATTGGCAAAAATGATTTTCTCACCGAGTTTGACCATACTCTAGCGTTTTGGACACACAAATAGGAACACCCTGTATATATCGCAACAATCTCTTTTGTAGAGACTCATTAGAGTCCATCCCACTGTGCGAGAAAATGCAAAAAAATTCGTCGCGATATACATATGCCTCTCCGAGGCTCTTATTCTTTCCAAACGAGTGTACTGCTGCCCATCTAGGAGCCCCATCTTGATAAATACGCAAAACTAAGAAAATGAGTACAAAAACAATTTCTGTGAGGTCTGCGCTGGTATTGCTCTCTTAAAACTACGACGGATATTTTGTGTTCTGCTGAGGCTCAATGTTTGAGTATTGTAACACAAAAAAATTTAAGTCAATATAGAAGGTGTAATCTACTTGACCGCTTCTTCGATATCAGTGGATGGTCAAATGTGCTCATAGTAACTTAAATTGCTGTAGCGTGCTGAGCGACAAGCACAATCACGGTGTACCTGCGGCTCAAGGTACACCTGTGAAATAGACGTTCAAGAACTTTATGTTACTGCCATCACCTTTTTTTTAAAGAAGAACAAAGATGCTGTAATTTGATGTTACGTTTATTTGGTACAAATGCAAGCACTTCTTTAGGTAATGATAAATGTGCATTTAAGATGTATTCTACATATTTATAAAATATATGTATACATATTTATACGGATATCATTGCGTAAGGCATGCATAAAGTACAATATAAATGTATTTTTGCTCGCGATTGTTGTTTCTATGCCTTCGAAAATATCGGAAGTATCGTATATATATATATATATATATATATATATATATATATATATATATATATATATATATATATATATATATATATATATATATATATATATATACATATATATATATATATATATATATACACTTTTGCACCCAAAATGCTCACTCAACTCAGACTAATCAGTTCGCAACTTCTCCGTTTGTACGCAGCTCTTGCACAATGAGTAGCCGGCAGATAAAACCCTGGAAGACATCGACGTTGAATAGTGTACTTCTCTGCTCCGCTACTTTGATTTAGTGATTGCATTCGACGTCTGCCAGATCTGCTCTTGTTACATCACAACATGCATGTGGGAAATTGAAAGGCAGACATAGGTGCCGACTAGATGGCAAAAAGCCGGATAGAGAGAAAGAGAGAAAAGCGGAGGCGTTCCTTGCAAAGCTCAATCTAACCGAATAGGTCCAAGTCATCCGAACGCTGTCCATTGTGTTTGCTACATTCCAGAGCTAAGGTCTAATTCCCGATGCCCTTACGGGAAAGCATCATCGTCGTCATCACCACTACCACCACTACCACCACAACTGAAGTTGCTCGTTGACTGGAGTTCATCGCGCTGGCGACATGACCGATGTATTCCGTAGTGGCTAGATGGCTGAGCTCCTGGCGTTACGGGAGGCGTTCCCATACCCTGCCACTGCTGGCCCGCCCAGCACCCAGCTTCTGTAGCAAGAGCTGTCCTCATAGCTATTGTTGTTATTGTTGTCGTCGTCGTCGCCGCTGTCGTTGTTGTTGCTTTTGTTGTTGTTGCTGCTGCCCCTGATGTTGTTATTTTCGTTGTTGCTATTATTGTTGCTGCTGCGGTTGCCTCTGCTACTGCTTTCCTCGCTACCGTCATTGTGCATTCTACATTGTTACGTCATGTAGAAGACAGACAGGCTTTTTCATCATACCCTATGACTATGCGGAGGGTAACAACGGAGCGGGAGCAAACCTCTCCGCAGCGCCTACAGTGCTCGGCCGGTAACGGGTCAGCTCTTGATTATGCAATAGGCGGATTAGGGCCGCAGGCCGTGCCGGCAGCCCGTAATCGAGAGAGCCAATGTAGTGTTGTTACCGGAGCCCTTTCGACGTTGGGCCAGTACACACTAGTTAGTGACCGCTGGGTTGGGACGGAGGACCAACGCGATGGCCGATGAAGTAGAAGACAGGAAAAAATAGCCCAGTGGTGGAGGAAAATAGGGTGAACAAGAGAACGGACGGCGAGCAGCGTCGGCTTACCTAATCATTCGAAGCGGAGACAGCAGCACCAACAACAATACTACTGTTGTATTTGTGCATATATGCATGCACTCCTTTAGGCAGTGATAAATGCGCATTTATGTTGTATATATATATATATATATATATATATATATATATATATATATATATATATATATACACGGAGATCACTAGATAAGTCATGCTAAAAGTAATATAACAAAGATCAATATAAATGTATTTTTCTTTAGTAAAAAACCTACTGGCAACACCAGAAACCACAGTAGCAACAACATTAGCCGTGAACGAAACCATGCACACAACAGCAATACTATAGAACAGAAACAACAACAATCGCGACATCCAGAACAGCTATAGTATGCTGTATAACTTGCGGCTGTCAAATCTAACTATTTTCGCAGCACGTAAGGTTATTGTTAGCGGTATTCTACAGCATCACGTAAGATCGTGTACGCTTTTTAAACGCTTTTTGATGAGCTATAACGTGCTTTATACTGCTCTATATATATATATATATATATATATATATATATATATATATATATAACAATTATTCTGTGTACCAGACCACAGTATAATGGTCTGGTAGGGGCTGGACTATAACTACTGATAATAATCTGGCAAGAATGAGAGAAAAATGTCGGCGGGCAGGATAACGTAATACAATTGGCGCGCTTAATGTTACATTCGTCGTTCAGGTGCAAAGCTTCATTTTTACATGGACGGGCATAGAGATCAGGTTACGAAAAAGGAAAATGGCTTGCAACTTCTTAACAACAGAATTTGCATTTCTTGATATTTTAACTTTTGATAAATTATCCTGATGAATTGACTTAAAGAAACAGACAACAATTGATGAACGTATAACGAAAACATACAATCGGTGGCCAATTTTACAGCCATTGAATTTCTTATTTTGAAGATAGGTCTGCTTACAATGGATGAGGATAAATAAGAAACCACATTTAGGGATAATCTATTTTGAATATATATATATATATATATATATATATATATATATATATTTATATATATATATATATATATATATATATAAATATATATATATATATATATATATATATATATATATATATATTCAAAATAGATTATCCCTAAATGTGGTTTCTTATTTATCCTCATCCATATATATATATATATATATATATATAGATATATATAACATATCCTGCTGCTTATGATGCGTTATAGTGATGCTTAAAGATAACAGAAATTCGGCATATTGCTACCGCGAGTGGACCTCCCTCGGGCGTAGGAATCGGGCGATGATGCCTAGTTCGATCCATCATATTGTTAGCGCTATAACAATTATTACGTGAGTCATCTGTACGGGCTGAACTGATAAAGCGCATTCTCTACGTTGATCTAACCAACGACTGAGAAGGTAGCTAATTTCGCGCAAACAATAGCGCGAATTAGACTACGTGAATACTTTATATGTTTCTTATTGTTTTTCTGTTGTACATTTGTTAATAATGGTATTTCAGGAACAACAACATTGGGATATGGAAAATACTATGCGTAACAATAGTGGCAAATGAGCAAGGGCAATATATATATACGTATATATATACATATATTGACCTTGCTTATATATATATATATATATATATAGCGTTTGCATAAATTCAAATTTTGGTTAAAATTTGTATGGCGCTATATATAATCGTATATGCCACTAGTATGACACAAAAATGCCAAACAAAATCATAGATTGCCTTATATGTACATATACGTATGCTCTTAGCATAAAAAGGAACAGAAAAGAGACTGAAAAAGAAACGGGGAGATCAGACAGTGTTATCCTCTGTCGTTGTATCCGTCGATGTTATGATATGATGAAATAGCAAGGCAGCAGATAAGATAGTTAGGCGAAGATATTCGTTAGCCTTATCTGCGACGTGTCCATCAACCTGGCGAGACCCGTCACTCATCACGCGGCTGTGTTGAGCAGCACATGCGCTGAATTTCGTGTTAGAACAAAAATCTTCTTACCACTACGACCCAGCAGAGCCCACCCACTTCGTCATGTCTAACAAAGCGTACAATCACCCGAGATAAGAATATGTATGTATATATATATATATGGAGAGAGTACTGCTTATGATGCGTTATGGTGACGTTAAAGAATCGCCGTTTAAAGGTGACAGAAATTCAGCATGTTGCTACTGCGAATGAACCTCGGTCGAGAGCAGGAATAGGACGAGGCTGTGCCTAGTTCGATCCATCATATTGTTAGCGCTATAACTATTATTACTTGAGCCACCTGTACGAGCTAAACTGATAAAATGAGCATTTTGTACGGTAGCACAAGCACTCTGTCAGATGCGTTCAAAGATCTTGTTACATTTAGGGAATAACCAACGAGTGAGAGGGCAGACAACTTTGCGCAAACAATAGCGCGAATTAGTCTATGTAAGTATTTTGTTTGTTTCTTATTGTGTTCGTTTGGAAGTATATTTCTTACTAGTGGTATTTCTCAAACAACAGGATTAAGATGTGGGAAATATTATGCATAGTAATAGTGGCAGGTGAGCAAGGGCAATATATATATATATATATATATACATATATATTACACAAGGAAAATGTTCAGAAACCTGCTCACGAGGCTCCGGCCATCTCTATTGTAGCGCCCCGCTGAAATGTTTTATCCTCTAGAGTATAGCACATTGTTCTCCTTTCTCATTCCAAACATACATAATATATATAATATGTCAATAATAACAATTTCTTAGTCCCCACAATGATTTACTTTATTCGTTTTATTTTCCAAGTTGTGCATCTACAAGACGTTTAACATATATATATATAAACAATGTTCTCTTTTCTCGAGGTTCATTTTTCCTCAAATTTCGTACACTCATTAGATTGGTAAAAGGACTGTGTTTTGACGGACTGCGTGAAACGTGGTTTGCTTGTGTTTCCTTCTGCAAAGCCATAATCTTATTAGGTGTCGATATTTTTAATGATATAAGTTAGGGCCTTCCGAAATGTTGACACTATTATAAGACCGAAGCCTAGAACAGCACGTCTATCTAAGCCAGCCTTTCACTTTGACAGAAAATTCACAGAACGTGTTTATCGACAAGAGTATGTGTTATGCCACACAGGACGCTTAACGCATTGCCATTAAACAATCTACGCGGGTTGTTGTGCGGATTACTCGCTTTATTAAATCCAATCTTGTTTTCCGTGGTATGCAAAGCTATTTCGTTAATTATTTAACGTTTACTAAACAGTTCATTAATCAATACGAGACAAGCTAACAAACGAGAGCAAGTTGCAAAAGGAGAGAACAAAGGCGTTTTATGCCAGCTCGTTGTTTCATGCGCGGTTAGTTTGCATATATATAATGGAACAAGGAAGCACAAACGTCTCCTTTTTGAGTGAGAACGAAATTACCAAACGTGGTTGCATCAAACTATTTATACTGACGTATCTTCACAACATCTGCGATTGCGAGAGCCCCAGTCATCATATCGACATACCAACCATACCTGCGTGCTTAAAGGGAAGTTTTGCACCTGCTGAATTGCATTATACGTTAGCTTAAAGCAGAACAAATTGAGTACTAATAATAATGATAAATAAAATTACGACATAAAATTCTTTGCAATTTCCAGATGTTGGCTTTCACGCTCAGTTACCCATATTTCAGAAGATATTTTGCCCCTTGTTCCATTGGAAA
This sequence comes from Dermanyssus gallinae, assembly GCA_003439945.1. Classification (NCBI taxonomy): domain Eukaryota; kingdom Metazoa; phylum Arthropoda; class Arachnida; order Mesostigmata; family Dermanyssidae; genus Dermanyssus; species Dermanyssus gallinae. The sequence continues at coordinate 217,044 of QVRM01006048.1, forward strand.
AAAGAAGATTTACTGGCAAAATTATATCCCAAAGTTTGTTGGACAAATTCTGGGAGACCCTGTATATATATATATATATATATATATATATATATATATATATTTGTTTTTATCAGAACAATGTTCTCCGGGCGGAAAATGTATTTAAATTAATTCATTATTGAGCTTAAAATGTCCATAAACATTGTCAACAATTGTAACAAATAAGATCATTTTGCAGAAGAGGCTATCACCCGTGTCTGTTTCTAGGTATATATATATTTTTTTTTTCCGAGAGGATCTAGCAAGAGCCCCCCGAACTCAAACGGTACTTGCCCTTTTCGCCTCGTCCTGACGGGCCGGTCGCTTGTCGTCTGAGCTATATGAGCGAGCGACTGAATGAGTAAGTTCGTAAGTAGCGAGTATGTGAGTCTGCTTGCGTGCGTGTACAACCTGGGCTACTGCTGGTGGTGCTGCTGTTGCTATTATGATTATGGTTATTATCATTATCATTATTATTAATATTCTTCTTCTTCTTAGTATTATTATGATTATCAGCATCGTCGCCCTTACTGACCAACCAACCACTGTGAGCAACCGTCTCACCGTGGCGGGCGAGATTGAGTAAGCGAGCAGGGGAACAAAGTCAACGAAGACAATGAACGATCTTCTTCGTGCGTTGGCTGGCGACAGGCTGCGATGAATGCCAGTTCTGGCGTAGGTTGGCCTTATCTACGGTCATATTCATATTTGATTAGCAGCCTCCGATGAGCGACGGTGTCGCGGCTACCACACAATTGACGGCGGCCGGTGTGGCATACGCTAGCTCTCTCTCTCGCTCGCCTCCCCTATCTCTCCCTTTGATTCTATTCCTTTATCACTCTCCTATCCACGACGGTCGATGTGGATGTGTGTGTTGTCCTGTCGGCTGGACCTATCCTTCTAACCTGCCGGCGGTTGGCCATCGTCATCATCACCTTCATCATCATCAGCAGCAGCAGCACTGTGGCAGTGGTGTTGTTGGTGGTGGTGGTTGTCGTAGTTGTTGTTGTTCTTGTTGTTGTAGCCATGGTACCGTCGTAGTCACCATTATGTTCCTACGGCATGCGCTATTCACTGAAGTCGAGATCTTCGGCGACTTCGCCCACCTCGCCGAGCATCGGCAGCGGTAACGCTAGCAGCAGCAGCCGCTTGACTGGCAGCACAACGATGAAGATTCCTTCCCCTATTCCAAAACTGCTCGAGCAGCGCTTCATCTATCTGCTGGCGCCGCCACGGCGGCCATTCTTATCGATCTTCTTATCTGGGGTCTCGTCTCTTCCCAGACATCCGCTCTGCCCTTGCTTCCCTCCCCACGCCCCACACCCCTCCTCCCTCCACCGTCCCGCATGCTGTTTCTCTCCGATCTAGCCCCCCGGTTTGCTGCTTTATTCAGTTGTGGCTGGGTGGGGTGGTTGGGTGGTTGGGGTGGGTGGGGTACGATGGCCGATGGGGTCACAGACAAACAGATGACAGAGAGACAGTCAGCCAGACTAACTGGCAGGCCGCTAGGTCGTGGATAAATGGGGCTCATGATAAGCGGGGGTGCCGGTAACGCCGACGATCGTAACAACAACAACAACGGCGACGACGACGATGGCGATGATGGCGATGAAGACAACCAACGGAGAACGACGCTTCAACGCGCTTGGTGTGGTGCTACCTGCCAGCAGCGCGGGGGTTCGTTACGTACAGCTACCGTGATTACAATAATCGTGAGCCGGTCGTGCTGAGCCGTTTATTTAGATACGCGGCCAGCCTACCATGGCTCACTAGCAGGCAAAGATGAACTGGTTATCCGGTTGAGGGGGACATCGTAGTATCTGTGGCCAAGCGGCAGAGATGATTGTGATGATTATGATGACGATGATGGAGGATCACAACGCCACCACCCCATTCCAGATGGGATCGTTTTAAACGTACGCTGCAACCGTTGAGCATGACAGCGGCGGCAACAGTAGCAATCAATTTGGTTTGGTGTGCGTGTTTACTTCGTCATATTGTCGAGTGGCATGTACCTGTCTTCATAGTCTGTAATGGGATAACAAAGGTTTACATCACCTTTCTGCAGTTCTGATAAGCGTACTATAGTGCCATGGCCGTGGGGTGTAGGACTTAATGACAGAGATATGGACGTGGTAGAAGGGTACGGCTTTTAGGTAAGGCAGCAAAAACCGCAACCAACATACGACTCAGATGGTGTCTGAATACACTAAACCCGTGTTCCTGCTGCCATCCCCCTCCCACAGGTTCGAGACTGCGTGACATTTTGTCGACACTGTGAAGGGAACGTATTGTTTCGATAGCGCTCTATAACGCCTCTTCTGTGTTTTTACTTTTCGGCCTGCGAAAATGCGTCGAGATTGCGAATTTATAAATTGCGCGTCACGCCCGGCTAGGCTGAATATCAAGAACAAAAAAGAGCTTAAATTCTAGCTGTTGCTCCTTACTCGAATCGGTAGCGAGGACACTCAACACAGTGCTATGTGTGTCACTGTACACGGCACAAAGGCTACTTCACGTAATCGAAATAGGATATTCACTGCGCTCTGATTGCAGTCGTCATTGGCCGCTAGACGGCGTACTTTAGTCGCCGAGAAAAAGCAGTCATATAAACTTAATAGACACACTGTATATATGTATACCGGCACTTATAAAGCCAAAGATGGCTTGCTCAATTGTCGCGATAACTGTTGTTAAATTGTTATTTAAAAATACATTTGGTGTAATCACATACTCAGCATTATAGCATGGAAATTGCTAGGGATATATATATATATATATATATATATATATAGAGAGAGAGAGAGAGAGAGAGAGAGAGAGAAAAGGATTGATATATTAAATTGATGCAACTGGATAGGGTTGCGCCTACTACAGCGTATTCATTTTTAGCGCATTTGTCATCAGGTACTATATATATATATATATATATATATATATATATATATATATAAATATATAATAAATATATATAATATATATAATAATATATATATAAATATATATAATGTCCTTTTAAAATAATTTTTCCTGTAAGCTTAACTTGTTGATGCAGAGATTGAGCCCACTGCCACGTCGCGGGTTTGCCAGGTTGCCCTGTCTCTCATCACACCTCACCTCGTCCTGGGTTGACGCTGGCCTGGCTAAGATATTGTGTGAACACACACCGTTCACGAAGTGAGAGCTCTTCCCTCACAAGACCGAACACTCGTCTTTAATCAACAAGTGAAAATGCGGACGTTACTACAACTCCGAGATCAGAGTGAATTTTAATTTGGCTCTTCATCAGGTCTAATTTGGTTAGCAGTTAATTAAGATTGCTAGTAGAGCGGTCCCTTAGAGAAGTCTAATTCTAATAAAGGTTGGGGCAACATAGGCGCCTCTGCTCCCTATCTACCGCAACCCACACATATATGTAAATCTTGTGATAATGAGTATAGATTTGTTGTCCACTTGTTAGCGTAAAATCTGTCTTTACTGTAAGGCAGGTCAAAATTCAAAATTAAATTTTTGTTCGTTGTAAATCTATTGCGTCATTTGGTGAGTCCTCAGTTATTATTTTTAGCAGAGACTTAAGCGTTATGAAATATATTTCCGCCAATAAACCACGAATATTATATATATATATATATATATATATATATATATATATATATATATATATATATATATATATATATATATATATATACATATAAGCACACGGAGGGTAAAAAATTGCACTCCACACGAGTGGCTCTTCGGAGACGCGCCCAGGTACCGAAGAGTGCTCTGTCTAAGCATGAAGCATCGTCGCAAAGCACGCTGCGATGAAGTTGGGAAGTTACGCTTATATGAGGTGAAGAATTCATTATTTTAGCGGAATCCGAAATAGACAGAGTTATAGTGCTCTCGCTATCAGATATATTGGAGGTCAAGGCTTGGGCTAGGGTAAATAAAAAACGTACCTCCGTGATATGTAAAGTCACAAACGCTTAGACAAATGTGGCTGTGAACGTCGAATAGATGACTCTCACATTCACAGGGAGTGAGATACCAGTGAAAATTATTCTGTGGGTTAAAGGCTCATGGGGTAAAGTTGAGCCGTGATCCTATGCAGTGACATAAGTGCCTCTAAAGACTAAATCTTATCGAGTTGCAAAATACTATTCAAAAGCACCCTAGTATACCAGAGGTGCCACTATGCGTGCCTGTGGCGCACATTCAGACGTTTGATGATTTCTCAAAACGCAGCTAGTCTTCAATAGTAAAAAAATAATACAGTTACAGATAAACAAAAAAAGCCTCAAAAAGAAGAGCCAGAAAAGGAGTTTGTTTAGTGTATGAGAAACGGCGCCCTTAGGCCTAATGAGCCGCAACATTCATACTCGCATGAATAGGAGGAGTATTCCCTGTGTCTCAAACACTATGGCAGTCTTTCGGCCATGTCGGTATGGCAGTCCATCGAGCTATCTCTACGTGACGTTTTGAGGTTCCATCAAGAGCCCATGTGAAAGTGGTGGCGCAAACCTCTGTATTCGTCACGACCACTATAATCTGGCGGCAGTTAACATTGCGGCGTCGAGCCCGGTGGCGTGGCGGCATGCATCTGCGCCTCGCGACCGGAGGAGACACATAGGTGCGTGGATTCAAACCCCACTATTGCACATTTGTATCTATAGGGCTCCGTCTATGAAGCAATGCAAAAAGCAGTCCCATGGACGTTAAATATTGGCTGAGAGTCAGCCCCGAAGGGATGTTTTTTAGTTAACATTGCGGCGCGAAGGCTGCTTCCATCGAACCGAGCCGACAGACTCTTCCCGAATTTCTGCCTAGGAAATGATTAGGGTATCACATCAAGCTGTCACTTCTCCCTGAGGCGCTAGTGATTTCCGGGTGGTATGTGGCAGAACGACTTCGAAGGACGGAAAGGCCAGGTCCGGCATGCGAGGTGTCATTGTGCTCTATGATAGCAAGCTGTATAGTAATAATACACTTTATAAAGAAGATAAGTGCGTAGTGGTCACGTATATGCAATACATTGAACATAGGGCAATATGTCTATGCTACTTTTCTTAGAGAAGCTAGCCCTGTTTCTTGATCTGCAGAGGTCTTAAGTGCTCTCTTAACAATATAGATGTTAAGAAGACCCAAAACATGCTAGTCAACGCATTGGCGGCCCGCTGTGTACGGACTATCACCAAAGCCAACAAGTTTACATGTATTGCGGACCAAGGGCGATCCACACTAGACATATTTTCCAAGTTATGTATATAATGAAGAAACACTCTTTAGCCTTTAATAGAAAGTAGCACCTACTAAAACTCAGAGACGGCACGAACCCGGTGCCAAGCTTGGCCTGCGTCTAATGCGTCTAAATCAACTGTCGCAAAAGTCCCCGGCAACATATAAGCTAAGAACTGTGCGACAAACCTGCGGAAAGGCGATCATGAAGAGTTCCAGATAAAGCCAAAGTAATATTTTGTGATATTCCCAAAAATGCAGTAGAAGTTTCATGGCTAAAGCTTATATTCTGGAAAAAGACGATCCGAAACTGACGCCTTTTTGCGTGACGGTCATTCGCGCATATAAGAAGCTTATTAAAGAAGCTAAATCAACGTATAGGAAACGGATGCAGATTACTTGTTCTTAAGGGGAAACAACGACCACGCACTGGCTGAGCAACATACATCTGTCAGATGTGCGTAGTTTCGGAATGCATTCGCGTGATAATTTCAGTCTGAAGCGAACGAGCTACCCATGCAATATTAGCATTGTCCCAACTGTTTTTTATTTTTACAGGGAGCCAGGAACAAAAATGCCTAATGCACACCCTTTGGTCTGGGTAGTGTTTCCGAACGTTTGAACCACGTTTAAAGAGGATTCCACCAACTGGAAGCTAAAATAGCACACTAGCAGATAGATGGGCCTCTTATTCTACATGATCAAAGAACTGATATCGGAAAACTCGAAAGAAAGTTACGACAATCGGCATCTCATCAATAAATTTGTAGTACACTATTCTTCTGCAAGAAGAAGAGCAAACAAAAAAGTACAAAACGTCGTCGGAACGCAATGTAGGCTCTGCGACCAGCCGAACGTGACGTTTACTACCTCAGAGAATGCCTCAAAGCGCCGCTGTTTAACAAATCACAGTAACGACTATCCGTGTCTGTGTTATGTAAACCAACTCGCACGGGCCCGCCCTAGTGCACGGAAGCCCAGGACACGGTTGAGTATGAGGCTTCCTGATCCAGGCCTCGATGTACTGCTAGACAATTCCGAAGCTAAATTAGTCCAGTCGTCTAGTTTCGCTCCCCTTGTCGTCATCGCCAGTGCTAGAGCATCTGCGTGAGCCATTCGTCTCACACCCTCGGATCTATCTTCTTGCAGTGTGCCATCGTGAACTAGGCTCTACACAGTCAGCCATTTGTCGTTTGTTCGTATCTCTTTATAATGCAGGTGGCTCGTGAATATGCGTCAAGACACAGAAACTCCTCAGCTACATGACTTAGAATCGTTCCAGTCTTTCAGACACTATATATATATATATATATACACACAGAAACTCCTCAGTCACAGGATTCAGAATTGTTCCAGTCTATCAGACACTATATATATATATATATATATACAGAAATTCCTCAGCCACAGGATTCAGAATTGTTCCAGTCTTTCAGACACTATATATATAGAACATATTGCGATGATTTATTAATCATTTACAATACATTTGCACACTCGGCAGTGCTCGCTTTAATAAAAATGATGGTAAAGAGTTGTCATGTGGAGGTAAAAATCAGCTGTCGGTGTCCTTGCTAATATATTTCAGGCTCAGTTAAAAACGTATGACCATTTGTTAGCTCTACTTTACTCGGTGGATTCTGGTGGAGGCGAGCGCGGTTGTTACCACGTATTGTCTGCTATTGCTCTGGGCTGTTCTTTAGCCAATGATTTTGCTACTGAACATGTATCAATTTCATTGTGTTGTGTTTTCTTGCAAATACAGCAAGCATGACATCAATAAAAACGTATTGGCCTAAAATGATGCTTCCTTGCTATCACGAACTGAATTGAATGCTCGTGTCTCGGCGGCAAAGATGTGTGCTGTCAACGGATCTAAAGCTGCGTACGGCCGTAGTGCAATGGCTCGATCGCTCTTGCAAGTTGAGATTTGGTGTGACAGATTGACTGCGGAGTGGTCAGCTTTCCACAGTACATGTAAATCGAAGAATGTATTTGCGGTAATCTGCCGCAAAGTTCTGAATTTCTCATACGACATTTTGCCGCACCTACCTTAGAGGTCCAAATTTATTTGTTTAGCTTATCGCCTGCTTCGATCGTAACTTCTGAATTATTGGAGAGAGGAAAAGTAATCAAAAGTTTGAAGAGTATCACACGTCAGTTTGGAGTGACTTCTTTGGAACAAGGTAATTTATTATATACACATTTACGGTGGTATACTATTTCATATATTTACAACGATTGCAAGGAGTCAATGGTAATTTAAACCTACTATAGTTACCATTGTGTTGGCAAAAGGCCAGATTACAGCCGGAATGAAATTACTTTTGTTTTCCTCTATGCGAGAGTCAAATTAGGATGACCCAATCAAAAAGTGTGTTCATCATTGACGGGATAATAGATGTGACTTCAAGTTGTTTAAGGATTCAAGGATCAAAGACACAACCTGACCGGAAGAGCGTTCCACTCCCTGACAGCTCGAACGACAAAAGCTTGGCTGCTCTTTCTGCTTTGATGCATGCGAATCTTCAGTGTGACCGTGTTAGATGCCCTGGTCTCCCTCACCCCTCCAAGGCGATCAAGTTCTAGTGTCTTTGGCCCAATCCCAGGGATATTCTTAAAAATCACTTTCAGGGTTAAACAGCGCGTGGTATTTTTTTATATCTAATATTGTGTTGTGTTCTTTCTCGACTAGCCAATCCTCGAAACATACGAAGAAAGCGGCGTTGTGCCACACTCAGTCGCTCCGCTCAACCCTTACTGCAGGTAGTCCAAAATTCCGATCCGTACGTAAGGCGACTCAAAAAATGCGTTGTAGAGCAGTTTGCATGAAGATGCTCCAATTTTGTTCTTGATATATCTTGATGAGTTTGTGATGACAGATAGTCGACGGATAAGAGTCTCTACATGCGCGTTACCAGAAAGTCTTGCATCCACTGTTGCACTCAGGGCCTTGACAATTCGCTAGGTTGTATCAGGTGGCTATTTATGATGACAGGTGGCATTCGAGGGATTGCGTTACTTTTTTCGAAGACCACCACTTGAGTTTTCCTTGCATTGATAGCAATTCGATTTGTTGCATACCAAGCGTTAAGCGAAGTGACATCCTGCATCATCACTCGGTATACCTCCTCACCAGACTGCCCAACATATTTAAAATTGCTGTCATCAACATTTTTTAAATAGTAGCCGCTCCTCGTGTGATATTTTCCATATTATTTATAAAGCAGAGGAACGCTAGTGGGCCAATGCACGAGCCCTGGGGTATATCTAGCAAAACCGGGAGCAGTTCCGACCGGGTTCCCTCCACGTCCACGAGCTGGTGACGCCCGAGGAAGTACGCCGATAGCAGTTTATTGGCGTGCTCGTCAAAGCCCAGGTGCTTAAATCTGAGTAGGCGAATATCTGAACGAACACTGTCAAAAGCGCGTCTAAGATCTAAAAAAAGTACTGCACAAAGCAGTCCCAACATTAACCACCCTTTTTTTGCGCCGGAAAACAAGAAATTCTGAAACGATAAAACGTTTCCATCAGAAGAAAGCGTTATACGACGATTATAGAACGAAGTCACATGTCGATATTTGACAAAAGCAATATATAATATTAATAACCGAATAAATAAATTATGTTTCTAAATTTGCCCTACTAGATTGAGAAATAAGTATTTAATCGACTATATATGCATACGTGTGCGTGTAATAGTTAAAAGAAAAGCCCTCGAAGTGCAAGAAAAGACATGGCGACATGGCGGCAAAGTCACGCGAGCGTCTGTCTGTCCAGGCGCGCCCGACCAACTAATGAATCAATCACCCACCTCGTCGAGAACAAAACATAACGCCACAAGCAGAAGTAGCGCGGCGGATGAAATTGATTCTTACTTTGTTCTTCATTGTCATCATGATCATCACCATCATCATCACCATCACCCTCATGATCCACATAAGCCAGACGAAAACACGTGACCCACATTGCACATCAAACACGATGTCACTGGTGCACTGGTGCCGCCGCCAACGGCGACGACTTTAACGACCGTCTCCCATCGATCTATCCATGCATTCATCCATATATCCACCCATCAATTCATCCATCCATTCATACACATCCGAGGGCGGCCAGACGCCCGCCGACCATCATTAAGTTGATATTAGAGATCTTGCTCGTCGAAATGCAATGCCGCCCCTCTGTATGTAGATATCTATCTCGTGCGTGGGCATGTGGGCCTGCCACATGCTTGTGACAGCTGTGCTAGTCTGTATGTGGCCCACCGCCACCTCGAACCGATAAATCGACGGCGTCTTGGCGATGGTTGTGGTAAACGACGACAACAACGACGACGACGGCAACAACAACAACAATTACTACGACGGCAACAACAATCACTACGACGACGACAACATCATCATCAACAACAACCACAACAACAACAACAACAAGAATAACAACAACAACAACAACAACAACAACATCAACAACAACAACAACGACGACGACAACAGCAACTAAAACAGCAATGACAGTGCACGTGCACGAAAATCGGTCGCGTGGCCGACGATTTGCCTAGAGGCGTGGGGGCAGCGACGACGGCAACAGCAGCATCAGCAGCGACGGTAGCACGAGAACTATTTTGTCCATGTTGTTTCGATCCGTCGATGCGTTCGACCATGTCATTCGTCAAAGTTTTTAGTGTCGATTTTTTGCTCGACTTGATGCCACTCTTCAGCTGCATCTTGCTTTGCCACGATTGCCACTAACAGCCTCCGTAGGCCCGCCCGTCCGACGAGATGCTATCGGCGCCACAATCATCGTCGTTGTCGTCGTCGTCGTCGTCGTAATCATTACCTCGACAACCTCGAGACTGGCACGATTTGACCTGCCTTCGTACCCGCCGCCTGCTCTCCGATGAAGACTGCTTGCTGCCTGCCAGAACCCCCAAACAGGGAGAGGCAGACGGAGATCGAGGGGTTGTGAAGCGGGTTGAGGGGCATCGGGGGCAAGTCGCATAGAGCTCAGCGCTGAAATTGGAGCAGCGCCGCTAAAATACTCGTCCTTGGAAATTAGCCTCCTCCGCCATAGCAATACTGATGCTGATGATGCCGCCCAGCGTAGCAGCAGCAAAGCAACAACCGCAGCTGCTAGATAATGTCGGCAGTGCTGTGGTGGGGAAGGAGTCCCCGCGGCGACTCGGATGTCGCATGAGTCGAGGATTCGATCCGTCGCACCGACGCAACCATAGTAAGTAGATACCAAGGACTTGCTTTCTGTGTAGCCTAGTGATTCCAAAGAATAGACATGTGCATATATATATATATATATATAACTAAGCTGCCCAAGCACGGCTACCACGCCGAAGCGACCACCACCACCACTGCGAGCAAGAGGAAAACGATTATTCTCTTGCTGGTACTGTTGTACTTGGACGACCAAGCGACCCAAGGCTGGCGTGTGCAGACATGCCGAGCGGCCGGTCGGTCGGTCTCAAGAAGTATCGACCCAAGTGGAGAACGAGCAGCGAGAACTGGCGGGGTAGCTATCTGGCTGGCTCGTTGGTTGATTGGGTGGTTGCTTGGGGTCCGGGGGAGGTGGAAGTAAAGATTGTGCACTCGTTTCCAGCGGGCACGGCGGCCTCGGCGTGGTGGTTCAACGGCGGTGGCGGCACAATGCGTGTACGAGTATGTACGTTTGTATGTATGTGCATGCGTGTATGGCCGCCATGTGAATGTCTGCACGCTACAGCGTACGGAGCTGTTCGCGCAGAGAGCTCTGTAATTGGCGGCGCGCGGGAGATTTCCGACGCTGCCTTCCTTCAGGCCGGCTCAGGCCGGTCCAGTTTGGACAGCCGATGACGATGACGACGAAACGAACAAACGAGACACGTGTCTCATGTGTTGGCTTCGTCTTCTTCTTCTTCACAATCACCTCATCATCATCATCAGCAGCATCAGCACTTCGTCACCATGACCATTTGTTCGCTCATATCGGAAACTTTTTTTGGACATTGTTACTATTGTTGCTGTCATTGTTGTTGTTGTTGTTGTTGTTGCCGGCGATGGCAACAGCGACAACAACAACAGTGTTTTCCCTATATTTTCGTTGTCGTCGTCGTCGTTGGGATTTCTTCTTCTTTGACATACGCTCACTATAGGCACAAGAGATGTGGGCGACACAGAGAGAAGGAGGAACGGCGACGCGTTGGCATTCCATATGGTTCGTTTTCTCCTAACCCCCATCTCTCTCTCTCTCTCTCTCTATATATATATATATATATATATACATACATATGGTTTTCTGTTTCCGCGTATCTACGCCGTCAGCCGACTAGTTTCAAACAGTCAGTCCGGTTCAGTGTGTCGGCCCCCGGAGAGAGAGAGCAGAGTAACGAATTGGGGCGCTGAAGGATAAGAATTCGTCGATCTCGTCCTCAGCGCTGCGGTCGGGGTCGGCCTTGTCGCGGTCACGCTGGCGCTCGTGGGGGGGGGGGGGAAGGAGCGAAAGTGTTCCCCAACACCGCCTTCCCACTCTCGTTCATCCGTTCGCCCTCGCCCTGGGAGATGTTCCCTGTCCAGATACGCGTGCTGCTTCAACGCTACGGCTATCCATCCATCCACTGTCTATCTATCTATCTATCAGTGTATATCTGTGCAGCAACATCTATGCACATTTCGCCAGCCCTGCCTTTTCTCTATTTCTCCCTATATCTCTTAGATCTCTGTTCACTCGCCGCTCATTCAATTTGATCTAATATTGCTCATAGGCCAAGCTTGCTTACCTGCTACCCTGCTTAACTAGCCTGTAACAATGACCGTGCCATCTGCAAAACGCAATAATTAGAAAGAATGTTGTTCTAAGCATGGAAAAAAATAGTTAACGTTATTACGTAGACACCACATGAATATCACTCTTTCATATGTGCACCCATATATATATAGATATATAGATATATATATAGATATTTAAGTCATTCAGCTTATTCACCATATCATTGGTAGCTATATATATTTATATATATATATATATATATATATATATATATATATATATATATAATGGCTGAAGAGAATCTGTTCCAAATGTGTTTCAATACTGACGACGTTGTAAGTGGCCTTAGAAGACGGCACTAAACGAAGCAAAGCTAAGCGAGCGAGCGCGTGTCGTGTCGCCCGCCGCTGATGCCGAAGTGGGAACAGGCTGGCTTACTCGCGTGACTCGTGAGTCTTTCGCATCATACCACCATCGCCATGGAAGCGTGCAGTGGTCATCTGTCTGTCTGGAGTGGAGTTTTAATCGCCGTCGAGAGACTTTAGTGAGCGAGTGTGGCCTTCATGGCAGAGCAGGCAGGCTGGCAAACAGCAGATAGGCTCCGATTGCGGCACGACACAATGCGAGTAAGCTCTTTTATCCATTTACTCTCTCCTTTTGGGCTTTTCCACCCACCATCTCACTATCTTTGGCTGCTTCCGTCAAGCCTCTTGAGGAGGCAGTATTTCAGCAGAAGCAAAGCGCGGCTAGCCTCATCAGTCAGCAGAGATCAGAGTGGAAGGCACGCAGAATCAAGTCGTTGATCTCTCAACGTTCTCTAACGTACCTCTTCGTAAATTGTCGTACTGAACACGCAACACTATGCGCATATAATTGCTTATGCAATGCAGTCGACTGCACGAAATGTCTCATGGGCTGCTAGAGGCACGCAACAATTCACGAGTCAGCATAGACACCGTTCAATAATAACAATAGCGCGTTTGAGCATGTACTAAGGGTCAGAGCGGTGATGATACATTATTTAGCTAAAAGGCCACGTATACTCTACTTGGATAAATTCGTGTGTGGCATTAATTTTTTAATGTGGCTACTATAAAACAAATAGTATTATTTTGTATTAGAAGATTACATTTTTAGTTTTTGTATGCAATGTTTTCTTATGTGAAGCTGGCCAGTGCTAATCTAATGGTATCGGAAGGTCAGCGACGTATAATTAAAGGCAGTTGAGGAAGCACTCAGGTAGGATACGCGCAATGTTTACAAAAATAGGTGGCCATTTGTAATTTTAGAAAATAATCGAGTTATCATAGTAGAGATTACGCTGGGTCAGAAAGGCTAAGGAAGACAGGAGTTCCGGAACTCGTACAAGGGACACTCGTATATGCAAACATGCATTGCTTTTCTTAAATTGGTCATCATGTATTTATGTGGATACAATAATTATTATTGTAGAAAATCTATGTCAAATCCGGCGCGGGAGAAAGCATATCACGCCGAGCAATGCTGCCTAAAGTTGCCACGTTGCCAGACCCGAACTATGCGCAATCCAACACTACTAAATAAGCATGCATTTGTTCGACACCTAGATCTTGCAAAGCAGACAGCAGTCGCTATGTCGTTCGATTGACGAAGAGAGCTTTGATGACTTGGAAACACGAAACCCGAAGTATCCGCTGAGATTCCAACGCGCTGGGAAGCCCCACAAGAGCTCCATCCATTGGTATGCATATAGACGAGTATCAGACGTGGGCGTGTTCGCGATCAACGATCGCGTTTCAATGCTTGCACAGAGAAAAACATCGTTTGTTCTAACACAACCAAGAATGACACGCATTTTCTAAGTTGCATTTAAGAAAATGCGATTGAACATTCTACAGTCAATTGCGCAACAAGTCTGCAAGGTGTACATGAAACTTTAAACTCGGTTTCTCATACACTTTTTTCCAGCTTGCGTACAAGCTTTCATCAATAAAAATAAAATACAAACGATCTGTTCTCAAGGCTTCTAGGCTACAGAAGCCAAATGCGATATCATTTTGCATTGCCTAACCGCGAAATTTCACGTAAATGCAACTTGTACGGTGCTTTCTCGATAACTGCTGTCTTACAGTGCGGCCTTCTTTAAACTCGCGACGTCACCGATGATCTGCCAATGAAACTAGATCCAAGTTTCGAATGTCATTGAAACGTAGAGCAGATCATATGACAGAGCGTCAGCGGCTACTTTTATGTTCAGAACTGGCTTGCGTTAGTCTGCTCGCCCTCTCGGCTCCGGCCGAAGCCCGTCGAGTTCAACGCCCATCGGCGTCCATCGGCGTCTCATATCTAAATTTATCTGGGCATGCCGATCTCGATACCTCGGACCTACATGCGTACGTATGACTGAGTAAGGATACAAGATTTCAGAGAACAGGCCCGTCGGCCGGAGTCCACTCCCCTGTCGGCCTCGGTTCATGGAATCCGTAAACAGATCGGCGGCGGCAGCAGCAGCAGCAACAGCGCAACCACAGCCACGACCGAGAGAGGACCCCGGGAGGCCTGCATGTCCATCTCGCCGCCTTGACGAGAACCTGACAGCGTTGTATGACGTTGTTGTCCGCTGACCTTGCTACCACTGGCAGCTCAAAGGGTGCTCAGAGAGCATCATAAAAAATGTTTATATATAGATATATATATATATATATATATATATAGGAAGAGAGACGGGGACCCGAGGAGCACTGCTGTCAACTGCTGCGACATTATATACGTTGTTGGCGGATGGCTGACTTGCAAACGGGCACGCCCACACTGAACTGATGGGCAGCCATGCGGAAGAAGGCAAACTACTACAGACGAGCATCGTGCGAATTGACGTGAGGACAGTGCCAGGATGACGACAGACCGCGTTGCCTCGTAGACCGTTGAACGCTGAACTGCGGCTGTCCTGCGTCTGAATCTCTGCACAGCCATTTAATACGCCCAGCGCAGGGATGTCGGTGTCCTGCCCGAAGATGATACCGAACAGTGGAAGGCCACTGTCCGTAGCTGCTACGGCCATTGGATTGTATATACAAAGAAGAGGACCGCTCGGTGATACGTGGTACAAGTAGTTGCGCACGTAGACCCAATTAGCTCTACAAAGTCGGTGATGAATTTGTGCACTCTACTGGACTCTGTAGGGGTTCCTCTGGGCGCGGTAGTTGTGCGATTAGATGACTTGCCCTGTCAAGGATTTTGCGTGCCACGTGAGTGACATTTGCTGTACGGAGTAAACCCTGAGTGTTAGTCACTGCCTTAGCACCTCTTTCGACACGCAGTCGTTTATTTCTCTAATCACAGCATAACTGCTGATCGTGTGTATATTTTTTGGCTCTTCAGACATTCAAATGTTGTCCCAAAATACTGTACGCAAATCCAACACCGTTGTTCACTTTGAGGGTTCGTGGGACTATTGTGTGTATTAATGTTCCTTGCATGGCCTTTTTTCATTTTTTTCTTTATCCTATATCGATTTACAAGCAAATACCTCGAAAAGCTGACCGTTTAGAAAATAGCATTTACCAGATAACCACGCTAACAGAATAGGACCTAGAGACTATCCCATCGGCTAAAAGCGTTCCACTTTAGCATCATAACACTGCTGTTTTTATGGGCTAGTACAGGTTCTCAGGCACCTTTCTCACTGACCAGCACGCCGCGACGCACAGAGTCAGGCGCATCTGGGAAATTTCTGTTCAACGGCAATAGCTGAATTCGTGCAAAGCGCAAAGTCCAAACTCGAGTCACGTGTTTTGTTGCCGCCCTATGTGTCCTAGTTTGTTATCGTATACATGTGGAACTGCTTGCTGCCTTCTATACACGCAGTTGAACGCATTCGGAAAATTCACGCCCACGGCCATCTTTATGCGCTGCGGGCGGTAAAAGTAAGAAATAAGGACTGCCGGCTGCGGCATCAGCAGTCACATCTGTGTGTTCCGTGCTAATACAACAACAAAAACAATCATAGCAACAGAGGTAGCAGCAGGCCTAGTTGCGAAATAGTCAGCCTGCTGAACGCCCACTTCAAGGCAAGCTCTCAAGGACTAGATGATGGTTCCTGGTTGTTCGGCGTTCCTGTAGTTTGTGTTGCCTTCTTTAAACCTGGATGTCTAGTCTGCAAATATGCATACGAAAGGCGAGCAGCATATGAACGTTCCTCGTTGGCATGACCTTCTACTCTGCGTGAGACTTCTGAGCTTGGGGATTGGTCAAAGAAGAACAGCTCTAAGGGGGAGACTGCAATCTGCACTCGATTCTGTCGTGCAGCTCTCGCAGGTGCTAAGAGAACAGGTGCATCATTGCAATAGTGAACTGACGCAACTCGCCTTGCCCGCTGTTGGCAGGCCGTCGTATGTGAGCGGGCCGTAGGCCTACTACATCCAAGACTTGTGTTCCCGGGCCCTTGACCCGTCCGTTCAGAAAAGCCACTCTGTTTCCGTAGCGGCAGCGCGTGCGGCAAGTAGATCCCGACATTAAGGGGGAATGGAGTAGATGGACTTGACCAGCTTGTAGTCGTAGGAGTTCGTGCGCGTAACGTGTTTCTGGATGCCAATGCTTGGTCAGCAACACGTGATGACTCATGCAGACACATATATATATATATATATATATGCACTACATACATATAGTATGTAGCGATGTATGAATATACATTGTTCTCTGCGTCAAACTTGCCTCAAACTAACGAAGTCATTCCTCTCAACACTTAGTCCTCTTTTCAGAGCGTCCTTCTTTGCGACAGCGGCTGAATGGCAGTGTACTCAATTCAGGTCTGTTCCAAATGAAACTCCAAAGTAAATGACACGATTATACCCCGCACACGTAGACGCATAAATAATGAATAAAATACTGGCGATACCTATTCTATGTTTCGACACGAGATGGCATATGCGCAAGCGGACATACATGTACATAAATGTAAACACGTATGATGTACATACAGACAGACGGTCGCATGTACCTAAATGTAAACACGAATATTTGCATACCTATGTATGCACTCACAATACAGAGTTAGGCGGCTAACTTGGCGCGCTTTGGCTAAGGACTTTGACGGGCTGCTTAAACGGGAGTAACTATGACTCTCTTACCGGCCTTGGTCTGCTGGCGCGCGACTTCCGCGTGCTTTCGGGTGCCGCGGGACCTTCACGGGGCTCCTATGTAAGTTAGTCAGACGGTACAAACTCCCGTGTTTTAACAACTAACCGGGGGGCAAGGCATACGATAGAAACTGGGTGTCAACGAATTTATATTGTCATCCTGTCGTGGCCCATTCGAGGGCTGTTAAGGCTATTGCCAATACGGGGGGACCGTTCTGCACGAGGACCCCCGGGCTGGACGGTTAATGCCCCGGGTGACACCCGGTGGTACCGTCCGGGACGCCTGCTGCCTTGGCTTAATAGGCAAAATGGGTGAGAAGTGACCACATGAAAGCAGACCACCGGTCGAGAGGACCTTCTGGCCCCGTAATCACGGGGAACCCCTGCGCTGGAGTGGGTCAAACTCCCCTTCGGAGGGGCGCGTAATATTCTGGTGTGTAACGCGGAATCGCGAGGTGAACGCGTCTTATCGGTACGGTGGAGTAGTGTGGTACCCCCATTCCGAACCTCGATAGGGGGGAGGGTGGGGGAGCTGCTGGCCTGTCTATTCGGGCTGGCGGGCACTCCCGTCAAAGGCTCGCGCGTATTAAATCGCGGGCGGCGGGAGTGTAAGTATTTCTCTCTTTTAGTAAACACGAATATTTGCATACCTATGTATGCACTCACAATACAGAGTTAGGCGGCTAACTTGGCGCGCTTTGGCTAAGGACTTTGACGGGCTGCTTAAACGTGTTCGGTTTGTGCGGTACATGCGTCATGTACAAAGATCAGAAACTGGGCATATGTGTACTTAATTTCCTTGTAGGCTGCGCGTTACCCTCTTCGGTGGAAAAAGAGGAAAAGAATCACTTATTCTCTGTGGGAAACTATTACTTATAAACCCGTTGGAGTTTATAAACTTCGGCAAGATATAATGTTTGCCTCGTTGATATGTGTTTATTAGAATCGAACATTGCACTGTGGAATGGAAGTGCCGCCGGGTTTAAAGGAATGCAATTGGTATAGTACAAAGCGGAATACGGACAATAGGGTAAACAGGTTTGGGGGAGTTGGGATAATAACAAGAGGCGGTATTTCGTGCGAAGAAGTTGGGGAGGCCAAAATGAAGTATCTGGTGGTTATAAAGATACACCTTGGAAGAGATCATATGGGCAGGTATAGGGGTCTACAGAGCGCCAAGCAACACGGAAGAAGAAGATAAGCAGCTATTTAAAAGAGTACATAAAGTAATTGAGGAATAAAATTATAAGGGAGGGGCAATATGTCTGGGAGATTGGAATGCACATATCGAACAGCTGGGCGGACGAGAAGACAGAGCGGGCAGAAGACTGGTACAACTAGCAGAGTTAAGTGAGGCCCAATTTTGAAATTTTGACCCGCGGGTAGAAGGGAGATATACGTACACACAGAAGGATAAAAAGTCATGCGTAGATTATGTACTGACGTAACGGACTGAGAGGTAAAATAGATACATGTGTAGAAGAAATCAGGATAGATGAAGAGAAAACATACAATGTTGGAAGTAATCACAATTGGGTAGAAGTAAGCGGGAGGAAGAAGAGCCGGGGCGCGAAATTGTACAAAACAAATGTTTGGATAAACGCAAATGGGCGCAGAAAGTAGAATACATATACAGCTCTTAGTGGCAAGTGGGGAAAGGCTGGTTGGCGAGATGCATAGGCATATTAAGGACGCAAAAGAGAGAAGAACGAGGACGGTGGAGTGATCAAATAAAAAAGGCAATAATGAAGCGGAAAAGGTGAAGTAAGAAGCACAGAAACGTAATGGGAAGGGCTGTAGACAAGGCAGAAGAATATTGGGCAAATTGCAAGGAAGCTAAGAATAAAACTCAAATGTTGATACAAGATGCAATTAAAAATGCAGACGAGAGAGAATTTAACAGGATTTTGGGGGCCCCCAAGGGCCTGTGAGCCTTCTTCCCAAGAAGGGGGTAGATAATGACACTTTACAAAATCGGCGACCAATTACAATTACACCTATAACGTATCGAATATTTATGCAGGTGTTTTAGAGTAGAATGCAGAGAATTTAGGAGACACATGAAAAATAGGAGAATGACAGTGCGGGTTTAGGATAGGGTATAGGCTAGGTGATCATCTTTTTATTCAGTCAGGGTGTGCAATTATCGAGATTGCCGGGACAAGAGTGTGTGGCAGGATTTTTAGATCTTAAAAACGTAAATGATATGCTAGACAGAACAAAGTTGTATCCAATTATGTTAGAGAAGGATTTGGAAAGAAGCTGGGGGGAGTTACTAGAAGAAATTTACAGGAATAACACGGTAAGAATAATACTAGCAGCCGAATAATATAGAGAGTCTGTCTGTTGTCGTCGGTGATTTTGTTTTATGTATATAGAGAGAATAGCGCGAAGGATTATTAGAACGAGTTTAGAATGGTAGATAAGGGAAAAGGGTGTATATATCAGGACACCCGTGCTGCTGTTTGCTGACGATATGATAGTGTTAGGACGGGGCACTAGCAAAGTTCGACAATTGTTAAATGCATGTGGGGAAGCAGCGGAGGAACTGGGCATGGTGTTTAATGAAAAAAAGAGCGCAATTTCAGTATTTAATGGGGTTAGGGGGAAATGAAGCGTGTAGAACAGGGGAAGGAATTGGATTATAAAAGGCAGTACAAGTATCTTGGAGTGACAATGACTATAGAGGATAATTATTCAGAGGAAGAAAATATATTACGGAGGAAGAAGGCTAAACGGGAAAGAAATGCAGTAAGGTGTAAGGGCCTCTGGGGGTTTAATAAATATATATAGTAACATGGAATATATGGAAGGCCATGCATGTGCCAGGATTGACCTTTGCTAATGCTTCTCTGGTCCACAGCAGGGGGTTGGGAAATATATTAGAAACAATACAAAGATAAGTGATAAGATTTGCATTGGGTTACCTTTTAATTGCGCCAGGGAATTTCATGAGAAGGAAGGAGGGATGTCAAGATATACAAAGGGAAGTACAAAGTAAGTTAAACTTAGTATTAAGATTAAAAATGTCACAATTAAGAGATGGATTAAACAGATGCAGCTGGTAAAGACGGCACTAAGGGTTAAAACGAAGTGGAAGTGCAGAGTAGAGTTCGCAGCTAGGGAGATTGGGTACAGTAGTCAGCAATGGGCAAGAGCGAGAGTATCGGAGAAAATCGTGAAATTGAGGGCAAACGAGTCATATACAGGCAAACGGAAATTGGCAATGGGTTCCAGATCGAGTCTTGCCAGTATATATAGAAAGGAAAAGTAGGAAAGGGACGGGGTAGAATGGGTATACGATGATTTAAGAACGAGTGGGCTATTGACATATGCCAGGACAGGGACGTAGGATACAAGGATACATAGAGCTAACTATAAGGAGGGGCAAAGTACAGAATGTCGAGCATGTGGGCTAGAGAATGAGTCAATCGAACATACTATTATAGAATGTATAGCCTTAGGGGAGCAGAGATATAGAGCTGTCGGAGGCCCTAGCATTATAACCAAATGTTAACAAGGACATGGTCGATATTACAAAGAAGAGGTTGTCCCAGTGGAAAGCAAATACTCAGTAGGTTTTGAAGTATACATTAATTGTATGGATGCGTAGGCAACATATATACTGCCGCTCTACGCGCCCCTAATATAAAAGAGTAACACGTGTATGTAGGTATACATACCAAGCAAATAATAAATAAATCAATCAATCAATTACATGTTCATTGCAGCGGGGAATTTTTCCAGTTTTGAGTGCCTTAGAATCAAGGTTAGCTAAAAGTTTTAAAATGTCGACCATACGACCAGTCAATTTGTTCGTACTATATTTGTAAGCTGCCTTTCTGCAATACGTTTTGATGGCATCATACTTTGCCATCTGTAGTGAAGCCGTGAAGATCTGTAGTGAAGCCGTAGATACAATCTGTGTCTAATGGTAATGCATATGCTCCATACATACACATATGTAAGCATTTACATATTTACACGTATTATGCAATACTTTATGTTGATTTACAGATATACGTTAATATTTGTGTAAACAAATTAAAATAAATAGTATTCATAATAATAAATTCATTTTATTGGATTCATTAATTTTTTCTAAATGAGTAAGCGAGAATCAATTTTTGCGGAGAATAGCGTCATTTATGTTGATGCCGAAAATGCGGCTCGCGTGAAGGCTGCGATTGACGAAAACTTAAGCATAACGTATGCATCGCTGGTGCATGCGCTGACGAAATACCCAACTTAATCATGCAACTAGGCTTCAAGACACGCAATGTTTTCCTCTAAAATTTATAAAATTAATTATGGTGTATTTTCAAACAAACAAATTTACAGGGATATATGATACAATAATATATATATATATATATATATATATATATATATATATAAATCACGCAACATGGCACAAACATATTGTATTACATCATTGTTATATACCTCATCTGACAGCTAAATATGGCATCATATTTTTGCACTACAATTAACACACTTGTCGAACAGCCAAAAGTAAGATTGTTCGGAACGAGCGCGTCATTCGCTCATCGTAGAGTGATGAGGGTCACATCACAACGACACACTGTTTATTAGTTCACTCATTGCGTAACATAGATTAAGCAGGTGTTGAACAAAGGGAAACTCTCTATGGGGACTCTAATCGCCACCACACACCGTAACGTCGAGATAACGACGTAGCATTTTGGTGCATCGTGATCATTATGAATCTACCGTTTCATGTTTTTATGTAGTACAAGGCCAAGCCAGTGGTTTGGGAGAAAACAACCGGCTGTTTGTAAAGCAAAAAGTTCCCGCCCTTAAGAAGCGCGCTTTGTGGTAGACGAGAAAATAATTATACGACGTTGGTCCTATCAGCATAAACAAATAAGCCAAAAATGTTGACGGTCCTCTTCGCTTGCGAGAAAACTAAGGTTAACTCAGGACCAACGCTCCGGGGATTCAGGCTAAAAGCAACGCTTTCACCGAAATGTTCTGCATACAATTTAGCAAAGACAATTCAGAAGTCTCACAAACATAATCGATCATAAAACGGACTCCTCGGGTGCTTCGATGCCGACCTGTAGCCACGAGGACTCAAGGCGACCGAGCTTAAACGCCCGCCTGCCTATGCTCTGAGATAAGGCCGAAACCAACCGACTGTACCTGTTGAGCGGCCAAGACGGCCTAGCATTTGAAGTAGATAAGAACGGTTAGGACGGAGTTGAAAGCAGCATCCATTTCATCAAGGACGACGCTTAGGCAAATTTTACGACTCCCAAGTGAGCTGATCAACTTGTTACGGAAACCAATTTGGTCAAGCGATAGAAGTCCTATCGAATCAACGCTCCTATCTAGTCTAGAACTAACAAATTGATTTCAATGGTTTTAGAGATAGCGCCAGCAAAAAAATATATAAGGCGATCGATGGTTGCGAGGATCGTATTACCTTTCTCTTTGTACAAGGGAATTATCATCTTCGTGATAAGACGTGCAGGTACGTGATTGATACGTTTGTATAAAGAGTGCAAGGTATCCCTAAAAACCTTCGAACGCGCAATTTCATTTGTTTTATCGAAAAGCCTTTTCCACGGAGTATCCCGAACAGTGCCTAGAAAGACCCAATACTGAGAGTATCGTGCTTTTTTAGGGGTACAGGAGTTTCCAAATGCGGCCGACAGACAACTTTTCTAAAAAAAAAAAAACAAGGTATTGTTCGGAAAATGGGAGAGTCTTTAAAATTGCCGGCCGAATAGAGACTGAATAGGAGCAGTTAAATGTGACCAATGCGCGTGCTCGAGACCGGTCTGTACCACCAGCGACACAGTAGCAGAGATTCCTTTCAGTTCTAAAGCGAAACGTGATCGGCAAATAGGGGGACATACATCAAATTAACCTTAGCATTGCCTATCAAACGGCAGGGAATTTGAGTAGACACTGGCGTGAGGTCGTCTTATACAGATATTAAGAAGCGTGTGAACCGTATGAGTTGACATGGCTAGAAGAAAACCCGACAATATAACATTGAAAGCCCGTATATGTCTCAAATGCAAACGTGCCGCCTAGGCAATGCAGTATTGCAACTGTTAGAAGTGCGTGAGAAGGGGATTCGGCAAGTCGAGCGTACGTAAGTACCGACGCCACAACCAAGACTCGCTAAGCCACGACAGGCTGTAACCAGTTCGAAGCCATCGATACATGGCGAAGCGCCAGCCAATTAAATTTGCGGCAGCTGCGTCAATGCCAGCGCCCTGGTCGTATAGGAAGTTGCAATTGTCTCTAGTTGACCAGATTTCCTAAGTCTTCAGTCCTCGCGCTCACATCGTTGGCGGCAAATTTGCCAGCACTAAGCTTGACACCATGCCGAACCTGGCAGCTACTTTGGAAAGCTGAGACGATTTATATAAATAAGATTATAGATTGCTAGTGACTTAGTGAGATGGGCCTAGGTAAAACTTGAAAGAGCGTCAATTGAATGCTTTTAATGATACCCCTTAAGACATATCGCCCGCTTAGTTGACACTGCGCTGAGAATCCTCAGGACGGGTTGGATAGAAGATAGTATATCATTATTGTGCTTCTGTGTTTTCCTGGAACTGAGCTAGGCAGTGTCTGCTTTTCAACGCGCAAACGGTACTTGCGTTTGTTTTTTTGTTTATGGTCTGTGGGGATATTTCTTAGGGATGCCTGTGGAGCGTCGTAGATTGACCCAAACTTCCAATCCGAACGAACGGCCTCAAAGACCAGCGATCTCACAGCGGTGGGCGATAAGGAGGATGTTGTAGCTAAGAGTTTAGAGGGCTCACTCCATGCCAGAGGAACAGTTTGTCATCCATTCTCAATCAGCATTGTAAAAAAATGAGAATTCGATCGACAATAAGAATGGAAAGTTTAGTGCTTGACCTGCTGTAGGGGTCGGCTCTTCTCGATTTTGCACGTTCCGAGAGGGCAGAATACATATATATACGGACTTTCGACAAAATTCGGTGTGACGTGAGCATCGACTCGTATCGTTTAGCGTCGGGTTCCGCATCAACTTTTTACAGCTAGAAAAGTTTATTGAAACTGAATGTCCAATTTATATATATATATATATATATATATCAGTAATAGATGTTCCATGTATTTAATTATGCGTGCACAGACGCGTCCACGTGCATGCATATATATATATATATATATATATACATAAAACAAAGCGTCTTTGCTATCTCTACTAACCACTACCACCACCACCGCCGCTAATATATTTTGCATTGTTGTAAATAAGTACAACGCAGCGACATGGGGGAAGAAGGGAGGGCAAAAAGTTTTCTAGATTAATCGACTTCATATCTTGCCTCTCGTTTGCTATCGCTGTCGTGAGGCCGCACTTTTGTCGTCTGCTTAGATACTTTCGCAGATTCGTACTTTGCGCGTGCGCCCCCTTGGCCTCGTAGGCTGGCTGTGTTCCTGCAGGCCGCAGCGATATATGGCGGCGCACTGTCCCGTCTCGAATAGCGGGAACAAACGCATGCTATTGAGCGGACGGATAGATCGTTATGTGCGAGTAACTCTTTGTGGTGGACGAGCGAATGCTTGCGTGAGGCGTGTGTCGGTGTTTGCCCCCTAACCGTCAATAGGGCCCCACCACCCCTGGCCAGTCGATAAGCAGACGACATTTGGCGGAAGATTGTCCCTCACCGCCGTATTGTTTTTCATTCCGCAAGCATGTTTTCCTCCTTGTGACTCCTTCTCGTTCTGCTGTTGTCTTGCTTCAGCGGAATAGAGAGAGGGAGTGAATAGTGCATGTAATTGTATATATATATATATATACACAAAAGCATAAGGCGGCAAATTTTAGAAGTGGCGAATCGGCTGAACAGAACGAATGGAGAGGGCAAATGTTAAAAAAATTTATAGTATTACATAAGCAAGGCCCGGCAAAAGGATAAATACAGAAAGTAGGAGAGCACGCACAACAAAGAGAAAGCAAATTATGGCGTGTAGAAGGGACAGAGATAAAATTGTTTCACAGCAACGACTCGAAAATGCATTCTCGAGTAGGTGCTCCTACTTTTGTCACCCTGTATAGACGCGCTTGTTGGGACCCGCCACCCCCTAGAAGGCTTCAGCCTCGCCGGTGAGGACATGAAAGGTTGCGTGGGTGCATTATCTTCAACGAAACACGTCGCCTTCTTCGTAATATCACTCCCTGTGTATGAGGAGCAACAACAACAACAACAACAATAATGCTGTTTATGCTCAGTTTGCAATAGTTTGCTCGCTGAGGCTCTACAAAACGGTCAGAGAAACAATAATGCTGATGGTGGTGATGATGACGAGTGCAGGGCGATATATCTATATATATATATATATATATATACAATAGGTGGATCAGGAGTTCGTAGCATGAAACGCAAGCAACCGGACAAAGACCACGAATATTTTTATTCTTTCATATAATCTCAACCAAGCTCGTATATATATATATATATATATACCAAAGCATATACGTATTGTTTTGTCAACGGAACGGGTGAAGGAGATTACTCCAACTCTGACACAAGAAGTCGTGGGTCTCGGTACGACGGAGCACCTTTTGAAAAACTTCCTCTGGATATTTGCAAATGTTTCTGAATAATATTATTAGAGAATAATATAAGGCACATGTTGATCACAACTTAGTATTGCGTATTTATGTGTAGTGGAAAATTAAGATCAGATTTAAAGTATTTAAAACAGCGGTCTGCAGAGGAATCGCCGCTACAGTTATCGGCTCTATGAGAAACATGGGCTCGAAACTTATTGCAAAATAGACAATATATATATACGATGACCTGCTGAATAACAAGTTTAACAAAGTGTTGAAAGGGATGTAAGGAGCGCCAGTAGCACATATATATATTTATATATATATATATATATATATATATATATATATATATATATATATATATATATATATATATTGAGCATTACTTGCATTATACCACGATGCCGGATAACGGCTAGGTCTGGCCGTTCTAGGTATAACTTGCCATACAAATATTAAGAAATGTAATATTCATATGAATACGTTTGTAATTTTTTTTTTCTTTAACTTCTTATAAAATGTATATTTATTATAATTTAGAATAATATATGTAATGCTTCACGACGTTGCTGTTCGTCGACCAAGTTGCTCCTTCTGCGCGCCGTAGCCGCTCTGTTTTTTATTTTTTTATTCATACGAATTGCTCTTAAGCATTTAAATATTGCTATATATCGATACAACTTTACGCCGGCTACATGAGACCATTCGCAAGATAAATGATGGCCCTATGAACACGATAACTGGACTGAGCTACTCCGGAGACCTTAATTTGTGGAGGAGGGTTAAATGCAGTTAACCCACAAAAAAAAGTCTTTGGAGTAGCTCAGTCCAGTGGTCGTGTTCATAGGGGCATAATTAATCTTCCGAATGCTTTCATGTAGCCGGCGTAAAGTTGTATCGCTAGCTAGCAATAATTAAATTGCTCCGGAGACCTAATTGGTGTCATTATCTCTCAGTTGACTAACTCCTATTATATGATGAATTAACTTGATTATTGCTCTAACAAGTTAACTACTATTTTCACTAATACTACTCTACTTCTATAAATATAGCATTATTAGCATGACGATAAAGGTAGGCAGCGAATACGTGCGCGTATGCTGGCTGAAATTCGGCGATAACAAAACGAGCGGCTAACGTAGATATAACCGCCCAACTTGCTTTTTTTTCGACAGTGATTATTGCAAATGAATCGTGTTTATTATATATATATATATATATATATATATATATATATATATATATATATATATATATATATATAAATTATTGTTTATTAAGGAATAAAAATGGAGCTACAATTGTCTCCCGAGAACGATATAGATATATATATATATATATATATCGGTGTTACAATCAATGCTCGATCCATTGTGAAGTGTAGTACTCTAGAAGCTCTATATAGATAGATCAATAATAGTATTATTATAAATTAAGCAATGATAATCAAGACATAGCTTACTATTAGATCGGGTTTTCAGCGGAAATCAGCGGTGGGGCACTTATCCATAAATTAAGAAAACATCGTGACACACGGAACGGTGTAGTCTCAATCCTTACCCGAAGTGAGCTGGCATGATCTGAGATTGATGTACCGCTGTTAATATAAATTTCCGGGTTTCACCAAAAAAATTGCGTGTGATGTTATTTTTGGTGACAGAGTCTGATTTATAATAGTATAAATGTCCCCTACTGGTACAATATATGTGAACCACAAAGCTCAAATTGACATTTTAGCGCATGACCTATTATTCCTGATGGAATTGTGACCGTACAGTTCTACTAGCCGGGACTTCAATCAACCAAATATTATTTGGGGTACGTTCAACGTGTTATGACTCTCGAACGATAATACTGAAAAAAAGATACTTTTGAACTTCTGCGTCGAGAACGAGGTCAAACAATGTGTTACAGAAAAAAAACACGCCTGGGCAGACAACAAGATTCGCTACAAGACATTTTGCAACGGTAATTCGGTGGATGAAGTTTGAAGGTGCAGCCGAACCACCTCTCCTCGAATCGGATGGTGGAGCTCTTCATAACTTATTGCGAGCGCCCCAAGCAAATATCAAGAGCCAAGTTAGATTATAAGAAAAAAAGGGATTTACGACGCCATGAAGCTGAATGTTGAGCTCACCAGCTGGACCAGACTTTTCTACGGTTGCTTGTCTGTGTACTCAATCTATTTACACTAAACTTATTGACTATATGTACCGTATTTACATTCAACGTGGTGACTATATGAATTTACCGCATATCGTCTATTGACAGACATGTGCGTGGACTCTAAGTAGGTTTTGATAAACAAGTCAACGAGCAAAATATTAAAACTCAACAAAGCATACAGTCGACAAACGACTCTAACGCGCTCTGTGATTTGATACACGAAGTAAACTCGCTCAAAAAATCCGCTATACATTAAAACGTTTACAACCTAGGATAAAAGACCAGAAATCCATTTGTTAATCTTCCGGGTAAAACCTGCACAGTTTAATTTTGGAAGACTCAGTATGACAGAGCAGAACTTTTCATGCATCAAGGTATTTTGACGTTCTACACGGTAACTTATTTAAGGTGGTGCTCAAGTTTGGGGTAGGGACTAAAATATTGGCATGAATATACGACTTTCTACGTGAGCGGACCATTTGCGTCGTGTTGATAATGGTTTGCCTGAGAATGATCACGGAAAATACAATTACTCCATTAGTGGCCATTCCTTCCCTCCAAAAGAAAAACTGATCAAAGATCTTGGCGCAATGACGTCTGTAAATATCAGGTACGCAGAACACGCAATAGACATCGTTCTGAGCGACACAACAAGAGAATTGGGTCACGCACCTACTTAAACTCCACAAATATACTCAAAACAATTTGAGGTGTACGTACTACCCATAATCATATATGCGGCTTCAGGCTCGAATCCATGTCTGAAAAAAGACCAGCGGCTCCTAGAAAAGATAAGCAGTAAATACCGACCTAGAGTTGCATACAAGTGTGAAATGTCACGTGATGACTTTCCAGCATGCTTACATATTTTAGAACTTAATGAAAATATCTCGTGATAATGTCGTTGGTATTGAGCCATACTGAGCTAACGGTAAAGGTGTTTAACATTATCAAAACAACTATGTGTTGTAAGAAGCATATTCGTCCAAGGGTTGTAGCGACAAAACGAATTCTAAACTGTATGTTTTCATGGGGAGCCAATTCCATGGAAGCTTGATGATAACAGAATAAATAATTCGTTGAATAAAGATATTATGCATATATATATATATATATATATATATATATATATATATAATTTCAAGAAATTGTGACGTCGATGATAAACAGTTTAATCTAAATAAATTTGACGCCTAGAGATTTCATTAAAATTATATATATGCACATCCGTGCCATACGTAAAGCATCCATGGCAAAAACGTCCCACATTGCCTGGTCGATAATTATTTCAACCGAAGAGCAGTACATGCGGCTATCAAACTGATCAAATGACGCCGACAAGATGCGTCTAAACGTCCCTCAATGAACGGCAGCTAAAGACTAGCTCCACGCGCTCCCAGCAGTAGCAACAGGAAGCCTGCTTGAGCAAACTCATTACGAATGGTGGTGAACGTCGACGCCACCACCTGGGTGCAAACATAGTTGAGCAATACGCATGCATTTATGGTAAAGCTGTCGACTCCTTGGGAAGACATGGACTGTCACGCCTCAGTCGCGCTCAAATGAATCAAGCATTAATGGCAACAGAACATTGCACATCGCCCGAGCCAGAGAGGCCCAATGCCTCACGCATTTAGAAGGACGACGTAGATTCGACCGGCTGTCGCTAATACTCTGCTAAATCGGAAAAATCTTGCTGTGGGACGGTACGGTTGTGGACACTCTGGTATCCTCCAACATCCACGCCAGCGCCACTATAACAAGCAATTCAAACTAAATAAATACGCCTTACTTCAAATTCCCACCGTGGGCATTTGAAACCCTTAGCGATTCAGGACGTCGCGCAGTCAATTCCGTGAACTGTGCTATCAACTAATAAGAGCTACAGGTGAACCGAACTTCAAGGTATTTTTTTACGTAACGTCCCACGCTCGGCGTACAAAGCGCAAATGCCGCTGCAGTAATGGGCAGAACGATGTCAGAAGCCGATATCACAGACCTCCTACCGTGACTGCTGTATAAGGAATTGCTGCAGTGCTTCTCAACAATCGGCAGATTTTCGTTTTAAAACACATGCCTGAGACTTGAATTTTTAACGATAGAATGGGCTAATAGTGCATAGCGCAACCATAGTACTATAAAGCAACTTGACAAAAGCTGTTTCTCTACACGCTATACGTCACAATATAAATATATACGGTGGTACATAAGGTGTGAACATGATTTGCACCTGAGAACGTTTTCGAAATTTTCCGCGCAGTGAAGAGTGAGTTAAAATCCAATTTATTGGCGGAGGATACCGTCATCTTTGTCGATATTTCAGCGGAACACTCGAGTCGGCATTCTCCAACCGGCAACGGTATGAGAAATTTGCGACTAAGCGAGTCGGTACCACAAAAGCCGGCCATAAAAATCGCCGGGCCGCATGCTATTGTTCTGCACGTACTTGCGCCAATGTGTGGGCGGGTAGATGCCTACTCGTAGAAAAGAAGAGGAGAAACAATAAACTACGGGGCTCTGTTAGAAGCTAACGCAGCTACGGAACCAGCAAACATAATAGACGCTCGAAGGTAAGCAAACTCCAAGCGACACAAACACACCTGTCTATATATATATATATATATATATATATCAACTTTAAAGGGATGAGGAGAAGACGGGAAAGATATGACGACATAAAAGGTGTGACACCACAGGTAGAGGGTGAAAGAGCAAAACAGGGCGAGACTTGACAGCGCGTGACACTCAAACACACACAGCGACGATTGATTGGCTCTAATTGATTTGTAAAGTGAAATTTCACGCCTTTGCCTTCAGCTTCACCTCATGGCCCCGGCGAGCAGATTGTCGTTGTTGTGGCTATGATGGTTGCTGTGGGCCGGCTCTCTGGGTTTCCCCAGCCCATGAGCCCATAACAGCTCCCGGTAGTACCAGCGTGCCTTCCTCAGTAAGTAATTTTTCTTTTGACCGTTTGCTGCTGCTGCTGGAAGGCCTGTGAGGCCTTGGGGGTATCGAAGCGATGCCCATATCCATATGTTACCCACTTACCCACCTTCCGTCTTTACGTCGGAACACACACACAGACTCACAACAACTTGCGTGACTTCGACGGTCGACGCACGACATGTCACACACTGAATCCTGAGTGTTTTCTTCCTGGCCTTCGTTCATTCATTGTGTGCATCGTGTTCGTTTGTTTTGATTGTCACCTGGTCGGGATCCTCATCTGCCAGGTAGGACCAGATTTACGGAGGGCAGGAATTAGATAGCAAAATAGACAGGGAATGAGGCAAGGAAGATAGATACAGCTAGACAGAGAGAGTGAGATATATATGTACATGTAAGAAAGGGCAAACGCGTTTTGTCAACAGCACGGTGTGCCGTGTGTTGACGAATATTTGCCTACTAGGCACCTACGTAGACGAGCCAAACAGTGGAGCGGCCAGCGCAGGGAGCTTACAACACAACACAGCAATGACGTCTCCCCGAGGAGACAACAGTCATGACGACGACGACGACGATGACAACAATAACGTCATCGACGAAGACAACGCTAACACAATGAGAGTGCCATCAGCGAAATAGCGAAGATATTGTATTGAAAATAACAATAAATTTTCCCCGCTCGCGCCGTGTCGTGAGGGGAGCGAAACGACAAGGAAAAGAGGAACACGCCGGCCGGCCGCTCGCCCGCCCGCCAAAGCCGAACAGGACAGCAAAGCATACAAAGCGGCGGCAATTTTTCGATGCATTTTGTCTCCTCGGTTCTGTTTTCGTCAATGTCTTTTCTTTTGCTTTTTCCTCTTCTTATTCTTTTTCTTCTTCTCAATCGTCGTTTCGACTACAACGACTACTACTACTACTATTCAAAGAAGTAGACGATGAAGATGACGAGATGGGGAGAGGCTCCTGCTATTTTCTATCGATTTCCCGCTCTTGGTCTACTTCTGGTCCCGTGTCCTTCCACTAGGCGCGCTCCCTCCTACGCCTTCATCATGCATGCATACATACAGCCATGCATGTTTGCTGTCGACAATCGACTGGGAATTGCAAAGTGAAAAAGCTATATGTAGAAGGCGGACGACAGGTCAACAGAACGCTGGACTCTGCCTGTTGTATAGCACTCGACACAGTGACAACAACAACAACAATAATCAACTTGAGACAGCAACAACAACAACAAAAATCGACTTGAAACAGCAACAACAACAAACAATACGAACAGCATGGCAACAATACAACGGCAACATTAACAGCAACAGCAACGACAAGAAGCAAAAATACAACGACATCGCGCATCGTGGAAGAACTCAGGCGTGGTAGTGTAATAGCTAGGCATACGCACGATGTCAGCCATAGTAACATCCGATTAATTGACTAATTCATTATATTATTGTAGCTGCGTACGTGCATGGCGAATGACTCCGGTAGCCACGGCCACAAGCTATCTGTCTAATTAACTAAGTATTGTCACGACAGGAACAACATTAAGAGAAAATAGATTTCAACGAGCTAGGCAATCATAGGTTATTTTTTCGACTTAAATGATATTTCCATTGCCGATCTACGGTGCAAAAAAACAGAGTTTTAGCGCCACGCGACGCATTCCGTTTTGAAGGCATCCTTGTGTAAATCTGCATAGTTTTAGTTAAATCTATACTAACCATTTGCCTCAATAAAGCGTTATCTAGTCAGATAGTACGGATATATATATATATATATATATATATATATATATAATTTATTTGTTTATAGATACCGATGTATACCGCTGCGTTAAAGCCTCTGACAAAAACCCTTCGTTATCTGCTGGTTGAAGTATTCCAGCGACAAGGGTAGATGGCTTTCTTCTGTGTATAATAGTAAGCTTCCTTGATGAGGACACCTTATACTTTGTCTCTTTGCCGACCTTGTAGGCTACATCCGACAGGAGTACCATCAGACGTGGGAGTGATGTATGCTGATATTATAGTGTTATGTAGATGATCTCTACATAATAATAATAATAATAATAATAATAATAATAATAATAATAATAATAATAATAATAATAATAATAATAATAATAATGATGGATTTCTCTTATGATAACTTGTTGTTCCTTGATTTCAGGGGACTATATGGTATGATACATAATATTATATAAGTTTAAAAATATAAATGTATATATATGCACAAATACGACACACAATACTACAACTTGCTATAGTGGACATCAACGAGAAAAAAAGATTATACATCAAAACAACCGAAAGTATTATGTTCATACATTTTATGTTCATGTTTACATATGCAAACAGGGTTTATTTTTAATAAATAAAAATAAAAACAATCGAACGGGTGCTCTGAGACGTGCATGCGCTTAAGATCGAATCGCCGGTCAGCATCGGCGGCGCGTTCAGTGGTGTCCAGACCGTCCAGACAATTGCTGTTGTGTCCGCCCCCCCCCAAGCAATTGTTTGTTAATTGACTTTGGCGAGTGGACTACCGTAGGTCTTCTTTTTGGATTTGACTTTCTTTGTGTCTCTTTGTGTGCCGTGTAGGTGTTCTGGCCTCTCGGCTTGCCGCCTAAGGGGCGGGTGGGAGGGGGTTTAGGGGGAACTTTAGAGGTGCTATACCCCCAGCCGTTCCTTCAATTTTCCTCCTTCCTGCATGAGAACGATGCATTCACACGTAGCCGAGTCTTCCGCAGTGTGCTCAGTCGGGCGCGTCCACATCCCATGACCACATATACCATCTCGCCTGGCCGTGCGTACCTATTGACCTATCATCTTCATCATCACCATCATGGCGCGTAACGCCATCGATCGCCCTTCTTTTGTATCCTGCTTTCTCATACGATTTGGTCGCTTCTGTCTCTCGTCTTGAACACCGCCGCCCCCTCCGGTATTTCGGTTGTTTTGGCATTCGGATTTTCTCGTTATGTTTGTCGCTATCACGCCGCAGAAGACCGGCTACTAGTTACTACTAGTACAGCCACTCCTACTGTCATCATTACCATCACCATCAGCGTTATTATTATTGGTATTTCGCGTCGAGTCGCGCGGCTCTTTGATCCCTTCCCCTTATAAGAAAGCTGTGAGGTGTACATCTTTAGCCTGTTGTTGGCGTTGCTGCTGTTGTTGTTGTTGCCGTCGTCGTTGTTGTTGTTGTTGCTGTTGTTGCCGTCGTTGTTGTTGATGTCGTTGTTGATGTCGTTGTTGTTGTTGTTGTTGTTGCTGTTGTTGTTGCCATCGCCCCTTAGAAGGGAGCTGGCTGTGAAAAAACAATACAGACCAATCGACCGACGCAACTTTTACTGCTACAACAACTACGACCACAATTTGGACTTTAGCTCCTCTGCTGCTGCTGCCGCCGCCGCCGCTGCTGCTGCTGCTTCTGTTGCTGGTGTTGACCAAGCGTCCAGCCACGCAGGTAAACGGGCAAAATCAAGAGCGAATGGCCGCGACGTCCAGCAGTGCGGTAAATTTTCGTTTTCACGCTTTCTTCGTTCTACTTCGTTCGCACACCTCGAGTGGCTGGCTCTGAGCCGACGACTCGCTTGCTCGCTCGTTCGCTCGTCCGCTTGCCGCGACGCCCGTTGCCGCAGCAGACGCTTGCTGACGGCGTCTGTACGCTAAAAAGAGGCGCTGCTGATGCTGCTGCCGCCGTCCAACGACGTCAACGTGTGGCTGCTCTCTCTTCCGGCGGTGGTGGCGGCGTCGCTGCCGCCAATCTCCCCCTCAAAGGCGTCGTCTGGTCCTCTCACCAAATAGCGCCTCAGTGGCGAATAGCTCTTGTTTTATATCTACCGCCCTCTCTCTCTCTCTCTCTCTCTCTCTCTCTCTCTGGCTCTTCTTTAGGCTTTTCTACATAAGATCTCTGTCATCTCCCGCTCTTCCCCCAGCTCTCGTTTTGCTTTTCTCTCTCCCTCCTCTCTCTGGGTCTGTATGTCTGCCTCGGTCTTTGTTCGGACCTTCCTCATTATTCTTCAATATCACCAGAACGCCGCGAGCAGGCAAAATTGGCCAGAGAGGTGTCGTTTTGAGCATCACGCACACTTTTTGCTTTTTCTTTACTTTCGTTCGTCTCTTTTGTCGGTGAAGTGTTTTATCTGCGGCCGTCGTTTTGAATCGATCCTCTCTCTTCTTTTAACGAGAACTGTTCTTGCTGCTACTGAATTGCGGCTAATATTGGCGTTTGACGCACAGTTGTTTGATTCTGTAGTTACATTCTCTTGGAATATATATATATATATATACACTCAATGCCGTGCTATTACATTCCTCTGATGGAGAAAGCCCAAATAAGTCCAGTATGAGCACGCTAAACATAGCTAAACAAAAGTGCAGTCAGGCCCTCAAGCTCTTGACGCACTCCTTAAGGACGGTGTATATTATGGCATACGCCCCCTATCTGGATGCATGTAAATTTGCAGAAAAATAGACGAAGACATAGCTGAGTCAAGGAGATATAGCAGAGACGCCTCTATCACGGCTTCAAAGAAATGCCAGGCCTTACCGAGCCAGGGAGGGTTGGTATGTATCCAGGTTTAGTGGGTTTGTAAGTCCTACACAGGCTGCCAGTAAAGCATGTGCATTATGCATGCCTGAAACCTTCCAGAAAGAAAAACCAAAACAGAAAAAAAAAGCTAAATAGGTGAGCCAACACTCTAAAAAAGTGGGTTCCACTATGCCTAGAACCCCCTCGCTCAACAAGCCTTACAGAAATTGCCTATACGGCGAGGGGAGTCGCCTATACTATACATAAATCGCATCAAAAGGTGTCAAAACGTTATATATATATATATATATATATATATATATATATATATATATATATATATATATAAATGTAGTTTTTGGTATTTTTAACTTCTACCCAAACTCATGACTCATAATGTCATAATTGCCGACCGTCTGCTCTACTCTGCCCCGTCAATATACAATAATATATATATATATATATATATACATGCGCATATTTTTGTTACATGCACATTCTCGTTTACATATATATATATATATATACATACATATATAATGGAACACATATGCATACGTAGGTAGACGTCGAAATGTTAATTATTTTAATACTGATCTAAAGCGGATCCTAATGTTCGTCGTCGTCGTCGCCGCCGTCGTCGTCTCATCGCTGTCATGGCCGACGGGTGGGATGGAATGAATTATCTCGATTAACTCATCAAGTGGCTGACATCTCTCGAACGGCCGCATGCGGCCGTTTCGACACGCCTCGCTTCCGCACTTGGCCGGGGTCCGCACTTGGCGGAAGGCCCCCAGCGGTGGCCGCCTGGGGGGACCTGCAGGCCACTGAGCCAGCCTAGCCGCGTTCGGTTTTGCCACGAGGAGCAGGATCATCTTCAACAACCCCCCCCAGACTTTGTTTCGTGCCGCGGCACGCAGTAGCTACATCATCATCATTATCGCCACCAGCAGCAGTAGCATCATCATAATCGCCATCAGCAGCAGCATCAGCATCGTCGTCGTCATCATTGTGACGTGCTCCTCCATAACCCCTAGGAATGTGTCTTCGAACATACTAACCGAACGATAACACCACGATCCATCGCCGTACATGACCTATTACTACACTACTACTACTACTACTATTCCTAGCCTTACCAGTCACCACACTACTCGTACCATTACTACGGCGACTGCTTGCTGGAGGGGTGGCGTAGCCCTCAAAGTGGCTCGTTGGCACGTCTCTTACCCCGTCTCGCGCACCCCCGCCTTCTTTCTCCCTCCTTCCCTCCCTCGTCCCTGTTCGTGCTATGGTCGGGGGGGAGGGGGGGCACTACGCTTCTCCTCGAATACAACAATAACGGTGACTATGTGAACGGTGACATCGACTACTGCCACAATGACGACATCAACAAGGACTGCGACAGGACAAGCTACTACCACCTCAGAACCCCCATCATAATGTTTCACACTGATCATCATCATCATCGTCGTCGTCATGATGTCCATCACGTTTACTACAGTCAACCCCCCACCCCAACCGCCATCTCCACCATTCCGATTAGTACAGTGCAGTGATCTTCGTTAGCTCAGCGTCACGAAGTGTGTGCCTTCTCGGTCTTCTACCGTCCTCCATGCATGATGCATGTTTGTCTTGTGGGTGGCGGGCTTCATCGACTTGGCGCGCAAACTTCGTAGTGTTTTCCCCTGTCAATTCGCGAAAACTTTAGGCTTCGAGCTCGTTTGCTTGCACACTGACTTCCTCTCGGTCTTGCCGTCAGACAAACTAGTCACGAGTCATGCTGGCTAGTCGCTATTAGTAATAACTAGTAGAGGCAACAGTTGGCAACACGTGATAATTGTCTGCAACGAAAACGAATAAGAACACAAATGCAAATAATAGCACCAAAAAAAAGTCTAAAGACAACACACTATCTCGTAGATACTCATTAAGGTAGACCAATAGAAAAACAATGAAGTTCCAGTGACCTGTTTCTGGTGACTGACGGCTCGCCGGCCAAGACGTATCGCCACAGCTATCGTGTTAGTGTCAGCAGGAACAGCGCGGCCGGCATCCGTCGCCGACTTTGCCGAGGCTCACAATGCCAGACACCCACCCACGTCGTTCCATGAACACAAAGTATGTAGTCATCTGTATTTTCACTGTTAGGTAAGCTGTCAGTCGTAGGCTAAAAGAAGAACGAAGATTGTCTTCAATGATGGGTCTCTGTGTTCGAGCACGCCTGTCTGCTACAGCCAGCCAGATGTAAATCTGCTGTCGAGCCCGGTGGCATGCGTTTGCGCCTCGCGACCGGAAGAGACACATAGCAGGTGCGCGGGTTCGAGCCCCACCGTTGCCCCACCGATTTGTATTTATGGAGGTCCGTCTATGAAGCAATGCAAAAAGCAGTTCCATGGACGTTAAATCTTGGCTGAGAGTCAGCTCCGAAAGGAGATGTAAGTCTGCTAGCCCTGATGTGGTCGTCGCGTTATTATGCTCGTGGCTCTCGTTGATATAGAAATGCATACGTAGGTGATGATATATCTCCGTGTATGGTGGTAAATCGCGAACAAATTGTGCCAAAGACGAACAAGAGTACGCGAGTAGACCCTAGAGATATTTTTGGTGGTCTGATTTAACGGTATCGGCTACGAACTAAATGTCGTTGCAATATGCACCGAAGCGGCGATCAAACAGAACTCACGTTGGCGGCCTACGTCATTCAGCCTTGCAACAGAACCTATACGCAAAACATCTACTGGGCCGCGGCTCTATGTAGACCGCACGCCATTGAGCATCGTAATTATATATACAGTTTTATTTGCTTATATTCAAGAGGCAACAATTGTCTCCTTATGAACGTGTACACCGGATAAATCAAGTAAACACGTCACATATCCTCCAGGTTCGGGCGTGTCCAGTCTAGCAGAGTTCCACGCACAGAGGCGGCGTTACCCCGTTGAATGTCCAGCGATAGTCTCTGGTGCAGGTACTTGACAGCTCTAGTGTCCCCTGTCGAACGATTGAGCGCCTTGCCGACACGTTGAATAAGTTTATGCGTCTTCGGACCAGGTCCCCCTAAGGTCTCGAATGCCAGTGGACGAAAGTCGTAGGGGTAAGTGATACTGGCATACTTTCTGCACTTGTTTGCTTCCGCCAACATAGACGCGTGTCCAGCATGTTCCGCTCCCGCACTGACCATTGAGGGGGCTAATGAGTCAGTAACGGTTGCATCCCATACCAGCATGCGACCCATCTCGAAGGACGTTAGTGTCAGCCCGTCCGGTCGCTTCCCATCATTCCTGCAGAGGCCAGGAGGCTCGAGAATGCAAGGAAAGCCGGCCGACCTTAAAGCTCGGCTAAATGTCTCGTTTAGTGCGGCGTGTCGGGCTCGACGACCTGAGCTTAAGGCACAAGAGAGGCCATGGTGTGCCTGTGGCCCCACTTGATCGCCGCATTTACATTGGTGGGGGATTACAAGAGCTGTCCCCAGGCGCAGCCCCGCACTAATCCGAAGAGTCTCGTCATCTAATAGAGTGCCTAACTGAGCACTGGGGAGAGCCTGTAACCAGGCCCCGGCACTTTTTGAGGAGACTGCCCGTAGCCTGGCCTTGTCAGTCGTAGTGGGGGCCTGCTCAAGGAGATGCGCAAACGTCTTCTCCTGCAATGGGGTCGACCAGCCTTTCTGGGAAAGGGTGTCAGTGGGTATGGCACCGCACAGAGAGGCTAATTTCTCAAGTAAGCCTGCCAAAGTGTGATCGTATACACTTTGACCTGTATCGTCCAGTAACCGTTTGGCCTTTTCCAATGCCTGGGACATAGATGAGACGATGGCAGGCCCAGCCAACGCTACTGCGTCTGGCATTCCCAGTCCACCTAAGGATATGGGAAGCAGAGCCTGCAAGCCTGCATCGGGTGAGAGGCGTACGTTCAGGAGCAGTTCTAGTGTCTTCAAGGTCCACTCGTTAAAAGCTCGAAGGTTCTCGGTCGAGTCAAAACAATTAGCCCCTCTAAGTAAGTGAGTTATCCGGGCCGCCGAAAAGCACGATCTCAGTAGGTACATTCCGCGATGAGATCCCAGCGATGGAAGACGGCTGGCGGCTACTTCAAGCTTTTCTCTCCACGCGTCTAGAGCCCCAGGTAGCCCCTCTTGGCAAAGAGGAACCCCGAGGAGCTCAATGTCGCTCTTTTGGACTACCTTGCAACCGGGAAGGAGATGACATAGCTCCGATATATCCGGCGAGATCATATCCTCGGGGCCCGTGATGTAGACCTCGCATTTCCCAGGGTTTAGGGATAGACCACTCACCCTCTCGAAATCCAGGACTCTGTGGATATCACCGACTACCGTAGCTAGGTCACCTCCAAGCACACCGTCGTCTAGGTACCAGGCATTTAGAGGACTTTGTAGGGAGTCGATCAAGTCCTTGACGCACAGGCAGAACAGCGGTGGACCTAAAGGGTCTCCTTGCTGGAGGCCCGACTGCGAAGATATAGTCGCGTGTGGCAGAACCAAGTGCGACGGTTGAGCATAAGCCGCATGTACCTGGTGAAACATTTGCGGGGCATAGCATTTCACCGCGTTTAGCAAGTGGTCTCTTCTGACGCTATTAAAGGCATTCCTAAAATCCAGCTTCACCAAGACAGTCGGGCTACTGCGGGAGTTTATAAATGCACGAGAGGTATGAATTCCAATCTCCGTCCCGCCAGTAGTTGCAAAACCCAGCTGATGGTGGCCAATTGCCGATAATATTTCAGCTTTGTTGGCAGCGCACCCTACTTTTGAAGCCAACCTCCGGAGTGTGGACGAGCATGCTATCGGGCGGATAGAGCCGTCTTTCTTCTTGAGAGCAAATAGTCGTGCCCCAAATATAATAGGTTGAAGGGTTATAGGGGGAGACCCCCACCGAAGAATGTCTACCACCTTTGCTAGTGCATCTGCCAGTCTATCGGCGACGGATCCTAAGACAGCGGACAGGAGGTCCTGAAGAAGTCGAGGCCTAAGGAAGTCAAGACCAGCTGCAGAGCTCCTAGGAAAGGATCTCACGGCCAGGCGCACTTCGTTGCTAGAGGTAGTGGATGGTAGCATAGTCGGGGGACGAGATGGCAAGCAAAGGTCCGAGGGGGCTTGCGGATGTTTGTCTCGAAGAGATTCAAGGCTTTCGGACTGACATATAAATGTATCCGTAGAGCCAATGAGTCTGGCGGCGCCAGTGACGTCCCCTTCGGAGAGCTTGACTATGGCGCGTCTACAGATCTCATCTTCGGGGTCCCTCCTGGTAGTCGTCCTAGTTTTATGGTGTACGATGTTCTCAATCCTTAAACCCTGCGAAAAATCGCGAAGGTTCTTTTTAATAATTACTGTGAGAGAGCGCGTGTCGTTTCGGATTTGCGGAAGGGCAAGTACCACCGGCGCGAAAGAAAACAGTGAGTGCCAGGCCTCAATGTCGTTGTTTAAGGCGACCTTCAATAAAACTTTCGTGAGCTCGTCTGCGACGGACGCCCTGACAGCCTTGGGCAGCACCCGGACTAGCCTTGCATGTCGCATGGTATTCTGAATGTGTCCGACCAGTTCCTCCGAGGTGGCCAATGTGCCAGTGGTTGGCGCTACTTCTATGCCCCCGACGCCGGGGTGTCTGGCGGACATGTGCCTAGAAAGTCCTCTTCTTGTATAAATGTTGTTACACACGGAACAAGCGACCCTGTTCAGGTCCTGCTCAGCGTCGCTAGGAACGTTTCGTGGCATCGCTAGGTTGCTGGTAGAGCTGCGGTCTTCCATTATAAGGAAAAGTTTCTTAGCTTATCAACTACCGGCAGCAAAGCTAATAACGGCTTTAATGCTTCGGCAATCGTCGTGAGTGTGGCTGCCAGGTCAGGACTGATACCCTGAATTACTTTTGCCAGGTCCGACAAGGTGGTTCCGATACTGCCTGGTGGCGTCGCTTTCTTAACTTTGTGCTTTCGCACCCTCCGTGTCAAAGGCCGCGGTCGAGTGACCGAGCTTACTCTACTATATCTAGGCTTGCGCCGAGGAAGGCGCCGAGGTCTGGGCAAAAGAACGTGCGGAGCGCTTCCATCTTGAGTCGACGAGATGCCCCGCAAGACTGCAGCGTATGACGGTTTGTCATCCGTGACGCCCCGTGTAGAGTCTCCCACAGAAACCGGGCACTGCGCTTCTTCTGTGATAACTGCAGATGGATTAACCGTCTGCACCTGTCGAAGCGTCCTAGCTTCCATGATAATTCGGTTCTTCTCACGAAGGTAGGCTAAACGTGGACAAGCGGGGGAACCAGCCGCGTGAGACCCGTTGCAGTTGACACACCTCGAAGGATTAGGACACTCCGCAGCCAAGTGATCTGACTTGCCACACTTTTTGCAAGCCCTTCGCAGAGTGCATCTGTCAGCAAAATGACCCGCTCTTTGACAGTTAAAGCACAGTTTGGGCTGGTCTGGTTCAAGTATCACCGGGTGAACCTTAAAACCTAGAAAAACTGACGCTGGTGGCTGGCGGTCAAATGTTAAAATCACCTTATTGAGCGGTATTTTACCCGCTTGCGTTGAGTGGTAAAGGCGCCGCACAGCTGTAACTCCAGCACTACTTAGCTCGTCTCGTATCTCGTCGTCGGTAAAAGCCACGTTTACGCCTTGGATCCTTGCTTTGAAACTCATCAAGGCGGGGCAAACAGCCGATACGGAAACTCCACCAAGAACTGTCAGTTGCAACAGACTTTTAGCGGCTTCCACACTGCTGACCCACACGAGAATTCCGCCGTTCCCCCTTGATATCTTGCTGCCCGGTGAAATGGTGTATATTTCTTTGAAGAGACGTAGCATCGAGCCTTCCGCAAAGTCACTGGGACTTGAATTGTCCGGGCAGTTCTTGCGAATAATAACCTTGAAGGTATTGAGAGATCCCGATGAAATGTCGCTCTTGAGTTTCTCTAGTTGGCGCTGCTCGCGAGAAATTGCACTCTTCTCTCTGCGTGAGATCACCACGGAAAAGCCATCTTCAGGATGAGTCTCTGGCTGTCCGTCGTTCCCGGCCTCGGTAAGCGAACACTTTCTCCGTTTTGTGCCAAAGGCAGTATTGCTTCTAGAGGGAGCGTCTGGCGCGGCTGCCAACCCGGCGACACACGAAGACAATTCATCACCACATTTCGACGCATCCATCGTTGCGCTAGAGCTCGAGTTAGCTACTTGTTCAGCGGAAGTTGGCACGCTACATGACACGGTGTTACCGGCCACACGCGAATTGCACCGCAGCCTAGATATATCTAGGCTATCCGGGGGTTTCCTCCGATTGGCCTCGTCCGACATCGCAGCACGACTGCGAGAGACGAAAACCAAAAAAAAAGGAAAATATGATCCAAAAAAAAAAAAAAAAACGCTTCTACTTGGGTGTCGAACTCGGTCCCGTTGAGTGGTAGTCGAGGGCACTGCCAATAGGCCAATAGACCAGTTGGCTTTCGTAAGTCCTAAACTACCACGTCTTCCGCTGCAACAATGTGTAGACCTGCGATGACTCTAGCAAATCGAACTCGGTCAGCTGGAGGCTCAGAGAAATCCGATTCCTCAGAGACGCAACCACACTGTCTCCAAGTGTGCACTATGCACCCGTCGACCACTCAGTACACGCACAATCGTTGATGCAATTATCACTGCAAACGTTGAAGTCAAAACTCAGTAAACAATCTATTTTACTGGAGCCAACAGAAACACGACCACACTCTGCCGAATCGAACGGCAAAAAAAAACATCGTAATAGTAACGCGCATAGCGCACATAAACAGTTTGTTCAAAAAGTATCGCGGGGGGAAAATTTTTCGCGGGTTACGTATATTCGAATTTCGATTTTTTTGTGGCGTTAGGTTGTTACTCATGTCTCTCACTTATGCCGACAAGCTCGGCCATTTTGAATGTTCACTTAATTGTTGACAGCTGCTTTGCTTGCACGTGTTTTGGATCGTCTTCGATTTTTACCTATTCAAAAAAATGGATCAAAGAACCTGTATCAAATTTTGTGTGAAAAACGAAATTAAGTGCGCGCATGCATTCCGAATGTTGACTGTGGCATACGGAGAAGCTACCTTGGACCGAAGCAACGTTTATCGGTGGTACAAAATGTTCTCAGAAGGCCGAGAAGATGTGAACGACGAAGAGCGTGCCGGACGCCCGAGCACTTCAACAACAGACGAAAAAATTAATGAAGTGGAGAAAATGGTATTGGCCAATCGTCGAATCACCGTTAGAGAAGTTGCTGAGGACCTAAACATATCGATTGGCTCTTGCCATTCGATTTTTATCAATGATTTGGGCATGAGACGGGTCGCCGCGAAATTCGTACCAAAATTGCTCAATTGCGACCAAAAACAGCATCGCATGAACATTGCTAATGAGATGTTGGACTCTGTCCGCGACGACCCAAATTTGCTCCAGAGGGTCATAACTGGTGACGAATCGTGGGTTTATGGTTATGACGTGGAAACCAAAGCTCAATCATCTCAATGGAAGCTGCCGCACGAACCAAGACCGAAAAAAGCGCGCCAAGTTCGGTCGAATGTGAAAGTTTTGCTGACAGTTTTCTTCGATTGCAGGGGCGTGGTGCATCATGAGTTCTTGCCACAGGGTAGAACGGTCAATAAGGAATATTACCTGCAAGTTATGCGCAATTTGCGCGAAGCAATCCGCCAGAAACGCCCGGATTTGTGGAAGAACAAAAATTGGCTTTTGCACCACGATAACGCCCCTGCTCACACATCGTTGCTTGTGCGCGAGTTTTTGGCCAAAAACAACACACTAATGATGCCGCAGCCACCGTATTCCCCAGATCTGGCCCCCTGTGACTTTTTCTTGTTCCC
Organism: Dermanyssus gallinae; assembly: GCA_003439945.1. NCBI lineage: Eukaryota > Metazoa > Arthropoda > Arachnida > Mesostigmata > Dermanyssidae > Dermanyssus > Dermanyssus gallinae. Next base: position 261,230 of record QVRM01006048.1, read on the forward strand.
TAAACTGAAGAGGCCCATGAAAGGACGACGTTACGCTACGCTTGACGAGATAAAGACGGCATCGAAGGAGGAGCTGAACAAGGTTAAAAAAATGGTTTTTTGAAGTGCTTCGAAGATTGGAAAAACCGTTAGCACAAGTGTATAATATCTCATGGGGATTACTTTAAAGGGGACAAAATAGATATTCATGAATAAATGAATAATTTTTGAAAAAAAACACAACAGTCGCGATACGGTTTGAACAGCATATGTATATATATATATATATATATAAGCTCTCATCTAAAACTCTCATAGAATTTGGACAAGTATGTCGCACATTTCGGCCAACTAGGGGTGTTAGGCAGGGAGATCCTCTGTCCCCCCTCTTATTTAATCTAGTTCTCGGTGACATTCTTTCAAAATTAGACAAAACTAATATCGGGTACCAACTTACTGATGACTTCCGCCTTATGGGCTTAGCCTTTGCGGATGATCTCATCCTCCTAGCCTCCACGAAATCCACTCTCCAACGGCTCCTTAATATTGCGGACCCACTTTTAAAATCCCGAGGCCTTGAAATTAATACTAATAAAAGCTTTACTATCTCCCACCTATTTAATAGGAAGGAAGGTAAAGGTTTTATCAATACCGTATCAGAATTTAACGTTGGAGATCGGCAATTGCCAGCTAAAGGTATGAGCGATCGATGGAGATATCTTGGAGTCGACTTTGACAGCAATGGCAGAGTTGACTTCACCAAGGATATACTCCTTAACTTACTCAACAGACTCACGATAGCTCCCCTTAAACCCCACCAAAGACTCATATTTTTGAAAGACTTTCTCATTCCCCGTCTCCTATATAAACTGGTCTCCGGTCCCAGACCATCTTACGCACTCCTTAGTGACCTAGATAAAGAGATCAGAAAGGTTGTTAAGTCGAAATGGCTTAAGCTCGAAAACTCGGTGCCGAACGCCTACCTGTACACGCCCACAGCACACGGCGGTCTGGACATCCCCTGCCTCCAAACATTCATTCCCAGAATCCGCCTCTCCCGCCTGACAGCACTACAACACTCCACGCACCTTGGGGTCCAATGGATGCTAACCACCGAGCACTTTAAAAAAGATCTTGCGAAAACAAGACTTCATTGCGAGCGCTTGGGAACCTCCATTGAGACCGCTACACAAGAGACCGATTACTGGTCTCAACAACTACACAACACGTTCGATGGGGCACATTTTAAAAAAGCACACGAAACGCCCTTTGTACATTACTGGATTAAGGGTATGCCCTACCTATCTGGTAAGGAGTATTTAAACCTACTAAAGCTCAGGATCAACGCACTACCAACGCGTGCCAGATTGGCCAGGGGACGCCCGGGCTACAACAAACGTTATATAACACACAAACAGACCATAAAGAAACATGACGACGTCTGTGATCGCGTGGCGCGTCTTCTCCGCGAAAGGGGTCATGAGGTGGTTCGTGAGCGAGTATTCCGTCGACCGGGCGCACCGGGTCTAAAGCCCGACCTCGTAATAACAACACCTACCGAGGTCTTGGTTTTAGATGCCGAGGTTTGCGGCCCGAACCGGGACCTGGCAAAAGCACGGCAAGACAAGATCGCCAAATATGACGTCGAGTTCCTAAGAGCGGCGCTCCCCTACCCGCAAAAACCTCGCAGATTCGGATCCATCACTATCTCTATGAGTGGTGTATGGGACTCCGAATCTGCGAGGACGCTCTTGGGGCTCGGCGTCACGAAGAGGAATCTTATGGATCTCACCGTTTTAACTTTGCAAGGAACCTTGAGGATATATCGCTCGCACCGGATCCATAAGAGCGGGGGCTACCATCAAGCAAGGACACGGACAACTGATTCTTAACTTCACGTGACACCTTTTTACCACCATTTTTGTTAAGGCGAGCACTGCCGAGTGTGCAAACGTATTGTAAATGATTAATAAATCATTACAATATTTTCTATATGTATATATATATATATATATATATATATATATATATATATATATATACATCTTTTTTTTTCATACAGACATACGTTCATATACATGCACATGCATTTGCATAGACACTCAGACATGCACCTACATAATCGCGCGAAAACAACTAAGCGTAACAGCGGAAGCGTGCTCAAGTGATTGATGACATGTGGCGTGAGTTCTTACCATGATCATATTGCCCCGCCTCGTCCGTTGTTGTTGTTGTTGTCGTCGACGTCGTTGTGAATCTGTCGTCAGCATTGCTTGTGCCCTGTCATCGCCATCGCTACCACAATACGCGGATCTAAATGCCAATTAGTGCCACAGGTTTAATCAGCCCCTTATTCAGTTAGTCACTCAGTATATATATATATGTCTATATATATATATATATATGAGACGCGTCCATGGTGTGACCTGACAATAATTCAGCTCGCGTTCGTTTAATTGCCGTGTAGGGGAGTGGTTCACGCTAAAGCCATCGGTAAAGCGAGGCCATGGGGAGAATCAGATTGTATGTATGGTGCATAGATAGAAAGTCTGGCCAGCACGAGAGAACGTCGTTTCGTTGTTAACAAGCGTGTAAAGTTTGGCGCGTCGCTTTGAACATGCGTCTCTGTCTGTGTGCATTTGAGAGGTAAGGCCCTCTGGCATCTATATTAACAGGTTGATACAATCATTAAGTTAATGCACATGATTGTATGTGTGGTGGCAGGTGCAGGAATTGGAGGTGTGTAGAGCATTGCTATCGTTGCTTCATCAAGAAAAGCGCAAAAAATCGAGCTACATGCACGTAGAGGAAACCAAGCCACACGTATATAGGGTAAGCTGGTCTATGGAAATATGCAGCACGCCGGGCACTGAGAAAAATGAGCACGACACGATAGATTAAAAGCTATACGAAGGGACTGTACATAGCGGTGCAGTAGATAACATCGTACGAGGATTAGCCGGTATAACAATAAACGGCACTTAACACCCGTAGGTACTATCAGATAAAGGATTTAAGATAATAATATAGAGATAGAGAGAGATTAAGAATAAACAGAAGTTATCATAAAGGAAGCCGTTCTATGCGCCCCTGATATAAAAAGGTGACATGTGTATTAGGGTATACATGCCAAGCGAATAATCAATCAATCAATTATTGCATTAGGATTTCAGGCAAACTTGGATCGTATCGAACGGATCGTACAGTACGATACGTTATCCACATGCATAGACATAGAATATGCTGTCGTGATGTAAGCCCTTTCCTGCTGCGATGTCGAATGTTCATACAGCAGTTCGTGTTGCCCACTGAATGACAAGTCAGCGTATAAGTCAACTAAATACAGTCATCTAATTACACGTCGGTTAAAGATAGTCACACGGTGGACAAGCGAATGTAAAGACCACTAGTATTAGTGATTCGTTTAGCCCAAAACCTTAACTTAACAAGATTAGTTAATGCGTGAGAGAGGCATGAGCGTGTGAGAGGTGACGGTGCCTCTGGTATCAAACATACAGTGCTGCCGGCGGTCTGCGGCATATTTTTGTTTACGAGAACTTAAGTACTGTAAAATTGCGGTTATATGAATAAACCTCAAATTTCAATTAGATCAAAAATGAGTAAGAAGCAGACGAGGTATGGCAAATGGTGGCGAAGCAAACGGCGACAGTTACGACGGAAAGCCGATTGAACGGCGTCTTCGATAATTCGGAAAGGAAGAATCCGAACAAAAATAAACTGATAGCATACTATAACATATATAGATAAATGTAAAGGCTAAACGTGTGGATTATAAAACAATCTCGGCAATGCAACAACGATTCTGTTTGTATTGTAGACGAGCAATAGCCGACGACGACTTTATCACAAACGTGAGTTCGTTATCTCGTTATTCAAATGCAATTATTCATTTTGGTGTTCATAAAAATCGATAAGAAAGTCCAAACGAATAGACCTGCTACTCTCCAGGCAAAAACGACAGAAACAAAAACTCCATGCCCGTCAACCGAGTGCACAGCATAGCCTGTTTTCACCATAACTGTAATCGTTTATAATAGTTAGTAGCAGCTGTTGTCGGAATAGTTCTGAGGGTGGTGGGCAATTTACTAAATCGTCTAGCCAGCTTGCCGCAGCATGTCCAGCTAGGCTAGCACGCTACGGGGGCCGCGTGCTCTGGGGCTCCCTTCCGTTCGGTTGTCCGTCTCTCGTTGGGCGTGCTGCATGTATGCACTTCCGCCCGCTGTCGCACTCCGTGTATATGTCAATTCGTAGCGAGAGTTAGAAGTCACCCGGCGGGAGATGGCTCAATCCAACGCATTGTATGAGTCGTGCCTGGCCAACGCAGCACCAACGTCAGCAGTAGCCATGGTAGATCAGACACACATTATCGTATGATATATATATATATATATATATATAGCTACTTTTAGCCGAGTAGCGAAACGGACGGGCTAACGTGACCGGAACAGGTGCGGGCGACCTTACAGCACCGGCGAGCATCAATGAGTCACCGATGCTTGCCGGGCGTGTTTTCCGTATGTGCCCATCTATTTCGAAGTGGGGAAATAAGGTGGCATTTTAACAGGAGCTATTCTAAAGCGAACAATAACACTAAAGAAGATTAAATAAACAATAATTTTATCCATTTAAATAAATCATTGATCCACTTTAATATAACCTACAATACAAACTTTGCTTTCATATAACTTACAATACAAATTTCGCTGCCAGTCGTCTGATGCATAGAATATTGGCCAGGACTGTTACAACTGATCCATAAGATGTCTTCAATACCTCAGCTATTTCCGTGATAGTAACTCGGCAATTGTCAAGCATGATATTCCGAACCTTTTTAACCGTTTTCTTCTGTTCTTGGCGTCGAAGCCTTTATCTTTACCCTTCGGTCTTTTCACGTCCGTCGCGAAATCCGACCTCAGTGCCTGACTAAAGGTGTAATTTAAAGCGGAATGACGTGCTCGTCAGCCTGCACTCAGGGCGCATGACAGACCGCGATCAGCGAACGGATTCATACGATTACCACAAAGATATCCCTAGGGCATAACTGGGTCAACACCAAGTCGCAGTCCTGCTTCTTGGACCTCGTCGTCTCATCGTCCAAAGAAGACCTAAGTCGCGAATAGGTAGGGCATTTAGCCAAGCTTCAGCCCCGTGACTACTAACGCATCGAAGCCTAGTTTTGTCAGCAACAGAAGGGGCAGCAACTCTATTAATCAGCTTCTTGCTTGAAGGGGCGTTGTTCAACGGGGGAGGAGAAGGGGACATGAAACAGAGACCTGTTTCCAAGTCAGCCTTGGAAATTCAACGTTATACGCATGCTAGCTATCACTCCAACCCTGTCTGCGACCAGGGTCAGTTCAGTGACGACACGATTGCGTGGCGGACAATAAACACGCTGCAACGTGTCCTTAGAGTTGTCTCGAGAAAGGCATTTCTCAAAGACAGAAAATGCTGCAGCTATCGTGATCGTTGTCGTGCGACACATAGGCAGCTCGCTGTGCCTTTCTCTGCGCTCGGCGTCCGAGCCATGTTGCCGGGGTTACCGCCAATATCGCATCTTAGCGACGACAAGGCCGACACAGGTTCGTTCAATGCCGCGTAGTTCCGCGTGTGCTACACGGCGGCAAACAGGGCATCGGATGGAACCAAACGAGATGAAGGTTCGCAGGATCTGCCTCCCCAACTTCATTTCTTTTTTGCGAGGCGTTCCGATGCCAACGACGTCGACGAGGACGACCACCCGCCCCGATTCCCGTTTCTCCCGAGTCTCTTCCCGATTCTCTGATCTTCTTCAACCCCGGGCTGTAGAGCCGCCCAACGGCGGCATCGCTTTGAGCGACGCATCGAAACGATCGCCACACGAAGCGGCTTCCGTATCTAACGATAATAGCAGCAGCAGAAGCAGCAACAGCAGCAGCAGCAAAATCAGCTGCAGCTTCGCCTTACGAAAACTTCATCACACTCACATACATGCAGACGTACATACAGGCGTTACACGTGAGCATACATGACGCTCACAAACAGAGGTAGTACAACACACTCGTAAAACAAAAACAAGACGACCCCATACACAGGGCAGTTTTGTTCCGAGTATTGACGCGGGTGCGCATCGATACTCGAAAGAAAAGCTGGCGGCACCGGTTACAGGGAGGCAATCTCTGAATCCTTTGTCTCGGTCTTGACTCAAAGCCGTTTGACTCCAGTGAACCCCTGTTTACCCTCCCCCCAACCAGCATACGAACATTTCTCCGCCAATCCGCCTACTTCGGAACTTATATATGAACGTACGGAAAGGGACTCTAATCGTAACGGTAGTAGGAGTATTGCAGTAACAGTGCTAGTAGTCGACAACCCCTGTTGTTGTCGTTGTTGTTATTGTTGTCGTCGTTGTTGTTGTACCGATCGCGTGCAAAGTATCGACACGGATGGGTAGATCAAGAGATCAGATGGCAACTATGGTGCTGAACGAATGTCGTCCTGTTGATGCCGTTATCGTTCTGTCGATGCCTCGAATAGACCATAAGTACTTCGTGTCGTTCAGCGCAGGAAGAAAAAAATGTCTCCTTGCGAGCATTCGCTCGGGAGTAACAAAACATCATTGCTCCCGGTCGCCGGCATTGTATAGCCCCAACACCCGCCCCATTCCCCATTGCCAGACCCCCCTAGCGAAATGTCGCGAAATGCTTTTACCTACCGGAAATCGGCCGCAGTTCCACGCAGTTGGCGAACATAGATATAACTGTGTACATAAAATAAGAAAAAACATATAGCGAATAATTTAACAGAAATCTGGAGCCCAAAACAAACCGCTCTCAGAATCGTCGCTTGCTATATATATATATAATACATATTTCGCATTAGCAAAAATAACACTAAATCTTATTTTCATTTATAAAAAAAACTGTTATGCTGATGCGTACATTTGCTTACTAATTGCTTTTGCACTTAACCAAGCAAGTTCACTACATTGAACTTGGTTGCATATTAATAATATCATCGCAACTACTAGATGGATAGAATTATCAACGTCTCTGTACAGAAAGTAATTGCACAAAGCTCGTGAAACAGAATGATCGCCACGACATTGCTAGAATGTCTATTACTTGCCATGCAAAGTGTGGCAATTTGTAGCAGAATTTGGTAGTAACTTAGGTGTTTATTATATAACCGGTAAAAAAGCAAACACATTTTATCTATTGCGCACGTAGTCAGCCTACTAGTTTACTGTACACAGGCCGTCATCACACCGACGCCAGCCATCTTCGTTCCACTTTATTGCGAGACGATGCACGTCTACGCATATATATATATATATATATATATATATCAAGTCTTTGCGTTGCTCAGGAGATCACGGATAGTGTATATATTATTTCGCATATAATTGTAAAACGCGTCCGTCATGAGAACAGACCGTGCGTTTATATATATATATATAGCATGTGCATCTAATTAGATCTCAGGGTCTTGACAGAAGAAGAAAATCTGAAACGAGAGTCATCGGTCACCAGCACTCTCAAGAAGCATCGGCAGCCGTGTTAACGTAGGTTGTTGTCCTTTTCTTGTCGCTCCCTTAGCGAATTCGGCCATCATGGGACCGTCCTCGCGAGGGGAGTTCCCGTCGGCGTAAACATTGATCTTCCCCATCTCAACATATACCCACAAATTTCCTTCCCCCTAGCCTCTACCCTGCACGCATCTTCCCTAGTGGACACGCTTGCACCAGCGGTCCTCGTCGAGCTCTAGAACCTAGAGGTCCAACAGGTCATGAGAAAGCTAGGTAAGACCTACTTAAAAGCTTGGCATAAGACATGCTGTGCGTGACTTATATAGTGAGGTAACAGCAGACGCAACCGAGAGAAACAGGAAGAAAGTAAACGGAAGGGAAATAGGAAAGACCACAGGCGGAGTGGAAGAGGAACAACTAGAGAACGGAAAATGAGGAGAGAAAGAGAGAGGGAGAGAGAGTGAGTCAGAAGGTGGGGGAGAACGCGAGCGGATATATTGAGTGTCTACGAGAGTGCTCTTAGAGCAGCACCCGCTCAGCAATGCCGTCGTCCACCAGCCAGCCCGCCACTCGCCAGGTTACCGGAAGTGCGCGTTCCCGACTCGGCTGCTTCAAATTGCATCAGAGTGGTAAGGCTGGTGGTGGTGGTGGTGGAGGAGGTATTGACGGAGGGCAACCCCCACCGGCCTTGTTCCTGCCGTGGTGGCGGACTGGGCATTGCGAGTGGACTGCTCGTGAAACGTCTGAGCCAGCGAGGGTAGCGAGCGACCGACCGGCCCGACCGGCCAGCAGTTCCCTCCGTCCAGTACATGAGGGCAAACGGCCAGGCAGACCTACAGGATTTAGCCGTCGCTGCGGCTGCTGCCTCTCGTTCGTTCCGAATAGAAAACCGAACAGGATGATGCTGCTGCACAAAGAGCTTCCGTGAAGGCAGAGGTAGCTAGAGTAGCGCGCGGACAGGACATGCACGTCCTGCAGGGCTCCTCTTCTTCCGAACGCTGCCGTTGGTACCGTTGGCCCACGGCGCAACGCTAAATTGCTGCTGCTGCTGCTGCCGCCGCCACCACCCAATCTGCATGCCACGCAGCCACCACCTCACAACAGAGACTGCTGGCTAAGAGCATCACCGTGTGTCTTCCTCTTTTCCTTATGCACTTGCGTTCTCTCTAGCTGCCTGTCTCTCAGCCGAGATCCCTCTTGACCTCTCTTCCATTGTTCTCTATGCCTCTCTCGCGCGCCTCAGAGTAGGGCGAATGGACGGAAAAGAGAACGCACGACGCGGATGAGCAGAGGAATAAGGATAAAAAGGCAACAAAGGCGAAAATGCGAGAAATACATCTGGCAGCGGCGAGAAACCGGGAAATGACGTTCCTCTCATGCCCGTTGGGCGTCATGACCCAACGTCTAGACGTCCCGACGCTCTACTGCTGCTACTACGACTGCTAATACTTCGCTTGCTACGTTTATTATTGCAACGGTGATAACAACAACGGCGACGACGATGACGACTGTCACTGCTACGTCGTCTAGTGTTGCTGCTGCTGCCACTGCTTTAGGTCTCGGTTGGCCTGAGAGTGGTGCCAGAGTGAGGCGTTTCACCCAAAGAAACGAGGGGACAAAGCATCCAATGTGCCCTTTGCTTCTTGGCAGGAATTTCCGGCCACTGCGTTCTCAAACTACACTGCTCCTTCTTTCCCACTCCCACTATTACGACGACGACTACTACTGCTATTACTACTACTACCACTACTACTACGATTCTTCGTCTATAACGCCCTCTTCATTCACCTCGTCTGGTTCCGTATCCTTAACCTTTAGCTACCCCACTTGCCCTGCCTGCACCCCACTTTCAGAAGACGTGCACGGCTGCTGCTCTTCAGCATGCCTCGTATATTGCGCACCGATAGACGAACTTCCGTCGCCATTCAACGCTCGGACTCCTTCCGTGCAGGAAGCCTTGGGCTCATGTGTGGTAAGCTCGGCCAACTATACAGTAGAGAGGGGCATGGATGGAGTGCGTTTTTGCTTCGGTTGCTAAAATGCTCGTAGAGATGAAAGATCGTAAGGTAGTGAGACCAGCACGATTACGAGAACGAAGATTTTGTGCGCCTGTGCTGACACATGCATCCTCCAAGAGAGCTTGCTGCCTCTGAACATAGCGGAAAAGGTCAGGGATTTTTTTCTAATAGGTTGCTTGTGCAACGGTAGTCAAATCGTATTTAAAGCAGTTCGACGCGCTCACTTACCTGTAGACGTTTCATGGGTATGCTTGCCTTATATTACAGGTACTTTTTTATTTATAAAAGCGTGAAACGTAAGAATATATTTTCATTCGAAGCGAATTTATTGTTGTCTTTATAAGTTTTTAAAACATAATTGCTACGTCATTAAATTATATATATATATATCATCATCAGATTATTTTATTGACATGCTCTTTTACAGGCAATCTGTCACAATTTATGTCAAAGTCATATTTCATTAAAAATACCTATCGTTAAAACACCTGCATCTGTCAAGTGTAATCACAATATTATACACACACACAACCCTATATAAATTTTTTTGTATACCCATTGTATACCCATATACTCTAATCTTGCACAATGTCGACAATTTACTGATTTAAAAACTAAGAACAATGGTTTTCAGCATTTAGCTCCTTGGTTAAACGTCTTCTAAAACCGCCGACCCGCTCCGTATTTCGGAGGTCCTGCGAGAGCTCGTTCCATACTTTTGGCAGCATGCAGGCTAGAGAATGCTGCGTTAAGGTCAACCTGCATCTGGGAACCCTTAGTTGGTCCTCATATCGCTGAGACCTGAAGGGGGTGAGTTGGAATTCGAAATCGCAACCTGGAGGTAGTTTGCCTTTAACGACCTTATGGGCAAGCACGGCTAAATTTGTTCGTGCCAGCTGAACGAATTTGAGTAGTCGGAGTCTGCCGTACCATGGCGACATATCGTCCCGACGAGACAGAGCAGTAATGGCTCGCACCGCATTGTTCTGGATCACCCGCAACGAGTGCAGGGTTCCCGAGTAGGTTGCGCCCCATGTAGTGATTCCGTAAGTGAGAATCGATTCCAGGAGCGCCCTGTATACAAGGACCAGAACAATGTGGGAGACCTTGGCCTTCCTCAGACGGGCCAGCGATGCCACCACAGCACAGCAGACCCTGACGCTCGACCGAACGTGACTTTCCCATTTTCTGAGGACCAGTCCACCCTGGAGACATCGTCCTCAAAACGCCCTAGACCTTCATCATTGAGCTTTCAGTAGGCAGGGCAAGCCTCAGGTTTTGCCACAAACTGTGACAATAGTGTCGTGCTGCCCGCTAACATGATTCCTACTGGGCAGTGATCGGAAAATACCGTATCAACAACGAAATGAGTAATCTGTAGATATCGTTCACAGTTTGCAATAAAGACGTGATCAATGCACGAGCCCAAAGAGACAGCATTGGACCTGAGGTTTGGACGTGTTATCATATTGACTGGATACTCAAAACTCTTACTGGCAAGAGCAGTACAATATTCAACAGAGATAGGGTCCCCTTCTAGTAGGTCAATTTTGGTGTCCCCCATAAGAACACATGGCAAAATATAATATATATATATATATATATATATATATATATATATAGTTTAAGTTCAAACGTGGTTTATTCAACGGATCTGCACTTTGCAATGCTTAAGTTTTCGCTAATTAAAAATTGTTACAAAATAGATCAAACAAAAGTCACATTCGACAGTCTTTCAAAGAATGTTTTGAATAAACGCTTTACTAAATACGTAATCACAATAAGTATCTTCACCAGGATTTCTAAGCAGCGTTTGCTACAATGCGGAGCAATAAGTGAGGCAGCTCCACGGTCATAATAAAACGGAATACGGCCAGCTTCACGTATTGATTTCAGTATCCATGGCCCCAGTATACAAAGCGTTTATTCTCTAGATCATCATACATCAGAATCTTTGCAGCAAACAGTCGAGGACCCTATTTTTACTGAATATTGTTCTAATAACATTCGCAAGCTTTCGTGGTACGTTTTTTGAACCTTAGTGAGACAGGCGCCCCTATCGTTTTAAATACTGGCGGCCCGAACATATAAGCTTCCGCCAGCTTGAAATAGTTATGGTATTAAACAATTTTGGCTTTTGCGTCGCGTTGCCACACCGGCTCTGACAGTTCCGGCTTCTATTTGTGAGGGGTGGTATGCGTCTTTGGCCATGGAGTCCCACATTAGGCCCTAGCTCACTTGAAAGGTATTAAGGTGACCCTGTCTAGTTTTTTCTCATGTTGGCTACACACAATTGAGGAGGTTATTCTGTACACGGGATGCTTGCCAAGCAAAAAGCTCTAGCAGGATTATTGTTCATCTGAGAGTTTCGGCTCAGGCAACACTCGCTGCGGGCACAAGACTTCAATGCTAGCCCAAATGTCAGAAAAGTGGCTACGTTAGCAGCTTTAACGTGAGACATAACAACATATCGATCGATTCTTATGACATTCCTTAATTTGGCTATTTGCCTCTCGCTAGCTTGCGTCTGGTATCAATCATGCCAAAATTTCCACCAAACATGGGTTTTTTTCGTGCGTTGACTAGTTCTCCAGCAAACGTAGATTTTGCACAACTATGGTGGAGACAAAAGGCGAACAAACTACTTCTATAAATTCTCACACCCAAACAAGACGTTCTTGCTCTCTCCTTGCACTGGGAATTATTTTCTTGCCGAGTTTTACCAAAGTTTAAAATAAATTAACACGGTTGTTTAGGGCCCTATATATATACCTCAGCTCTGATTTACCTCACAATCACATGTGATAACTGTGAATATGCCAATAATGAGTGTACGTAAACTGTTTTCTGCCCACTTGCATGAAAGCGTGATCGCACCAGTATGCTATCAGTTGATTTCACAACTTGTTGTTTTTTTTTTTTTGTCGGACAAACTCATGACCGCACAATGGCACTTTGTTGCATTCAAAAATAACGGACTTCTTCACTTGTGCGGCCTACAGCCGTTCTAGGCGCTCTTCTGGCTTATTCTGGCCGGTATACCTCTTGAAGACCTTGCACCAACCACGACCTTGCACAACACGTACACAAATTATTTCGATTGCACACATTTGCTTCACAACAATTTTAGTTCTCCTTCATTCAATTGCTTCACAAGTCTCCATCGATACAGGTGCGACACTTTAGCATTGGTAGTCTGGGTTGGAGGCCTAATGAGAATAGATTCTTTCTAGTAATCCAAGATCACCAAGTCTTGGTGGGTTCTAAACCTGGCATCCATACATTAATGGCGGCACAACATGTGATCTGTACAGTTTTAAATAAGCAGAGGCACTTCTTACAACCTTTGTGTAACCTGTTCAGTGAATGTCAAGGATGTCGAGAAACGCATACTAAGGTTTTGCATACTCCATTTTTGTCAGAACTATGTCGTCTAACATGTAGTTATGCTTAGTATTTCCGAGATGCAGTACTACACACTTGTGAGCGGATACTTTTAGACACATCTTCGACGACCAAACAATAAAGTCGTTTAGTAAGCATTGAAGCACGTTCGCGTCATCATCATCCTGAACAGGCATGTGAAGCTTGATATCATCAGCGTATATTACATATTTAACCGATTTGGGTATGCTGTTTTTGACTTTATCGATAGTTGGTGGTGATACAAATCTCAAAGTTCCCAACTACCCAGTTACAGGATCAAATAAAGAATATTATTGTTAAAAAAAATGTTGCCAATAACTCAAGCTAATTTTGTATATTTGTGTTATTCCCCAGTATTTTCAGACGAAATGCGGTTTAGACTGTAGCAGGAACAACTCTAACCACACTGAGCATGCACTGCACACCAAGCAGCGCCCGGGGCCAACAAAATAAGTGGAATTTACGAAGACGACACGTCAGTGATTAACGCACGAGTAAAATGTGACCAGCGCAATTTAATCGAACTCCTGCAAAGAACCAAAGAGGAACTGCGGATACACTATCGGAATAATCGAAATACTCAATTCACTTTGCCGCTATTGCAGTGCTTTGGAAGTCAGGTGGCTTCCATGCTGCATGATTCACACTAGCGTGATCAGTCACGAACGGACGCAATACGAGAAAGAGGACAACGGTCAGCGTGGCACCGCCACCACAGTAAGAGAAGACGATCTGCCCCCAATCTACAGGACGGCAGTTAGAACGGCTTGCAATAGGCTGGGTGGCATAACAAGCTTTGCCTCACAAACAGGATTCGTTTGTTCTGGGAGATCAAGAGAAAGGGAGAGGTGGAGAGGAAGGCAAAGAAAGATTCTTTGGCTTCTTGGCTTTGATGGTGCTCGTTGGCAGAAGGCGACAAGGCGACAGGAGTGACAGGGATGCGTGCGTAGTGATATAGTCGCATCGATATAGTCACAGGCATTCCTTCGGATGAAATCCAATAGACAGTTGGCTGTCCGGGGTTGCCCAACGAAGCCCAATGAGTAAGCTTATGCCAGACGTACACGGATGACGGCTACTGCCACAACAGCAGCAACAGCAACAACAACAAATAACAGCAAACAAGGACAACAACAATGAACCACAGCAAACAAGGACAACAACAATGAACCACAGCAAACAACAACAACAACAACAACAACAACCACAGCAAACAACAACAACAATGACGAATATATGGGCGCCTCTTCAGTACTACAGCAGTGGAGTATTTGCCGTAGTCAAGCTAGCCACTCTTCTGGTCGCTACTGATGTTTTCGCTGCAGCTGCCGTCATTTTCTTGTCGTCTCGTCGACCTGACCGGCTCGTGGCCAACCATGACCTGGCTGGGGCTCACATTGCGCTGCATCTGTTTTGCCTCAGGGCCCAATCAGGCCGGTAGGGTGTGCTCCACCCGTGTCGTCCTCGCCTGGTCGTCGTCTCCGTTGTGATTGTTTGACTTCGTCTTCTCGGCGGCTGGCGTGCTCGTCTTTGGCCAGAAAAACAGTTCCAGTGGGGTCAAGGACTAATCAAGCCCGGATGATTGGAGCATTGCTGCCACTATACAAGCACTTTGTCGTCGTTCGTCATCAGAGGAAATGAAAGTATATATATGTATGCATACATTTTGTGTGTTGATATATATATATATATATATATATATATATATATATTTATATATATATATATATATATATATATATATATATATATATATATATATAATTTATTTGATTAACTTATTATTCGCTTGACATGTATACCTATTTACACATGTCATTATTTTATCTCAGGCGCGCTTAGAGCGGTAGCACATATATTACCTAAGCATTCATATCACCAATGTTCCCTCCTCTAATACCCACTGAGTAAGTGCCTTCCATTGGGACAGCTTCTTGTTTTTAATATCGACTTGACCCTCTTTTGCATGTGGCCCTGAGGCTAGGGCCTCCGACAGGTTCTATATCTCTGAGTACCTCCTGTCCCCAAAAAAACTGTGCATTTTTTTACAATATGTTCAATTGACTCTAATCTACAATCTTGACGTCTGCTAATAGCCCAGTTCCTCTCGTTTTATCGTATATCCATTCTATCTCGCCTATTGCCCGCTTTTTCTTGTTTAGATATCTTCTTAACTCGATCCGACTTACATCGCCGATTCCGTAGATGTCTGTCTTACTGTCGACTTCACCATTCCTTCTGATACCTTTACTTTTTTACACTATATTTGCCTTTTGCCCCAGTTTATTGCACCCATTTTTTTAGCTGCGAATTTTCTTCTGCGCTTCCATTTCTTCACCATTCATTTTATTATTTAACCTTAACCCTCTCTGTACTTCACCATTAATTTTAATATTAAACCTTACCTTACTCTGTACATCTATCCCTTTTCCCCCTCAAGAAACTCTCTGGCGCAATTAAGATCCAATTAATCCAATGCAAATCTTATTACTTCTTTTTGTACTTTTTCTATTTTTCTTTCGAAAATCCCGCGCTATTTATCAGAGTAACATTTGCACATTTCACTTCTGGTACATACATGGCTTTCCATAGACCCTTAAACCTTCTTTCTTTTCAGCCTTCTTTTCCGTACTCTCTTTATCTTCTTTAAATAAGCATACCCTGTATTCATTGGTATTCTAGGATACCCCTTTAATGACTTAGATCTTTAATTTCACCTTTGGAAGACTAGCTTTCTGATTCCCCCGTCCCCATTAATGAATACAACTGTGCCATTTTTTTAATAGAAACCAATTCTATTCATAAACTTCGTTTGTGTCCCTCTTCAACACTGCCATATCATCAGCAAATAACACCATTAGTATCCTGATATATACACCCTTTCCCCTGTATGCCATCATAACCCCGTGCTATAAACCTAGATACATCAAAAATCACCAATGACGCTGAACTATGCATTTTCCTGTGTAACATCCGGCCTCTAGCGACTGTGAACTCCCTAGATTGTCTTGCTGTTATCATTGTTCGTATCGTATTATTCCTGTATATTCCTTTTCGTAACTCCATTCGGCTTCTCTCGAAACCTTCCTTAAACATAATTTTATAAGATAGATAAAGATGTATATATATATATATAAGTTATCATTTATTCAATGTAATCAATCATTCAGGGTGGGAACATGATATTTGGGTCCCTGCGAACGTGTGCACCGTTACGGGGGGTCCAGTGTAGGGGCCAGCCATTTCTGGAGACCCTTGCCTAAATACCTTATCCCACTTCCATATTTATATATATATATATATATATATATATATATATATACTCGTATATATACATATACATATACATATATATATATATATATATATACTCGTATATATATACATATACATATACATATATATATATATATATATATATATATATCACGGAATTAATTTTGGTGTCAACGAATTTATATTGTCATCCTGTCGTGGCCCATTCGAGGGCTGTTAAGGCTACTGCCAATACGGGGGGCTTGTGCTGCATAGAAGACCCCCGGGCTGGACGGTTAACGCCCCGAGTGACACTCGGTGGTACCGTCCGGGACGCCTGCTGCCTTGGCTTAATAGGCAAAATGAGCGAGAAGTGGCCACACGAACGCAGACCACCGGTCGAGAGGACCTTCTGGCCCCGTATTTTACGGGGAACCCCTGCTCTGGAGTGGTCAGACGTCCTTCGGGAGGAATGTATATTCTGGGGTGTAACGCGGAATCGCGAGGTGAATGCGTCTAATCGGTACGGTGGAGTAGTGTGGTACCCCCATTCCGAACCTCGATAGGGGGGAGGGTGGAGGATCTGCCGGCCTGTCAATTCGGGCTGGTGGGCACTCCCGTTCGGGTCCGCGCGTATTAAATCGCGGTTAAAGGGCGGGAGTGTAAGTATTTCTCTCTTTTGTTATATATATATATATCACGGAATTAATACACATATTAAACCATATTTATACATAAGGTTTGATCATTTCAACGTGGCTTCAGCAGTTTAAGAGTCATTTATAATCTGTAAAATGGCAGCTATTGGCAATTTTGTGTGCCTCACTTTTCTAGATTAGAAAAATTGCACTTATACATTGATGGCGTGAAAGAGAGGCCGTAAGCAGCTTTCTCGTGCGTTTTAGGCTTTCTGACAAGTAGCCGAGCTTCAATCATTGTATTCTGGTGCACAGTTTTTAATAATAGTTTACCAGATGTTATTTGGGCATTTTCGGAATGCGAAAAAGATGTTTTTCTAGACCCTATTTGTAATGATTTTTCAAAACCCTTCCAGCAAACTGAGTGCCATTTTCACTGACATTCTGGCCAATACAAATAAGCACTGTTTCCGTTCCACTCAAAAAGGCACTCTCTACACAAATTGTTCTCTTAGTCGAGCTTTAAGTACGGCCGAAGTAAACGAGACCTGGCCTAAACTACGTGCCATGCGTGATAAAATCCTACGTAGGCATCGCAAAGGTTTTGGAAAATACGCCAATTATTGGTCCGTACAGTAATGCGTTTGGCACACATAAGAGGCACCAGCGTGGCTTAGCTCTACTAAACTCCAGCGACATAGATGCACTTCTAAAAGTATGAGATCCAAGCACTGGAGCAGACTTGCAAATCGTGTTTTTCAGAGTCAGCTTTCAAAATCAGAAAAGAAGCGGGGGATTGGTCCTTTGACTTTGATAATCATCCAATAAGGATAAAGTCCTAATTATGACGCCCCGGTATCGCCCACCGTTGACTGCTTGTGCATTCTCGGCAGCGTTTCCAAAGAAAAATAGACCAATTTTGCCTTGAGCATAAAACCCGCGCAAAGCAGAAACACGTTTGAGACGCATTTTTTTCTCAGAAAACTTAGTAGTTTATTTACGAGGCCATCAATATGAAAATAGGCCTCATTGCTGAAGATAATTTTGTAGAATGTTGTTGAAAATTGTATTCAAGTATAAAAATAATGCGTCTTCATGTCGAATAGCGATCCATCCTTCATTATGGAGGACTGTCTACCATCAAACAGTTTAGGACGTTGACAGTTAAAGCACAGCAGGGGAAATGTCACGAAATATATTTACATGCCCTTCCCTACTCTTTGCCGAGACTCCAGCAGCTTAATATTGAAGCTTTATTGTGCCGGAGACATCGCAGCGTCAACGTTACAACCCTAAATCTGTTTAACATCTATCGAGCATATTTGGACTAACAAATGCTGAACAAAGTATTGCGATCAATACGGCAACCTTTTACCAAGTATACAACGAAGAAAGCGAACAAGAAATCGCCTGTCCAAGTAAGTGGCTGCGTTCAACAGGCTCGTCAGTGCAGTGTCCTAACCCTCCGCACAGTTTGCAACGGTTGGGTCGGACACGTGATGAGTAGTACAACAAGTTTGAACGCCTTGAGTAAAATGGCCTGAAAAGACATAGGCAGGCGTAGCGACTTGATCTCCACAGCGGACGACTCTCTATCGTTTTTAGCCTCACGCTATGACGAGAGCCTCAGTCTACGACGTACACTGCTCTCAAGCTGTATGTGCTTGTGAGCCTTTCTCGTCAAGCTGTTTCTTCTGTTTGCGTCATTGATTTTGCGTGCTAACTAACTGAGTGCCTTTGCAGAGAAGCGTGACGATGACGGAACTGATCATCGCGTGAAGAAGTTAAATGTCGGACGAGCTTTTGAAGTTGTTTCAAAGCCGTTGGTCGGCGAAGACCGATCGCGTGCGCGCTTGAAATTCCCAACGCCTTCGTGTATGTCGGGCAGAGTCTGATGAGCCATGAAAAGAGGCTGCCCATATACCATGTACCTATATATGTTCACGGCAATATTAAGATTTGAGTGAGCCCTGGAATCGCTATTACGCGGCACGCAGAGATCTGCAACCTTTGAGAAGTCGAGGCAAAATGTATGCTGCATACATTTGGCCTCGTTTTCTTAGAGATTGCACATCCTTGCGTGTCGTAGTAGCGATTTAAGGTTGCATATATATATATATATAAATGCAACCGTATATGTATATTTATACATGTGTGTGTAACCGTATGCATTGCAATCATAGTGCCACTTCACCTAGGAATGCATAAATATATGCATCAAGTAAGCTACTTGAGGGCTTACATATTCTCCTTTTCTAAAAGCTTCCAAACGTCTATTATTATTTAATCTCCTCCTTATATAGGATTTTAAAAACGAAACATTTTCATCCGGGTTTAGAAACCAGAACAAGGTTTCTCAAAAATTACTCTCTATACTCATAGACGTGCTCTTTAGTTCTATTTAAATTACTCTGTATTAGACGTGCTCCATTTCTGAGTTTCTGCATCTGGGTCAGGTCATCACGGGAGAGGTCGGTTGTGCTGAGTTAAAGAGAATAGAAGACGCGCGAGAAGTAAACTAGCATTTTTACAAAGAGACACGTAATGTTTCAGTACATTTCTTTCGTATCAGGCCGCATATAGCGAGGGTAGTTCGTGACCCAACTACACTACTGCGGTAGGATGTATTGGTGCATCTACCGTACGCATCTGGCCTTGAGTAGTATGACGACCATCTTCTCTTCCATTTTTTTAACCGCCAGGATAAAATTTCCTCCACTAACGGGCTTAATTTCTTGCCAGATCGATAGGGAGGATTGTATTCTGCCAAGGAACGCAATTTCTTTGTCAGACTATGTGTACCACGCTAGCAAAATGGTTAATAAAATCGTCTGACTAGTTTCTTTGTTCATATTTGGATAAAAAAAATCGAGTCGATTCTTCCGGAGACAACTGTGTGAGAAGATGGCAAACACGGGTATATCGCTGGCACTACAGATGTACCCAAAATTTGGGCTGCGTACAGATCTACTGAATAACTTCTAGCGAGGTTTAAGTGCATTTGACTTTTTGGCGCACTTCGATTAATAAACTAAGAATGAATAGCCTTATCCCTAAAAAGTGTATTGGGATCATTTAAAAAAAATGTATTTATCATTCTAATCGGCACGGCCAAAGACAGCAACAAATTAGGACAATTAGACCTATGTGAAAGCTGCGCTTGACAAAAACTCAAAGTTAATATATGTATTACAGAAAGAGATTTCGAACGTGCCTGAATCCCGTGTCCCTACATCATATTCTTGCTACTGCTCGGTTACTTCGGACAAATTCCCTAGGTGATCTCGCTCGACGTTCCGCGAAATGGAGACGCAAAGTCTGGCAATAGCGATGACGACGATGACGACGACACTCGTCCGTTGGTGACCGTGTTATGCCTCCGATGTTCCCTAACTTACTCGCCCTCTGTATCGTCTGCGGCGTTCCCATTTTCTGTCGTTACTTGCTTTCTTATAGACGCATCTAGTAGATGAGCTGCGCCAGGGCTGAGGGCGATGAACGTGGTAAGGGCAGTGGGAGTGGTAGAAACGGTGGCCGCGGTGAGAATCCCAGACACGACAGGGAGTGGTAAGGGGACAGCGATGAGCACCGTCGCGTCGATACAAAACTGCCCTGGGCCGCAGTGCACTGTCGCTCACTCGTGATACAGTTCTGTCTGTTCGGTCAGCGTATTTTTGTTCATACCGATGGTCTATTCGCAGCCCGCAGCGCATCGGATATGCGCTGCGGATACGCTGCGCTCTACTGTAGCGACATCGGCGCCCCTAAAACGCCAATAGTGGAGCCCTTTTTTGGCCTGCTTAGTCGGGTCTTCTCGTGTTCCCGCCTTCGTTCTTCGAGGTCAGGAACCCATTTGGGAAAGAGGGCATTGAGTCGTCGTCATCACCATCGTCATCATCGCCCCCCTGCATGCGATAGTGCAGATGAGAGGTGCACGATGATGCGTGGCCGTATCCTTCGCTAAGGGAAGATCCGAAGCTGTCAGGCAACAGGGAATCGCAACGCGACACGAGGTAGATAGACAGGCAGCCAGGCAGGTGGGTAATCTTCAATGAAACTTCGAAACAGTATACGGGATGCTGGCCGAGTAGTTCAGCAATGTTTAGCAGGCACGCTGTTGACATTTACCGCGCAGCACGATGCATTTCTCTCCACCGAGGAAGAAACCCTCGGTGGAGAGAGGTGTAACTGCACCGACCGCTGCTGCTGCTGTTGCTGTTTTCACGGCTGCTACTGCTGCTAAGACTCTGGGGCAAATCGGGAATCCCCCGGGGTGAGATATGTCGCCACATAGATCACAGGACACATACGTACAGTTCAATCGCCCCATACATCCACACATACAGGGATGGCCACCCTGCTGCTTCGCTTCTGCTCAAAGACCATAACACCGCTCATAATGCCGACGACAGCAGCAGCAACAGCAGTCCCATAAGGCTTGGTCATGTCATCGATCTTGAAATCGTGTCCTTGTAGCCCCCACCAACACCACCACCACCACCACCTACCTGTGCGTGCGCGCACTCTCGCTGCCTGCAACACCTTGGTCTCATACCTACTCATACCTAGCCATATGATCACAGCGCCATCATAGCGTTGCCGCCGGCTGTGAAATATTCACAAACGGTTCTGGCTCGGCGTGCGGTGGAGCCGGAGAAAAACCCATACTCGTATTTCTCAATCTTTATGGCAGACACACGCAGTTGCACTGGGGCATGACGTCATCGTCGAGGCTTTAACAGGTCATGGGCGTCATTTACTATAACCAGCCTTACGAATTCTGTGGCTCTGCCCTTAGCCGACGGTCCCTCTGGTCCTCCAAAGTAGAACAAATTCTGTGTCTCTGCGCTCAGCTCTCTGCCCCCCCCTGGACCTCCGAACGAGCACGCACAATGATACGCTGCCAATCGGATTTATGTTTGCTACATATATATATATATATATATATATATATAAATATATATATATATATATATATATATATATATATATATATATATATATATATATATATTGTAGATTATTTAGCACGCATTTATAGAGAGTATATATTTTTAGGGGTGGCACTGGTATAAATGTATGTGCAGATAGCCGCTATGTTGTGATAACTGCTTAGGAAATAAGGTGCAGCCTGCGGTCAAGATATATATTATCGAGCATAGACCTAACGTAAGTTTATATATATATATATATATAAATATATATATATATATACAATGTATATATATATATATATATATATATATATATATATACATTGTATATATATATATATATTTATATATATATATATATATATACATTGTATATATATATATTTATATATATATATATATATACATTGTATATATATATATATATTTATATATATATATATATATATATATATATATATATAGATGTAAACCTACGCTAAGTCCATAGTAGTGCAAAGTGATACTTCCTTTAAATGAGTGCTTGTCCCGAATATTTTTATTTTATACTTCCGCATTAAAATGTTTTCACGAAAATTGAAATCTCGTCCCAAAGCTATTAGGCCTACCGTCTTCGTGTTCCTTTGCATTTCGTCGATACCTTCGGCACTCGGCGTAATTTAATTTCGTGTCGTCGATAATCAAGGCGCATTGGCTAAATTGGCCAAGAACGAGAAATCGAAAGCTGACTGCATTCTGAAATTTTCGAAAACTCAAGGTACGTGATCTTGCTTGGCCCTTCCGCACATCTAACCTCCCTTGAGGCACATCCGAAACTAATCAAATCCCCTTCTGATGAGGTAGACCACTTCAATATCGAACGAATTTTATACATCACAAACGGCTTACCTCCACACATGGTGGTAGAAATCGTTTTGAATTATTTTGGCGTTCTTGTAATGCCGATGTCAGAGAATGGGCCAAGTAAGTGCTATGTCTGCTGATGTAGAACCGTACCGGTACGATGTAACTTTGGTGGACGAAAATAGACTAGAAGCATAGATCAGAACTTTTCGTTTTGTCTGTATCCTTGTGTCATACATTCACCGGGACGTGCTGGTGTCTCATTCAATTGTTGATTTTGCTCAGCAAAGTTACACGACGTAATACCATGTCGTTGTGGCGTCATTTCCCAGCTAAGAGCGTCTTCTACGAGCCTTCAGCGAAGACTGCCTCAAGCAAAAATGAGGGAAAAGGATAAAACGTACTAAGCGAAGTGTTTAAAGGAGAATATCAAACCAAAGTAAAAACAAGATCGAGAACGCACACAGGCTATAGAAGAATAGCATCTCTAGAAGAATTTCAATGCAGGCATACATACGAGTATCTACTATATGATGAAAGCGCATATATGCTTGCGTCACGGATGCACTTATGGCAAAGTGCATGTCATAATATATTAAACTATTCATCACACATTTTTTGAAGGCGAATTGCACGACAACCTACACAAACCTGCCGATCGCAAGGGATACAAGAGTATAACAAAGTAACCTCAAGGAAGAGAAACAGAGTGAGGTTAGAAAAAAAAGAGAACGAAGTAATACAGACGCAAGAACAAAGTCGAGCGCGCAAGAGAGTATAGAGGTAGCACAAACAGACAATCGACGGAATAGTTGAAGGAAAACGATAACGCATAGGGAATTTTCACGCCTACAGCTTCGTGTTGGAGTACAGTAATAGCACAAAGAATTACGCAGCCATCCCAGAGATGCACTTTAATTGAGGCAGCACAAACAGACATGTTGAGATATCTAGGGTTTCCCCAACAGTCCTTGTGGCAGCATGGTAGCGTAACTAACTCCTAGCGGTATGGTTTATCATCTATCATCAATGAGTGCAGCATTTACTGACCGCAAAAGTTTAGACTGATCAATTCTCACGAAACATTTGTGTGTGACCTCAAGCTGTAGTGGTAAGGCAATTTAATGGCGGGCGTTTTAAACGCGAGAGTAGGAAGAAAAACTGGAGCGAGAAACGTTTTTAGTTCAGAGCTCATGGTTGCATGGATATATGCAATACTTGCTTAAAGAGTATCTTTAACTACACATCTAACCATTTTAGATCAGAGACGCTTGGAGTGGCCGCATAAGCAGACATCTTAAGATCACAATTGTTGATTTACAGTGCTATGGTTTATCATCTACTCTCAATGAGCATCGCTCAGAGATAGTTCGATTGACAACAGGGATCAAACCCCGGCGACATTACGGTAGGTGACAACCAGGACTACCGCTCAGGCTCCGCTGCCGTCTATTAAACAATTAGCGGTTGAGTAGTCACAGAAGAAGTCGTATTAGTAGAAACAGTCGGTATTAGTCAAGCTTTCCCTGTCTGACAGAGTGATTAACACTAGAGACGGTCGGAACTTACCGGAAACCACGGGGGTGATCAGTGGAACGACGCAGTCGAAGAGAAGAGAAGCAGCAGCCGTGTCCACCTCCTAGCTCTGACATTGAGCTATGCCACAGAGCGGAAGAGAAACACAAATAGCGAGAACAATGCAGGGCGAGAGAGGAAGAGAGGGCTGGCGAGAAAGAGAGAGAGTGTAAATCAAGAGAAACAAAGACAAGATAGGCATTTCGTTGGATAGAGGACGGATTCAATGTGCAAGCCCGGATGCCATTGGCTTTGCCCATCGGGCGCTGTGGCGAAATCGATTCCTGCGTGAGGCGTCGCAGTGTTCAGTGCTGGGCGACCGTAGGCTATCGGTGTACGATGCGCAATGGTGGTGGTGGTAATGCTGCTGCTACGTTAGCCCAAGCTGTGCGGGTAAGTGTCCTGCGTGTGTAAAGGTCCTGTCCGACCAACCGGCATGTTGTACTGGTTCTGTACGTCCTGTACGTGCATGAACGTCGACATGCTGGCCCTCGTTCGGGCATGCTGCAATGTTGATGCAGTGTGTTGGTGTAAGGATGATAGTGGTGATGGTGGTGGTAGTAATGGTAAATCGACGAAAATGGTCATGACGAAGATGACGATGATGACGACGATGACGACGTTGCGGATAATAACAACGAACGACCGTCGAACATCGTCGTGATGCGCCGATGGCAGCAGTAATGCTAGTAGTAATTGTAGTCCAGAGGACACGCCACCAGGGTGGTTGGACGACGTGTAAGAATGACTCCCCTTTGCCGCGCCCAACCCGTCGAGAGAGAGATAGAGGGGAGGAACAAAGAGGTTGCCCCCGGCTCCCCACGGCTGGCTCGGCCCTTCGCCCACGCCACGCTAAACAACAACAGCAACAACGCCGAACGGTCCTTCTACGATGAGTGTTGTTGGTTATGATGATGGTGGTGATGATTGGTATGTTGATGATGCCGACGATGCTGATGATGCGAAGGAGAAGGAAGAGGATCTTGCTGATGGCTGTTGTTGATGGCAAATGCTATCCAATCCTATCTATTGATGGAATCGACATGGACTGGCCTTCACGACGACGACGGAGACGCAGCTTGTGCGGCGAACGTGCGCGTGATGAAAGGCTACTATGCCATGGTCCCGCGCTATATATATACAGGGCAGGACTCGAAGAAGGAATGTTACCGCGGCTGCTATAGCTACTGTAGTACGTAGTATGCCTTGTCGGATGTGATGACCGCGACGTCTACATATAATAGGCGTCGACTACGACGTCGTCGTCGAACAACGGCGTCTTTAACATTCTTGCCGACCGCCGCATTTGAAGATTGGCTGACGTGACCCACCCTTCTAGCTCGCGTGACCCTCCTTCTAGCTTGCGTGGCCTTCCTTCCAGCATGCGTGGCCTTCCTTTCAGCTTGCGTGACCTTCCTTTTGGCTTGCGTGGCCATGACAATTGTCCGACCCCGCGTGGTAAATTTTCCCTGGAAGAACGCGGGCGGTGGTTCTCTTTTAGATTCCCTTCTCTGCCCATATTGTTATCGCAGAATTTCATCATTTGTCGATGTCTCGCTGCGGATCAGTAACGACGTTCTAACAGCTAGACACAAACTTACCAATCGTTCTGGTGTTCTGCGTTTTGTTCTGCGGTTCGAGTACATTTTAAATGGTGGTGCCCTAATGGTCGTAGGTTGTTTTACATTTGGCGTTAAATTTTTACTTTTTATTTTACACTTTCGTTTCTTAGTTGTCCGTTGGTACTCCTAGGTGCGAACCGGGTCTTGGGCACGTTAAACGAACATTAATAGATTTGCTTTAACGAAATTGTTTCCGTACGCTGAGTGCAACGACGATTTACGTGCATAGCCCTGAAGTATAGGGGTTTTCAAGTTCCTTCCTCTACATTTCGCTGTTTAATTGTGTACTGCCGTTACGATAAAGATAAAAGGATGATTTCTGAAAACAAATCTATTAGCTTACGCACGTGTAAAGGTGCTTGACTTTTTTAGCGTAGCAACATACTTAGGACTATTCTGCAGTTTGTCTATACAAACAGGAATACGTCGTTACGAAGATACATCTTATATCTAGAGCTTCCCCCAACCAACCTCATATGAGTCAAAAAGGTCGCAGGCGCAGAAACCATGGAAAAAGAAAATCCTTCGACTCGTGAAACAGTGATATAGTTGTGCTCCGGCACTTTTTCAAATCGAACTTTTGGTCACAAGCGATTATAATATTTGCAGATTTGGGTTAATACTATATATATATATATATATAATAAAGCGCATGTAAACATTTCTTGATGCAGACCTAGCAAGGGTTTTTCTATCGTAAATTCTATTTGCGTGCTTATTGACCTTTATGTACACCTTCTTGGCATACAGATGTCTAGTTTTAAATTCATGAAAATGCAAATCTTCAGCTGCAACGGCTACCATAACGGTCACTGTAAGTCAAAGTTAGTTATCGATGGACAGACAAATAGATAGATACACATGCAACTAGGCTCGCAATAGTGATACAATTTGTATCCATTATGGCGACCCGGGCTGATTTAGAGGCGCACCCTCGACGCTATAGCACGATAGCGTCGCGGCAGCGCTGATTGTATTAAAAGTTTTGGCGGCAATTATTTCACGGTCAGAGCCAGCGACTGACGGCCCAACGCCGCAGCAAATTTGTAAGATCACTAATCACCGCTGTTGTTCTCATTAATTTGATTACTATTATTATAATTGTTCCATTACCACTATTTAGTTATCATGACTTAGCATACTTGCAAACACGGCAGGCACGTGAACGCTGCAGATACAACGGCATGCAGACGCGCTATGACACACGTAGCATTGTGAATTTTTATCGTCATAATTCTAGTCCTTAACAACAGTTGTAGATGTTGTGGTGAAGATGTCCATTAATTACTTAGTTACTTCTACAACGCACTATCACGAATACAACCAGAAACCTAAACGGCCGACTTATGTATTGAATTCGAACAATAGAATATTTTTACGCTTTGACAACCACATTTTAGACGCTCGTAATAGGCTAAAATGCCTGTGGCACGATATCGTCCTTAATGGGCTTATATAGTATATTTGGGGCTTTAACTTTTTCTTTAGCGTCAGGTTTGGGAAAAATCCTTTATGCACACCCAGCGCTGATGTGGAGGCGGGGCTCGAACTTGCGATTGTTTTGCTAACAATGGTTGCCATGGCAACGCCCCGTCTCGAACGGCACAATAGCCGCCTAAGCCACTTCCGCTACAAAGCCTGTTGTATGTCAAAATTGTAAAATGTAATTTTCTCCCAGAAAAAATATCAGCGAAAATTTAGTCGTATATGGCAACCACGTTATCTGTGGAGGCCGTCGTAAACAACAATTTTTTTTTATGCGTTTGACGTTTGTGCCACAGGCCTGAAGGCCCATGGCGAGCGTCGAGACATATTTTGTACTGAATATTTATTAAATACATATGTATGTTATATAAAAAACAAAAAATTGTCGAGACTTTTGATAATGTGCATCGAGGATCAATTAAAGATGTAGTCTGTAGAATCACGGACAACGCAAACATAGTCTATCTCAGGCGTATCACGGATGTCTCTGCACACAGGCACATATTAGCTTTGTATACGCATACAATTATAATACATTTTCTTAGTGACATCGTTTGATGAACATAAAATACGCATAATATATATTATCTATTTCCCAACGCTGCTCGACTATTGGCATCTTAGGAGTGTAGCATCGACGGCCGGGGTTTTTCGGCATCAAGTGAGACGACTTTGTCGCCAACAGAATGCCACGTCAGCCACACAGCCAGCTCTAAGAAGTCTCTTTGCCATCTCAGCTTATGCGAAAACAGCATGAGTTAGTGGAAAGTTGCAACGCGTGCAAAAAGTGTCTGTTTGCCACCTCAGCAGTACGGTAATACACACCCACATATATATATATATATATATATATATATACATATATATATATATATATACATATATATATATATATATATATATATATATATATATATATATATATAATTCTATACATCATATGAGCATGAGTTTGAATTAAGTTGGATCACGAACGAACGCGTTGATGCCGCTGTCAATAGTTATTGACTACAGCTGCGTACACCGCTTCACAGCCGTGGCATTGGGGCGGCATTGATATAAGAAGGCGAAGTGTTTGGAGCACGTGTTAGCAATAATAATAATAATAATAATAATAATAGAAGGAAGACAACACCAAGAAGAAAATGATACAATGGATTCGTGGGTAGGCGGGGATAGAGAAAGAAAAAAGAAAAAATAAGACGAGAGAGCGAAGACGAAAGCTGGAAATACGAAATCGAATTAAAGAAAGACCAACATTCTGTTTTGTGCGAATTCCACCCCTCTATCCGCCCTCTGCCTCGCTCCACTGAAGTGGGGCGGAGAAGTTTCTGCTGCTGCTGCTGCTGCTGCCGCTAAGTGTCTTTTTATGTCAACCAACAACCGCCGAAATCCTCCTGTGCCGCCATTTTGTCTTTCGCCAAGCCCCTGTCACGTTCCCCTATCGTATCGCGTCGTAGCAGCGTTATTTCAATTTTCTTCTGCCGTCGCTGCGCAGTCTATATAGTAACTCGCGCCAGCGAGAAACAATCCACACGTCACACTTCGCTAGTCGTCATCTTTGTTTACATCATGATTGCTACCGTCGTCAACGAAATCGCCTCTGCCCACGGTCAGACCTCGGCTCTGTCTTCTTTGACACTGCAGAACCAGTGCAGCGGCCCGGACGTCTCCGAACCCCGACGAGCGAACGAACGAAGCACAACTCCTCTAAAAGCCCTCTCTCTAATTGTTAGGTAAACACGACGAATTCAAAATACTGCGCAGCTGAATCGTGATTTTGCTCAGCGTAGACGCGCTTGGGCCGCCTCTCATGTGGGGGTCTCTCGTCCTATCTATGCGAGAGCTGTTGGCCGGCTGGGGAAACAAAACAAGCAATAGGGGTGATCCGGCGAGCTCGAGGATACAGCCGGCTATGGTTCTAGGTGACGCGTCAAGACTGACAGACAGACAACCTACAGAGGTATGGAGGATTTAAGCGAATAATTCCGTAGTAGAGACTACCTGCGCCCTCGAATTGAACGGGTGCAAAACAAAGGAGAAAAAGAGATTTGCTGAGAGATAGATCGAATGAGATGGCGGCAAACAGCCTCTTACTCATTCACTTAGACAGGGACGGGAAAACTTATTTTCTTCGTCATAGATGAGAAACGGGCCATGACGGTGACGATTCGTTTCTTGATCGTCGCTGCTAGTTTTCGGCAATGCAGCAAAGGAAGGGTAGCGTTAAGCAAGGGTGTGAGTAGGTGGGGGGCTAATGTGCATATACTAACACTCACCACAACCTGACTCAGCTTTATTTGATCATTGGTTGTTGCCGGTTCTGGCACCGTCGTGCTGAGTTGTGCTGCACAAGGAGCTCGTGACGGAATAGTACTATATGTGTGTTCATATATATATATATATATATATATATATATATACATATATATGAACACACATATAGTATTAATTATATATATATATATATATATACAAGTGCTACACGGGCACTAAAATTAGAAACACTGTTTGTCTGTGATCGATGCAGCATAGTGCCAAAATATTTGCTACATAATATATATATATATATATATATAAAATTGTGACTGTTGTCACTCTGTTACTTATAAAATAGACTTACAGGACTATTAGTATATACCGGTATACCTCTATATAAGCACTTTAACTGAATGTCATGTGTAGCTATATCTATGACCGACCGGCGGCTTTGGCACTTCAAATTGCGGGTTCAATCCTCCGGTGCAACGCACACACTTTCGAGGCACCATTTCTGAGAATTTGTAAATTAAAGATTAAAGTTGTGCTACCTATCGTAACTTCAACTTTGATTTGCAATTTCAGATGTTTTTCCAAAATTTAAGACATAACATTTATATATATATATATATATATATTTATTTGCATAATAGCACACTTACTAAACGTATAATTACGTTATTAAGAACGTAATATTTGCCTCATAAGTGGCACGTACGCATGCTTTGTTGTATAACGCCGTATTGTCTTATCGCATTACAAATTATCTTAGCGTACTATATATATATATATATATATATATTTAGTGCACGTGTTCGAGTCCGACTATTGCACATTTGTATTTATAGAGTCCGTCTCACGAAGCATTGGAGAAGCAGTCCCGTGGACGGTAAACGTTGTCTGAAGGTCAGCCCGGAAATTGTTTATATTATCTACATATATTGATCCGCCGATATTTCTCTACTGAATAGATATGACGATGTATTCCACAGGGGGATATGGGCGGATGGAACTCGTGTGACAAAGTATATTGGTAGGTCAAATCCAAACATTGTTCAGGATACGTGCCCAGCCTCCGCATGACTCGTTAGCAACCATTTCAGGAATGACGAACGCCCCAACCGGACTGTCCCCCAGTAACAACAAACGCACAGTAAGTTTAAGCCCAATAAATACACAATAAGTTGATAAACTCCCGATCCAACGCAAACGAAGGTGGAGCCCAGAAATTACTTACAAAGTATTTCAAAGGGATCGAGGCTACAGAGGAGGCGGTATTCTTAGTCTCGTTTGTCGCTGTTTGTCCTGTGCCCAAGTGAACCTATCTAGCTGAAAGGTTCAGACAGTTCATAGACAAATCAACAAACCTCGGCTCTATACTAGCCGTTGTTTGAGCAATGACGAACATTGTTTCGACTACAAAAACAGAAACTACAAGTTGATACATAATCACCTGCATATAATAAACTGAAATATCTTCTTCCAGAGCTGCACGTCAGTGAATGACATGGATCCCAAGTGGCTTAGGAATATGTAGCGTCATATTTACCTAAAGAGAAAAGTACAAACGGGTCGAGAAACATCAGTCTCTAAACCGTCGAAAGTTGCCCGGATTTTAGAAGTAATGGCCGGAGCCTCTCGATGCCAACGAGTACTGAGCGAGAGTGCAACCATTTGCGGCCAGAACCCGAAAAGGGCGTCAAGCTACGTGAGTCCTACCGCATCGGAGGCTAGGAGTCGGGCAAAATTCGAGTTATAAAAACCCTCGGAGTCTTCACGAGCATCAGGTCAAGATACTCCGAACCGAATATAACCGATGTTGTCACGAGGTTGATTATTAGCCGTACGCTCTCCTGACCTGTACCACAACTAACATATGCAGAACCGGCGTGGTCTCTGGGTATTATTAAGGACAAAGCTTTGCTGAAACAAGTGGAACGTAAATTCACGAAACGGATTGCAGTCTGCTGCAATGTTGACCGGTGCCATGCAAACATTCCCCACATAGTTGACATGCTTAGGAGGCTAGATGAGAAATTGCTGCTCCAGCTGAGACAGAACCCGCATCTATTCAACAAGATGTTCGTGAGAAGCAAACGACAACAGGTCAGGCCAGCATCCTTTTTCCTGTGTTCATCGCACGCAAGCGCTGTATCAGTGACTTATAAACATGGAGGAACTCTAGGCATAACCATGAGCGCTATGGGTCACCAAGAACACCTCGTATAACTACGTGTTGATCACATGACATACATGCATATACGTAAAATGTATATTTCCTCTGTATTTTGAAGAAATATATATATATATATATATATATATATATATATAGCGATCTAAGTTATAGAGCTTTAGAAGTTGCGAAGGACAACCGTTCTGTTCAGTCATACTGTCAGCTGAAGAAGGTCATTCCTACAGTAATTTATCGCCCAAACCAATTTTTTTTTCTAGGGAACCTTTTGAGTCAGCGTCGACAAGTGCGTCTAGTTGCAAAATCCTATTTTAAAACGGCGAGAATTTTTCGATCCGGAGTTTGAATAACTTTATCAACTATTTATCGATTTTTAGGAGCAAAACAGACACAAAATATAACTCTCTTCCTCGAACTCCTAAACTAGCTCGCATTTTCCACATTTCATGTTTTCCTTGTCCATCAAGCATATCAGCTCAGTTTACTGCGGGATGTTATAACCTGCCCGTAAGGTAATGGCCTTCCATATGGCTTATAGGTATCAACAATGTAGGACAGTCTGTTTGTTTGGCTGGTTGGTGTCGATAATTCGACATTCGGGGCACATAGCGGGGGGTACTCCACGTCTTCACCCAATTTGCGCACCCTGCTCCGCACTGCTTGCCAAGATAGCAGCAGCAGCAGCAGCAGCAACAGCATTACAGCGTTGTGAATGTTCGTGTGTGAGTAGCATTTGCATTGCCGCCGACAATTGTGTATACAGCTGTTCAAGGGATAGCAGGGTCCTTGTAAAGGTGTGTAGGAGAGAAAAGAGAGGTGTGCTCAAACCGTACACTTTAGGTTTGCTTCTCCCGCGTACATAGGGGGTCACGTGAATGGGTGCGATAACCCCGTTAGCGTCGTTAAGTAGCCCGGGCTGGCTGGCTTCGGAGTATAACAGTCGCAGGGATCAAAGGATTAACTGTGCGCATTTGCGCTCAGCTGCAAGTAAGGTCGGTAAAAGAGAAAAAGTGCGCGCGAAAGAGGTAGAGAGAGAGACGAAGAGGAGCAAAATGTGAACGCGAAAAAGAGAGAAATTCGTGTACAAATAGATGGACGACTCGGCTAGTCTGCTATAAAAAAAACTTGTAGCGAATGCTGGAATCCATATATCATACATATGATTATCTACGCCCTGCAGACCAAACACCGTTGACGGACGACTGACCACGGTGCTGGTTTATCTATAGTTGATCCCAATTTCCTGCATTGACGCTTAGTCGCGCAAATTGGCTCCAATTGAAACATGCTGTAATACTTGTAGGGCATTCCCAGTTCCTTGGCATTTCCGCAGCTTTATCACCTACAGAGGTAATCCAGCGTTATCGATCTGTGGAGCTCCCTTAAGGAAAGTAGAGGCTGTATGTCCACCATCATCTCTATAAGCGCCGAAAAAGCAGTGGTCTCACTCCATATCTGCCACATGTGGTATTCTAGATAGTATATTACAAAACACCTGATTTCTAAAACTGTCCTCCGTCACTCTTGCTTATCTATTGACGCTTCTAATAAGCCGTTCTCTGAAAATTGGTGCTCTTTCAGCTAGATTAAAGATGTCCGCAATTACTCTCATATTTAGAACTAGAGGCGACCTTAAAAATCCGAATCATAATCGTCCGATTTCTTTAGTGGATTACTTGTTCAAAATATTTAAAAAAGTGGTGAAGTGTAATTTCGAAGAGTTTCTTCGTCCAATTGATTTCTTTTCAAGGAATCCGTTTAGATTTTGTAAGGCACGCTCAACTGAATTTTCCCTTGCTCATCTCTGTCAGGAGGTTGTGGACTCCTTTGAAAACAACCAACTTTGCCTCTGTGTCTTTTAGGATTTTTCTGCCACCTTCAACTGCATAAATCATTTGTTGTTTCTAGACAAGCCTGAAATTCATGGCTGTGATAGAAAATGTCGTGTTTTAGTTTAAGCCATTTCAAGCAAAATGGCAGCAGGCCGTTAAGGTGAGTCGTTTTAAATCTCCTTTGAAAAGAGTTAACGTCAGAACGCCGCAAAGGCCAACCTTAGGAAATTTTATGTTCAACGTTTTGATCAACTTCATTATAGAAAAGATCACAATAAAGGGTCCTGTAGTTTCACCGTCTTTGCTGACGATACGGTTTTACTTCTTCCTCGCATTGCAGGGTGACGCACATACGGCAATGCAAGTAATAGAGTTTGCTGTTCTTGTGTTTCTCTTCATCATACGGTGTATAAAATGTTATTAGTGCTAATTATTTTTATTAATTCCCTAGGATTGATCTATACATGGGGGATTCATAATAGGGGTTTAACGCACAGAGCGTAAGTCTATCAGAGTGATGCCCTCAGGGCAGTTCTCAATTTGCGCCGCAGCGATTCGGTTTATAAGTGTTTTCGAGACTTTAAGCTTTAACCGCTTAATTATATATACAGAGTAAGCATTGCCTTGTTTGCCTTTAAGATGCATAGAGGAGTTATTTCAGATGATGCTGCGTTTTATATAATAACTGCTGTTAGACGTACGATTTGACGTTCTTGTAACAGACTTGTAACGCAACAGAATTTGGGCGGCCGGTAGCTCTAATAGAGTGAACCCGTCATGCTCTAGCGTACACTCTTCTGATTATCTAGACCGAACTTTCCAAAGAAATTCGCATGCTCACTTTAATCAGACTATTTAAGCGTGAGGTAAAACATAGGTAACACGTGCAAAATCTAGTCACACCTGTCAATAAGTTGAAGAAAACATGTCATGCGTGTAAACGGGAGAATTTCTAGCAACCTAAATTTTTAGTTTTGCAGGGAGTAAGAGATGTTGACGTTTGGAAACGTTAATGTCGCTGCTTTTACACATTTTACATATTTATGTTCACAAAAACACTGTGAAATTGTTTATAGAATTTTTATTTTAGAATTATTGAAACAAAAACCAGGATTTCACGAAGAGGCAAAAGAGGGAGGCATGCGTTGATCGTAAGAAAACACACAGCAATGGGTTCTCAGCCTTAGATTAATTAACTATAACTATATGTATCCTCATAGTATATTAACTATAGCAAACATAAGCAAATAGTACACATGTAAGCATATTCTATTTGGATTTGGAGTGCTTTCGGCATCGAGAACTTGAGTTTGCAAAAATGTCGGACCAGGCCGGCTGGCTTGACAGCGTGTGGACGCTCACCAGACTCGGCCGCTAGAATCGTTTCTGTGCCAAAAATAACATCGCCGGGACCAACAGTGGCGGTCAGCTGATAGGGAGGGTCCAAAGGGACCTTTGCGTGGGTGTGGGTGTGTGTGTGTGCAGATTTATGAAGGTCTGCAGAACTAACCAGGTTACAGAAGCTACAGAATGGATGAAACATCCTTGCTCGAGTTGTTTCTGATGCCACTTACAGCCAGCCTCTGAAGGGCTCTCGCGCCAACATGACGGGCAGCTGCAGAACTAAACCAGCCCCGCCGAACTGAAAACCAGATGAGTTTCTCTGAGTCTCCTTCAGGCACCGGAGCACTCTGATATATCACATATTGTGCGCATGAGTATAAATGTCGCGCTCAATCGCTGCATGCCGCATACCACGCAAATACCTAATACAACAAACAATAAAACACACAAATTACTATTTCCACGCTAAAAGCATATCAAATAGTCAATCTGGTCAGCTTTGTTGGCCAGCTTTGCAAATAAAGGCGGATAAATGTCTACGATCGTGTCATAGGTGTACCGGCTTTATCGTTACGCACATTTTTTCAGGTTTGCGACATTTTGACCTATTCTACCTTTGTGTAGTAGCTCCATGTTTCGCCTACTCAAATTCTTCCATAAACTGCGTGGGTAGGATTTATGTTTGCTTCCCGTCTCTGCTATAATGCGCGTAACTAGCGCGTTCGTTCTTGTGCCAGTAAGGCTTCTTTGTAGCATAGAGGCGATTGACTCTCTTAATTGACTCCATAAAGACTTTCGTTAGAGGAGAGAGCAAATAGGTATCTTGCTGCTCACACCTACGAGTGTTTCTAGAGGACCACCACCCTTTGCACAGTCTTGCATTGATCTGCCTGTTTGCGCGCTTGACCACCCAACCATTTGCGCAAAATCCTGATTAATATAGCAAACTAAAACTATGATAAAGTATGCCTATGTTTGTCTGCATGCATATGTCTACACTATATATATATATATATATATATATATATATATATATATATATATATATATATATATACTATATATATATATATATATATATATATATAAATATATGTATGTATATATATATATATATGTCTATTCCCACATTTGTGTACAATCTCCATTAAGTTGATCTGTCGATGGCGACCGCGCGTCTCCTGCGTCCGCGTCTTCTTCTTCTTCTTGTTCTTGCACTATGAGCCGGGTCCTCTGGCTGTTCCGAGGAGGCTTGGCCGATCGCGGTGGCGTCGGCGGCGGTGTTGTACGCATGTACCGCCTTCTGCTAGTGCGGCCTTCTAGCCAGTGTGTCCAGCGTCTGAGGAGTGACTCGATCGCTGGAAGCAGGCGCTGCTTCACTTGGGCAAGCACATACTCGATGACCTATCACCGCCTCTCCGGCCCGGCCCAGCCCCCCCTCCCTGGGGTACAAACACCTATTCCCCGCGGGCGGCTCACCTCGCGTGTTCCTTCCTCACTTCGGCAGTCGAGGACGAATGCATTTGCACCCGCGACGGCGCCACCTCTTCTCGTCGGCGTGTCGAATAGCGCCCGCACCGTCGCCGGTCTGACTACCAGGTCATCAGCATCATCCGAAGCATCCAAAGCATCGGCAACAGCAACATCGACAACAGCGCACGGGCGCCACCGTGGTCGGTCGCCAATGTCGGGGTCGCCGGGGGAATGTCGGCCAGCCGTATCGGATGTAATCAGTTCTCCATTCACTTGACCTGAACGGGTGATGACAACAGCCTGCCAGCTCTATACCACTAACCACGCTAGCGGTATAGCCTGGATCTCACTGCTGCCACTGCTGGCTGCTCGGTACTACTTCGTCTAATGCGACGACGACGACGATGACTATTACTACTACTACTACTGGACTATTACTACTGGAATTGCGGCTGCTGCGGTTGCTAAATCAGTAGTCGCTCATCATAAGTAACTGTTTATCCGAGAATGACCATAACTCCTGTTGATGACCAGACCTGCTCACTGTTGAGATGCCTGACCGATTAGACCGACGTGTGGTGTATTTTGTTATAGTTCAAACGTTGAAGTGGTGTCATAACGCGCGCGCAGTACGTGTGATTGCCGCGAGGATGAACTGCGACTTCATTCATGTTAATTGATGCATGGAAATATACTGTACACCTAACTGGTCTTAGAAAGGTTTTCTTCTTTTCTTTATAGAGTCCACATATTCGGTCGGGCGACCGCGGTGGCGTGGTGCATTTGTCTGCGCCTCGTGACCGGAGGAGACACATAGATGCGCGGGTTCAAGCCCCACCGTTGCACAGTTGTGTTTATGGGGGACCGTCTATAAAGCAATGCGAAAAGCAGTCCCATGGACGTCAAATCTCGGCTGAGAGTCAGCCCAGAAAGTATTTTTTAGGTATTCGGTCGACTTTTTAGATCACGGAGAGTAGTGATGGTAATAAGGTAATGAGTTTTATATCATAATGGCGGCAATTTTGGTGAACTGTAACGTATGGCTACGACAAGAGCAAGAGCATCTATTTATATCGCAATGGTGATGATGACGCTGATGATGAAGGTGATATATTCAAAGTCAGTGAGGCTGATCACAATAATGCTAATTGCTGACCATTAAGGTGCATAGTTCTGTGTTATGTGAACAGAGTATGACACTGCCGACGCCGCTGAAAACAGCCCGATGATAACACTGATGATGATTATTATTATTATTGGTTGCAACTGAGTCGAAGTCTCTCTTCTACTGCCCTTCTCTGCCTTCCCTGCCTTCTGTTCGCCTTTCCTTCCATTTGCTCTCTCTCTATCCCCCTCTCTCTCTTACTGTATGGCTCTGTATGTCTAACTCTCTTTCTCTGTCCATGTCAACCACCAACGGGTAATAGACAAGTTCACGTGTCACTCGAAAGACGCCGACAACAGACTAGATGTGAGTTGATTGAGTCCTCTCGGCGTACTCAGTGGTGCGCCATGGCAACGCGCGCGCCCCATCGACCGCTTCTACTGGCTACTTTTACCGACCAGTGCAACTACTAGTAAGTACTACAACTACTACAATTACTACTACGACTACAACACTACGACTACAGCGACTCCAACAGCACGTTCCGTTCATCCTTTGGATAGAGAAACCGCTCCTCATGGATCTGTGAGTTCGTCTCGGTGACGTGTCGATCGATGGATGGATGATCGTATGCGGCTGGGAGCCGCAGTTCGACACGGCAGCTCGCCGGCCGCGACTTCAGTGAGGTTTCGAGGGGTGGCCGAGGGTTAAGTCCTCCTCTAGCCGAAGTTGTTCTGTCGTGTTGGACTTTTTTCTCTTCATCTTCCACTTCACCTGCTTCCGATTTTTTTTCTTCTCCTTCTCCTCCTTCTTCTTTTTCGTCTCAGTTTTCCTTTGCTTTCGTTCTGTTCTGCTGTGCGGCAATAAGTGATGAGCAGCACCCCCGGGGCCGGATCGGCTTGATCCAAGATCGTGCTTTCTAGATGTCTACCGTAGCCTACTATGTCCAACTGCGTGGTAAGCACGGGAGAAAGACGGAGCTTTGCCTCAATGAAACCCCCGAGACCCCTCCGAAAGAACGGGGGGGGGCAGGAGGAGGAGGGTGGCAGCTGTTGTAGTTGGGGCAGTGTTGATATAGTAGTTGTTGACGTAATCGTACTAGCTAGAACGTTGGTGATGGCGGTTTCGTCGTGGTTATGGTCGTTCGCGCCGCTGCTGTCGGCATCATGTTGATGTGGGTGTGGTGAAGGACTAGCGCAGTAGCCCCTTGTGGCAGCCACATTGGACACAATGTCTTGGCAGTCCGTTGGCGGCGACGGTCGGTTGACCCGGACGCAGACCCCCGATAGCGACAGCGCCGCAAGTGAGGCCGCGGCGTCGTCTCCGGACAGGAGGCGGAGCAGAGGGACGACAGTGATCCAACGGGACGGGGCCAAGCGGGAACTCGCCTTCGAAGCGCGACTACTCGCAGAGGCAGTCGCGCCTCAGCGACTTCAGAGACTCCATTCGGTCGTTCCTGCCCACCTCTTTCTCTCACTCTGACACTCGCTTGCTTGCAAATCGGCAAGCGTGGGTCAAGCTTGATCGAGGCCTCTGCTCCGTTGCTCGTTGTCGTCATCATCATCATTGTTGTTGCTGCTGCTGCTGCTGTTGTTGTTGTTGTTGTTGTTGTTGTTGTTGCTGTTGTTGTACTTGTTTTTGGTGTTGCTGTTAAAGTCGCCCTTATGTGCGCCTCTATTCCTCTCTCTCTCTCTCTCTATCGCTTTCGTGTGGCTCTTTCTCTTTTTCTTTCGTCTTCATGGACACGCCTAGCCGTGAAAAATCAATCTATGTCACCCTGCGCGTTTCGACATGCAGCGTGGCAGCATGGCATTCGTCGAAGAAGTGGGTTCGACTCGGAGGGCCACTGCTATTGCGAGCGACCGGCTCGACCTTCACCACCCACCGAGAATAATATCTAGAAATGAGGCACGATTCAAATGTGTGCCGCTGGCCCACTACTGACTAGGCTACGTACGCATGCCCGCTGTCTCCCTTCATGCCTTCATCGCTCCCCACCCCATCCTTTGCATTCGTCCGAACGAACAATCGAAGAAACATAAAGCGTTTATTTAGTCAGTTAAATTTGTAGGATTTTGTTTTTGCAAGGAGCAGAGCGACGACCTAATGATTGTGCGGCAGCGGTGGTACAAACATCCGTAGACGGCACCGTTTGGCAATATAGAGAAGCTAAGCTTGATACAATATATTATTTTTATGTATGTATATATACACTATTTGTATTTAATCATTGTAAGACTCTTTTTTGTTTTGCTGTTTCTATTTTTAGCTAAGGGTAAGTTTTGGGTTCTTAGGGCAGCTATGTTAAGTTGAAAGTATA
This sequence comes from Dermanyssus gallinae, assembly GCA_003439945.1. Classification (NCBI taxonomy): domain Eukaryota; kingdom Metazoa; phylum Arthropoda; class Arachnida; order Mesostigmata; family Dermanyssidae; genus Dermanyssus; species Dermanyssus gallinae. Next base: position 301,054 of record QVRM01006048.1, read on the forward strand.
TATATATATATGTATATACATACATATATATATATATATATATATATATATATATATATATATATATATATGTGTATGTATATACATACAGATTACATGGTGATACTATAGCACAGTGAACCTGCAAGGGTATTTATATTTAACAAGCAAAGCAACACATGTATAAATAGTACAAAATTTGTTTCTGCATTCTAGAGACCAGGGTCTCTCCGCTGACAATGGTAAGCGGCCGGATGGAATAACTCTTCAGCCGAGGCAGGACGCTTGTATGAGACGCCATAGTCACCGACTCAATAGTTCCTTCTATAATCGATGACAGGACAAGCCCGGCAGGCCACGCTGGTAATCTAGCCGAGACGAGGATGCTTCCGAAATACGCTTCAATAAGTTACCTATATGAGTTCCAACCGCTAGCATTTGAGACCCTGGGCGGTCCAGGCTCTCGAATGCTAGCGGTTTCTACAGGGTCGGTAAGAAGATGAATCTCGCAACTGGAGACCAGAGATCTGCGGCCTTCCTAAGGCAACGGCTCGATCTCAACGCGGAAATGCGTCGTCCGTCAGGGCGTCACGCTGTTGAGGTGGTCCTAACCAGCTCTATATGAGAAAGATAGTGCCCAATGCACACGTTTCAGAATATAACTGTCGCTCCACTCACATTCCTAATAAAATGTGATACTATATATGTATACATATATATATATATATATATATATATATATATATATAAGCACGCGCTTTGTATGCTCCTATGACGTCTGAACATGTTGATGTTACACTAATATTCTAATGCATATATTCTGTCAGGGAAAGCTGTATACGCAGATATGTATTAGCTTAATTAATACCCTGGTTGGGTATATTTCCTTTGCGTGCATCGTGTTAATGCTTCCGGAGTAATTTGTCTGACTAGCTCGGTTATAGAGCGTACCACCGAGCATGCTGCGGCAAGATATCTGTCACATTCGCCCAGGCACCTCATGCATTTGCATCTTCATCATTAGCAAATATGCATTTGTCTATGTGCGCTAGGTACACATAGGATTGCGGCTTCTACTAGAAAGGCTAATATATGTATGCATATATATATATATATATACGTACCTGAATAGCTCGTATTCAGTACGCCAATGTAAGTAATTTTCACATTGGATAGCACCATTTTGTAATGTTTTTTGAGCCGACTGTACTTACATGATGTAATTAAAATATCAGTTCATTCACACACAGACACACATGTAACAAGACACAAAATATTAAAGTTCCCTGTCATAGAAAATATGTGAAATTTGCGTTATTTCAGAATGCACGCAGGAAACTAAATACCATCGCAGTTACGCTATATATTTATACAGAGCTTTCCATAAAAAAAAAAAAAAAATATATATATATATATATATATATATATATATATATATATACAGCTCTCCATTTAAATTGATTTTTTTTCTGATCCGCCCATCGCAGCATGTATGCATTCAGCCTTGATAGCACACGAAAGCTCATTTCATAGAGTGCAAACATGCATCAAGCGTGATCAGCCGAGCACATATGGTTGTGGAATTTTAGCGAAAAACAGGTATTGATCAAATTCGACGCAGCGGGTGCACTCCGAATATAGCTATGCATTTCTTTGGTTTACCGAAAAGCACAGCCTACCGTAGATGTGAATCTTAAAATTAATAAAGAATGTGTAAAACAGCAATATTGCGTTTTGTGTACTGTGGTCGACTCCCTGATGACCAAGTTTAATTTGCTCTTGGGCACCTTGAGATTTCTCATCAAGACCATTGACTGAATGTTTTGTTTTGTATACTATTTACTGGCGAGAAGATCCTTATTGTAGATGCAAAACATTTCTTAGGAAAAAGCCGCTGGTTTACCCACGATTCAGAGAATGTCTAACTGTTGTGTGGTGTGGTAAAGTAAAACCCAATTACTTGAAACACGTGTTAGGCATTCATACGACGGCGCAAATGAGTCTCATGTAGTTAGTGGCAGACGTGCTTTTCCCATTTTTTCCGAGTTTCTTCGGGTTTTTTAGCCGTTTTGGTGTTTCCGACCAAACGCGCTGATGGACGGCGATGCGGATGCGGACGGCGAGAGCAGCGGTTCGCGCGGATATCCACTCGAACTGGCGTCTGCTACGCCGACATCGTCCGCTGCGCTGGCGGCGTTGTCTGCCATGGCGGTGGAGGGTTGCCGCACGATGCGGTCACGTTTAGAATTGTTGTCCGATGCACCTACGCCCGACGTGCGCTGCACGTCGCCTGCGACGTCGGCGACCGTCTATGGTGCAAGCGATGCTGCTGTTCGACCGATAGAACAGCCTCGCCCAGCTGACAACGACACAACGACGGCGGAGACAGTGGCTACTGAGACCGCACCAGGTGTCTCAGCTGCGCAAAAGCCTGCTGTCAAACGGGCCCGTGCTGCCTCAGACACGGAGGACTCTTCTAACAGTGCGGGGGTTTCTCGGAGCGCCGGCGATACGGCGAATGACGACGGCTTTGTGACAATTATGAACAAGAAGTCGGCTAGACGGGTGCTTAAAGCTGAAGCGGAACTCTCGCGTTTCCGTGAATCGGTTGACAGTGGCGCCGGTCCAATTTATACAGTGCGATTTCTGCCACAGGATTTGTCGGCTTTGCCGCCCGAAGCCCCCAACAAGCAGCAGCAGAGCCAGCGCCCGGAATTTTCGGCTGAACAACTGTTGAAAGTGTTCAAGGCGCTCCATGACCTTGTGCCGGCGGCAACGTTGGGAGGGGGTCCCAAAGGGATAACGGCCACGGTGCCCACTATCTCGGCCGCAAGTGAGTTGGTGTCACTCAAGGTATTAGAAGGCGTGACGGTCGTGGGTCTATGTTCCTCAATGGATCAGTTTTGGGGCGTTATCAAAGACGTCAACCCGGCCTTCTCTGACGAGTGCCTTCTATCCGAGCTCGCCTCGTACGGCGCGGTAAAAATAAGGAGGGACATGAGGCCTGGGTGGAAAGATAAGCAGAACATCCGAGTGCCGTCTAGCAGGATACACGTTCTGTTCAAAAGGACACCACCTAGTAAGGTCTTTATTGTGTGGAGGGATCACGATGTAACGGTCGAAGCATCGTCGCCGATTGTTTGCTTCAATTGCCAACGTACTGGCCACACGGCAACTCGTTGCACTCGCGCCCGTGCATGCAGAAGATGTGGTGCGCACGACCATCTTGCCGCATCATGTCGAAATCGCGCTCGCTGCGTTGACTGCAGGGGCCCTCACCCTAGAGGGGACTCGTCTTGCCCCGTATTCGCGTTAGCTCGCGAGAAAAGCAAGGCCCTGCTTGGGTCGCGTATGCTCCAACATGCGCAGTTGTCGGCGCCGGCAGCCACCCTGGTCACCGCCCCGGACCCCGTACTCGCTGGACCACGCGAATCGGCACCTGGGACCTACGCGGCGGCGGTACGCCGTTTGGTGATTCCAGTCTCTTCAGGCGTGGCCCCGGAAGCTTCGGCAGCGCCCGTCGAGGTCGTGCTCCCCCCCTTCCGGCCGATCCCTGCCCCCCGGAAATCTTTGCTCCGTTCGAAGACGCCGCCATCTACTGAAATGGAGCCCCCTAAGCAAGTGGAACGAGTAATGGACGCTGCTCACCGCCCTCCCAAGCGCCGTCGCCAATTGGTTACGAGTAGATCCGTCCCGCGCGGTCGCGCCGTCCCCCGCGTTCGGTCGCGCTTGCCTAAGTCGACAGACGACTTTGACCTTGGTTGTTTGTCCAAGGCCGCATCACTGCTCGCACGTACCAACCCGAAGCTAGCCGACACGCTTCGAGGCATCGTTAACGCACTGCGTCCGCTGCTAGCTCTGGCACCGTTGCTGCAAGGTCTGGTGTCCCCCGCACCCACTTCCCAATGACGGACCCTGGCTCAGCTTCCTATCCCCCTCCCCAGAGCGCTCCAGTAGCAGATAACCCCTCTATAAGGGTTAGTTGTCCCAGATGCGGCCGGGAATTCACCCGCCGCGGTCTCCCCATTCACCAAGCTAGATGCCGTTCCACGTCTGCGACTGCCGCACCGTCTCCGACTGTATCCTCCGCGCCAACACTCCCGTCGCAGCCGAGACAGCCGCTGGTCGACAGGCTCAGCATTGCGATCCAACAATCAAGGGTGATGCGCGTGGTTCCCCGGGCGGTGAGGCCTTTGGTTGCCGAGCTCCTTTGCGACGTCCTCGACCTTGTGGCGGCCAACAACGGCCTCCCCTCGTGGGAGTCGCTCCTGTCATTCGCTTATGTAGTACTTCAACTGCCACTTCGCACCTTGTCGTCAATCTCTTTGGCAGCGACTGTCCGATCGAACCTCCGTGCATTTCGCGATGGCTGGCGTTTTGAGTATCGCGTAGGAGGTATTAGAAGAGCCAGAACGGACCCGTGCGACTCGCCTGAGGACTCGGCACGCCGCGTTTCGAGCAAGCTATCTGAGGGAGACGTTTCCGGGGCGGCCCGACTATTATGCTCTACCGACTCATTTGCCTCGGGGGACGGAGTCCTAGCTTCGCTTGCCACCAAGCACCCACCTGCTCCGCCGCACTTGGCTTTTTCTGCCCCTCCTGACTCGATGTCGCAGCATCAAACCTCAGTCGATGACGTCTTGGGAGCTGTAGCCGGCTTTCCGGCCAGTTCGTCCGCTGGTCCTGACGGTCTCCGCCCGCGCCATCTAAAGGATCTCCTTTCCCCCGGGATCGGACCGGTGGCCGGGAGACTGGCCGCATCACTCGCCAGAGTGATGAACGTCCTGAGATGGGGCCGACTGCCGGCTGAGGTCAGGGCGATCGTGTTCGGCGCCAACCTATTCGCACTGCGCAAAAAAGACGCATCAATTCGCCCCATTGCCTGCTCTCTTACGTTACGGAGGATCGCAGCAAAGATAGCCTGCCGCGAGGCCAAAGAACTTATTATGGAACAACTTGGCCCGCACCAGCTGGGATTTGGCATGGCGGGCGGAACGGAGACTGTCGTACATGCAGCAAGAGCCTTTATGCAATCAAGTCCCCCCGGTACGGCACTCCTGAAGTTGGATTTTCGCAATGCATTCAACACCATCCGTAGGGATCACCTCCTTCGTGCGGTTCGGGATACAGTCCCGGAACTCTTCACCTTAGTAGAACACGCGTACAAAGAGCCATCCGTCCTGTTGTTTGGCGCCGAGACGTTATTTTCGGCATCGGGCATACAGCAGGGGGACCCCTTGGGACCGGCCCTATTCAGCCTGGGGATACGTAAGCTGGTTAACTCCGTTCAAGTGCCATTCAACGCTTGGTACCTAGACGATGGCACACTTGGTGGACCGATGGTGGACTTGCTCGATGAGGTGCGCAGAGTCCTTGCTTTCGAGGCAGTCAGTGGTCTGGTGCTGAACACGGCCAAATGCGAGGTGTTCGCTCCGGGGACAGACCCAGACGATCCCTCATTGAGGGCCTTGCTCGAGCTGCTACCGGGGTGTAGAGTCGTGGCTGACCACGAAATAAACCTTCTTGGCGCACCGGTTCTGCCCTCTGCGCTGCCGGGACAACTCGACCCCTTGATGGACAGATTGTGGGCGATGCAGGAACGTCTACCGCTTGTTGGAGCCCACCAGGGACTCTACCTGCTTCGCTCGTCGTTCTCCGCGTGCCGCATCGTACATATTTTACGGTCCATAGACTGCTCAGGCGATTTAAACCATCTTCTCCAACCATTCGACGACCAGGTGGTGGAGGCCCTACAGACAGTGCTGAGTCTAAACTTACGACCACGAGAGGTGCGCCAGGCGGCCCTCCCCACGTCCATGGGCGGCCTTGGTCTCCCCTCAGCTCGATCCTTGGCGGGCCCGGCCGTGGCTGCCTCGATGCATGCTACGTCGGATAATGTCCAGCGCCTGCTCCCGCCGGCGGCTCAGGCAATGTTCGAGGCGGCTCGTGACGATATAGCGACTGGACTTCAAGCTTCATCGCCTGGTCCCGATAGACTAGCCTGCCAGAGGGCCTGGGCCGAGAAGGCTCACGAAGCTTCGCTTAGTTCGCTGCTTGAGGAATGCAGGGATGACCAGGCACGCCTTTTAGCTGTCGCTCGCCCAGGAGCAAGCGACTGGTTGCATGCACTACCCGCTGACTCACTGGGTACCCGCCTTGATGACCAATCCACCCGGATATGCGTTGGCCTTAGATTGGGGGCTGATTTGGTTGAGCCACACAGATGCTCTTGTGGCGAGCCCGTTGGGCGACTCGCCAGACACGGCCTGTCTTGCGCTCACGCAGCGGGCCGGCGCCCAAGACACACTGCCCTCAATGAAATGCTTGCAAGATCGCTGCGGAGGGCGGGGATTCCGTGCGTCCTGGAACCACCTGGGCTTTCAAGAGACGACGGTAAGCGCCCCGACGGTATGACTTTGATACCTTTCTATAAGGGTCGTTCCCTGGTGTGGGATGCGACGGTGACCGACTCTCTGACCCCTTCCCTTGTCGGTCCCGGCGCGTCCCGCCCGGGGACTGCCGTTACGCGAGCTGAGACCTTAAAGATGAGAAAGTATGCGGACCTAAGTCGGGCGCACCACTTTTCGCCATTCGCGTTCGAGACGATGGGTGGCCCTGGGCCCCTCACGGTAACATTGATCTCTCGGGTTGGCGACGCATTACGGCAGGCAACAATGGACAAGAGGGCGCACGCCTTCTTCTCCCAGCGACTGTCCCTGGAGATCCAAAGAGGTAACGCGACCTCAGTGCTCGGAACTATGAGAGACTGGATGGACCCGGACCTTCGTGCCAGGGGGCGGGCAGGACTTCCTCACGGGCATGAGCGATAGAGCGACTACGGCGCGCAGAAGGAGCAACTAGGTCGACGAGCAGCAACGCCTTGAAGCATTTTATATATTCTTCTAAATTATAATGAAATAAATAACTATATATATATATATCAAAAAAAAACCTGCAACATTGGCATAATTTATACAAAAAACAGTGGCAAATAGAATGGAAGCTAACCCCTCCTTCTT